>VTPC01000783.1:0-38028 GCA_011009095.1 Ignelater luminosus
GAGAAACATGAACATGGTGGCGAGTACTGGGTTGATAATAGAGATGTGTCGTTCGTGACCGAATTGGTTCAGTGAATCGGCTCCGAGCAGCGAACGAAACAAACCGGTTCCGAAAACTAACATAAATCGGTTCATCGCTCTTTTAGATCTTGCCAAGTTTACATAAAGGTTTTTGGTTTTGAGAAAACTTCTACAATGATTTTGAAATTCACATCGCTTTATTAGAAATTTTTGTTGTTTTCATAAAAATTCTGTTTATAGTTAACTGCACTCATTACAATAAATAATTTTTTTAATAAGTTTTTCTGTTTAAAAAAGTAAGTCATGGATCATCCACTCTTCTATACATTCTAATAAGAAATAGTAAGGTAAAAGCAATTAAAATAGAGCAGTGTGCAATTAAAGCCTAAAGAGCGGAAATAGATCGTCGGATAAAAGCGCTCTATTGCTTTATTTCTAGGAGTTCGTTTTTTTGTTCGCTGAATGACGAAAGCCATTCTGAACCGATGAACTAGTGAGCCGGTTCACTGAAACGGTTCAGCAAGCTGAACCAGGACCGTTAAGTTGATTCACACAAATGAGCCTATCCGCCCATCTCTAGTTGATAGGACCCCAGAATTGGTCGCTGGTAAATTATTTTGGACCGCAGGAGTCCGTGTCGAGCTAACAGTAACAGACGTGGTGCTCGAAACGATGGGTGGCGTAGAAGTAGAAGCGATGTCGGACATCGACTGGATTCGGATATCGCGGTAAATCTCCCGGACAATAAGTTAGGGATCCGAGGTATTTTCTTTCTCGCGTTGGACAATAATTGCCAGCATCTGCGCAGGTTATGGTGGTGATTTAAAGCGAGAAAAGGTCGGTTGAATGAAAGACGTATACGGAGTCAAGATTGATGAGCTGCTGCTGTTTTGATTTGGTCGGGCCTTCTGTAGGTTTCGTAGTCGTATGTGGGTCGATGCCTGCTTGTGATTGACTAACAGAAGATTTGAATAAAGGAAAATTGAAATTTGATTTTTAAATGTTGCAAAACTATAGTTAAACGTGAACCTCTGATGATAAAAAGTTGAAGATTAAAGAACTGACTCTAAAGAAATCTGTCGGTAGCCTAGGAAAATGACCAAGGAAAATTAATTAATTGATAAACATATTTCTAATATTAAATGTAAAGAAATCTTTAATCTCTTTCGAATAAAGTCGACCTTTCGTTAAAACGAAATAAAAGAGAAATCTTTTAAAAAAACTAATAAAAATTAGAATTTTCTAGGACCTTATTAATAAATTCATTTGTCAAAACGTAATTAGGTTTACTGGAAAGATAAATCAGAAACAAGATAGATAAAGCTAGAACTAGAATAAGGTGGGTTTCTTTTCAAAAAAGTCTAAGAATAAGCTTGGAAAACTTATACTGAGTGCTTTGTTCTAATACAGGGTATTACACAGCCCTTAACAAAAGATTAATGATGGATTAGTGTAACAAAGAACCCATTAATGGCACGCTATCTTTGTATATAAAGTTATATACATGACGGAAAGATAACAGGCTGAAATGAAGATAAGATGAAATAAAAGACGGAAGATTAACTTTAAAACTAACGCTATGCAACAGGCATAGAAAATGACGTTATATAGTATAGGCCTAATTTCAAATCCGTAATTGGGAGATTTATTAGCGAATACCATTTGATGATGGTATGAATTGGAAGTTTATGGAATTTTTATTTTAATTCAAACATCCTGCAAAAATCCAAATTACGCAAAATAAACTGCTTTTGAATAACTTTTGTAGATTTTTTATAAATTATTTTCAAATTACAAGTTAAGATATATTTCTAACTCAATTTTTGAAATGTCAAGAAATTAATTTCACAAAATGTAATATGAAACAGTTTTATTAAGAAATGGACTGTTACACCATACTCTTATCATTTTACATTACAGTGTTTTTATCTTCATAACAACCCAATTTGAAACAATACAAAGTGTTTATATTTTGTATACTAAACAGAATATAATAGTTATTATATTATTATTTAAAAATATACCACTTAAGCTCTTGATAAAAGTGAAAATCAAACACTATATAAACTTGATAACACACACTTAAACCGCCTTACCTGAACTATTATTACACTCATTAGGTATGTTCATAATAACAAGCCCTCTTGAAAAATAAAGCTTATCTAATATTGTAACTGTATTTCCTATTTTCATAGAATGAAAAATAAAATTAAATTATAACCTGAAATCTGAAAAGATTGCAATTATTAGATAATTAAATATAGGACATGCCTTAATGTTTTAATCTCATCAATTTTAATATTAACTGAAATTTTTGGATGTACCTACTTGTCAACTTGATAAACCTAAACAATTCGAAGAACTTATTGCCTATAATTTGGGTATCGATATTACCTTAAGAATATTCTTAAATTTGATAAGGGTTGTTTATTGATACCTACAAACTAATTTTAATTATTTCATTTTTCAGGGGAAACCGATTTAAGGGTACCACTAGACAATGACACATGGTTAGTAAAATTCTTAAGGCCTTGTAAATACTACCCAAAGAGTGCTTATGAACTGGTAAGTCATAAAATAGATTTTCTAATAATTTACATTTTTAAATTCTATCTTCTTTGTTAACAGATTAAAAGATATTATGCATTTAAAATAAAGCATGCCAATGTATACGATGGTCTTCTGCCTAGCAGAGAAAAAAATATTTTCCAACAAGATATTTTAACAGTACAACCCAATAGGGATCAGTTTGGTAGAAGGATTCTTGTTATTGAATTAGGAAGTAATAGAACTTTTCAATTTAATATAAACACAATCTCATAATAATTAATTGTATTTACAGAAAAATGGAAACATAAGAAATGTTCACTCGATGAAGTCTTTAAAGGCTGTGTATTATTTTTAGAAGCTGCCATGTTGGAACCAGCAACACAAGTTGCTGGTGCCATTGTTATTTTTGATATGGATGGTTTATCTCTTCAACAAACATGGCAATTTACACCACAGTTTGCTAAGAGAATTGTAGACTGGCTACAGGTATTAATCGAATTCATATTACATATTAAAACTATCTTTCTTTATACGTACTTATTTTTCATAGGATGCTGTTCCTCTTCGAATTAAAAATATTCACATAGTAAATGAACCGTATATCTTCAACGTTGTATTTGCTCTCTTCAAGCCATTCTTAAGAGAAAAATTGAGGGGCCGTATTATCTTCCACGGCACCAATCGTGAATCACTCCATCAACATATCAGCCCAGAATGTCTGCCTGAATGTTATGGTGGTACTTTAAATCTTCCCAGAATTGAAGGACCACAGTGGCTTGAATTATTGATATTAAGCGATAAAGAATATGAAGGTAAATTAGAATTAAAATCTGCAAAATTGCACTCACTAATAATTTTATATTTTAGCAATAAATTCCTATGGTTACAAGAAGAAGGAAAAAAAATAGTTCAAAGAAGTTGCATATCTAATAGTAATTATATAAATGTCTCTGTTTTACTATATACATATAATGCAATTAGTGTAATATTTGTAAAGTATTTTTGTTAATCGGAAAGACAGGTACTTTGAAAAATATACATATTTTTATACATTATTAATAAATAGAAAGAATAAGAATTCTTAGAAAATTTCTAATTATCCATTCCAAGTTCAGTAATTAATTTCACTATTTAATTGCTACTTACATTTTTCTACTTACCAAAACCTGTTTTCAATATCCTTATTTATGAAAACCTAAATAGAATATTTATGTTAAATTAATTGTTCTATTTATGATTATGAGTTGTTCTTGTCAATTAGACAATATTGTACTTAATAGAATTATTGTTTCTTTAGCACTAAGATTTTAATAAAAAGAACTGAGAATGTGTTACAGTTAACTGTTTTTATTAAATAAAATATGCATAATTGATGTTTAGAATATCGCCTTATCTTATGGTACACACAAACAATATAGAAAAAATAATCGAAAGACTAGCAATAGCAAATTATTTTAATAAACAAAACAAAATCAAATTTATTATTATGGGTACTACTTAGACACGCAGGCTTTTAAAAGGTACCACTGGCAGTTTTTACTGTGACACGCGGCAAATGCCATCGGCACCAGGATCAGTTTCTATTACTCTTGCAAGCGCCCAACGTAAAGGACGACGCTGTCTACTTTTCATAATCACGAAGTTGCCCGCTAAAATTGGGCGCCGCTAGTGGATTGAAATGCCATTTAATTGCTTCAAACTCTACGGCTTCTTTCATAATGTCAGTCAATTGTCAACGACGAAATGCTGTTAGGAAAACTTTGCTACTCAAATTGGAAGCTAGCTCTAAATATATTGCCTTCTTCGCGAAACATATAAATATGCAAACAGAGGCCTTTTGAGACTTTATGCCTCTAGATTTACCTAACGTAACTGAGAATGATCCTGCATAGTCTACACCTGCCTCCTACAATGGTTTTAACTGAGATACTCGAAAAGCAGATAGGTTACCCATGTATGATACTACATGTTTTGGATTGACTTTGAAACATTTAAAACAACGAGACAGACAATGTCGAATAGCATTTGTGACCGACAAAATTCAGAATTGTTGTGATATCAAAAAATGCGGAGCCTGTAAACCGGGATGAAGAAATTTCTTATGCATACTTTCCATAATTAACTCTGTCAAACGGCTTCTTTGAGGTACCAATAAGGGAAATTTCCTATCAAGACCACAAGTGTGTCTTGAAAATCGGTTTTGCAAAGTGCACTGAATGCAATGAAAACGAGGTACTAAAGAGATCAGAGCAATTTGTTTTCTTTGTTTTGGACTTCCGAAGACAAGAGATTTTAAGTATCAAAGAACTAATTATCTGACGTTCCCATAAAAACGCAGGACCACTAAACCACATGGATTGATGAAGTAATTAATGCGTAAGCAAACCCCTACTTGCACAATCAGCAGGATTATTATCCGAAAAAACATGTCGCTAATGGTTCGGAAATATTTTATCCTGGATATGGCTAACAGAATTACTAACGAAGGTATGCCAACGATTTGGTGATGACTTGATGAGTGAGAGTAACTTTAGAGTCAGATAACAAGTTTATTATTATTAAGCAGCACGAAGTTCTAATTGTGGCAATGACAATTATTTTAAAGACCTTCCAGCTACTAAATAAACTCTAACCTCCGTTTTACTAATCAAACAAAAATACACTACTGCACCATATCCAGCGTCACTTGCATCTAAAAATGCGTGTAATTCACATTTCCGTTTGCAGAGTGGAATGTGTCTAGGTATCTTGAGCAAAGATATCAAATGAAGTTCAAACTGAAAAGTTTTTCACTGAGATATAACATCTGGAAAGGGTTCTTGATCTCACTCCAAACCTAAAGTCCATAAATGTTGAATTAGACGTTTAGTGAAGAGAGCACGGGGCGAAATAAATCCCAAAGGATCGAATATTTTTGCCAGATCAGACAAAATCGATCTTTTTGTACAAAAATCTGATATACTAGAAACTCTATAAATAGAAATATCGATTTGCAGCTGCCATTTTAAATCTAAAACCTTAACAGAGCAAGGCTGTTCACTATCAAAAGATAAACGTTGTTGATATTCTGCAGGTGCATCAGCCAAGATTTCTGGGCGGTTGCTAGCTCACTTTTGCAACTCCAACCCTTTCTTGAGCAACAACAATGAAAGAGTTTTAACTTAATTTGGCAGGCTGCGTCCTAGATCTCACAACCGGTCAAAATATTATCAACACAGATATCTGAACAAGAAATTTTTGAAGCACGAGAAAAATTTTTTTGCTCGTCTAGAGCTAACTGTCGAATTGGTCGGTTAGCTAGATAAGGCGAACTGGTTACATCAAATGTTACGGTATTTAACCTATACCCTTGAATAGGATTCTCATGGTCAAATCTTTAAAAAATTCTTTGAAAATTCCTACCCTCATCACGCACTAGAATTCGCATAAATATTTGCTTGATGTCAGCTACTCGTATTAAAACATATCTGTGTAAACAAGATTTTAATAGAACGGTAACTGTATCTGAATGACGTTTAAGGCCTGCAAATAAAGTATCATTTAAAGATATTCCGTTAGAAGATTTCTCAACTTAATAGAAGGACTATCTTTTCTCATAACACAATGATGGCGACTAAAAAAGATATTTGTACCAAGATCAGGTGGAACAGGTTACATGTAACCAGAGTACAAATAGTTTTGCATGAAGACTTTATATGAATTGATCAAGTCAGCGTTTTTGTATAACCTACTTTCAAGAGAGTAAAATTTACAAAGGGCTAAACAGAAATGGAACTTTTTATTCGAAAAGGCAAGGCTGCAATATATCTTAACGACGAATCGTGATAATGAGTTTCTTTATACAGTTTCTATCAGAATTCATCTTTAGGAGATATCACCGTTTTGTCTGAAATACCTTTGATTTCCCATAATTTTTATATGTTATTGTTTAAGGATTCAAACAATTGAACAAAATGAAGATATTGTACAACTATTTTTCCAAGAATCTAAATCGGTTCTTCCTATGACAACAAAATCAAAAATTATTGATAACATTGGATTGTCAAGAGCTTGACGTGAAGTATCAGATTATAACAAATGGAAACAATTTCGCATCTACTTATCAGCAGATCAATACGTCCAGGTTTATAGAAACTTTTATCCGCAAGTGAATGAGTGACTGGTTTAATTGTACATTCAGCTATACCCTTTGCAGTCGCGTCATCTAAAATTCCAGATTACAAAGTTCACCTCCATCTTCACTAATCTTCCGTAGAGTGTACATCATCATCTTGCCAGGATCTCATTACTGTTCCATTGCATTGGTAAAACCCCATGTTTCATCCAAATAAATGCCTGGTTTAGAATTTTTCATCTTGAATGTTTGAAATATATTCTTTTTGGAATATTTTTCTTAATGCTATGATATTACTACCTACCGGTTATTATCTTTTTTGTAAGAAAAGCCTAGATTTTTCAGAAATACCTTTTATATACATAAATAAACTTGGTGGAAATTCACCCAAAGTATTCAGTATTAAACTAAACTAAGGTGACAAAAAGAAGCAGTAGAACCTTATCATGCGAAACAAGAACTTCTTGCTTAATGTTTAGGTCTAAATACCTAATAGCCCCTTGTAATCGTGGTTTTTGAATTGAAACAACGCGCTATGTCCTAAAAATGTTTGTTTAGATTTAAAGCTACAAAGAAGTTAATAAATTTATAAACAACAGCTGCAACGTGTGAGAAGAATTTTTTTGTAGGTTTTACCACTTCGACTAAAGAAACAGTAGAGGAACGTAATAAAATTTACGAACACTGTTAGAATATTTAAGACACACAATTTGTAATTTCTACAAACTACATTTATCTTTAACTGTCAATGCTGGCCAAAACACCACATCACGGTAAGCCAGACGTATTGGAAGGAATTGTACACATCAAAAATACTGTGCGAGCAATTTAGTTGACTAATAAAAATTATCTAGAAAGATCTAGTTTGGTGGAAATGTAAGTAAAGTGTCTCAGAAGTCGCTAAAGATCGAGAAACATTTAAAGCCTCTTATATTGGATGATGTTCATATATGTAACTTTCAACCATAATTTGCCAGGATATGTAATAATATACACGCTTGACTGGAAATAATTATGCAAGTTTTATTTTCTATTTTTCAAAACAATTCTTTTTTATTGCAGCTAAACTATTACTATTAAAACATATTCAAACTGCTTGAAACTCGTGGGAAGTTTTTTAAACCTCTGGACGTGTTACTGTGAAATAAACTTTCACGACGAACAGACTGACAGAACTGTAGCTCACGTCTATTTCTAACATATATCTTCCTTTTGGTATACGCGGAGGGAGTTTTGATTCGTCGGGAACCACATTACAAAGACGATAAGTTTTATCCTAAAAATAATTAAATAATTAGCAGGTACGTATTATAAAAGATATTAGAATGCTTCATGGTTAATAGGTAGAATTACTTTTAAAAAAAAGCACTGAGTCATATTTCCACATTTCCTTGCTTGCGTTTTTACACCAGCCACATTAGCATCAAACATTGTACAAAGTTTGCCTCCCATTCGTATGGCGGCAAATAATCGATACTCATTACTTACGAATTTGTAAGCTTGATCAACAGCCTTCAAAATATGATCATTTAGCAGAATAACATAACAAGACTGGATGATAAATCCATTACCACAAGATCAGAACCGACATCAACTTTGAACCGAAGAGTCATATTAAATGCAATAACCGTACGGTTATACCTGAAGGAAACAACTGAAGCAGTTCTCATATAGTCTTTATTGTAACTACCCATTTCAGCCCTTTCTAGTAAGAAATTATAGTCATCTTGGAAAAACTAAAAAGACAGATGGTTTCAGTTTGGTATCAGATAATCAGATACTCACCACGTGCTACCTACATGAAAATCAAATTCTTTTTCCGCAAAGAGTTTTAAGAACAGAAGTAGGACAACAAAACTCCCTCTTGGTATCCCTGACAACGTCATTGTGAAAGATCTGTAATTCACCAGCGAGTTCACGTCAATAAAAATAAAACGACTATTTTATAATGCATGTACGTGTATATTTATGAATACCTACGTCATTAGCTATGGTTCATTAAATGCAAGTTTGTCTCAACAATTTCCGTTTTTACAAAAACAAACACATCATGTGTAATGTATAGTTAGCATGACGTATAGCATTTCAGAAGGCCAAAACTGCTATTTGGGCAAAATAAGGTTTATCTATTCACATATTTACGTTTTTATTTTCAATATTTGTTTCATTTTTTTTCTTAATTGCTTACTTTATAAGCTATCGTTGTTTTAAATCAACTTGATAAAATTTTAATTATTAATTTGTTTTAATTTATATCTTTCAATGCTTACGGTCAAATTTTTGTTAGTGTTAGTTAACTAATTTTATCGATTCGAGTCGTTTTCTCAAATAAAACATTTGTTTGGCCTTCTCAGAAGCAAACATAGCTATACAAGATAATATTGGCAAAATGCATAAATTAAATTAGCAATTAAATTTTGTTATTTTCCGAGCAATAGTTAAAATCGTCTAACAATCGCGATAAGTTTGGTTATTTTGGGCAAGGCCTCTAGATAAAGCTAAGTTTTAACTAAAATTCTGTAAATTTACAAATTACGTCGTTGAGCATTAAGCCGACCGCGTTGCTGACTCTTATTGGCGTGTGGTGTTTCTGTTCATAGTCACTGTTCTTGAGGATGAAGACGTGCACCCCCATGTAGAACAATGAATTTATTTTTTTTGTAATTTTACAGTTTTTTTGAAATAAGTTTAATGAATCTATTTATATAAACACAAACATAAAAATTGTGATGGCAACGAGAAAAAGCAAAGGTACTACAGAAGCAGCCAGATAAGCACCACGTGGTCGTTCAAGCGAACTGTCTGGACAAGTTACCAGTCAAATCCTAACAAACATGCATATGATAGCCAGCATACGGTCTTTCTCTGGCTCTAATGGCTAAATGCTGGCACTGGCACCCTTAGCTCGACCAATCAATGGCCACATACATATAGTAACCATGATAAATGCTAGCAGTGGCATCCTTAACTTATCCAGCCATTGACCACATGTCTAGTAACCGTTACAATGCCGGCATTGGCAGCCTTAGCTCAGCCAGCCATTGGTCACATATATAGTAACCGCAACAACCGCAGCGCACCCAGCAAACGGTCAAATATTAAGTTTATTTATTATACATAAAAATACACTAAAAATTAGAACAATTCTTTTTATATTTCCCATTTTGGAAATATTTAATTTTTGAATAAGAACGGCATGTCGAGCCATTGCTATTAGATGGCGCCTTAGTATTTTCATGCTGCTAATGTTGTATTAGCTTTGTATAGAACCAGCATGAAGCGGGCAAGTATTGACTGTCATTATCCTCCACCGATGAGTCCAAACAAGGACGAAAATAATGGGCAATGCTTGCACTTTTATTTGTGGGGAGACAGTAGGATTTTTGTGTTTATATTTATTATAAATTATATAAAATTATATGCTTCTATTATTTATTGATTTAGTTTAGAATAACAAAAACTTAATAAAAGGCATATGTCACCTTGTCCGAAGAAAGGATGCTTATAGCTAAAATTTAAAAAAAATTAAAATAAGTTTTATTTAAAAATCAAAAATTAGCCATAAGCGTTCTTTCTTCGGGCAGGGTCATTTTTTTATACTGCTGACATTGTAAAGGTAAAATATAAAATGTGTGTGTATTTCATGTAATGGGCCAGAAGAAAACCATCACTGTGTAAACCTACTGGCACTGCATTGGCACTGTAATGGGCCCTTGATGGCAAGATGTAGGCATTTGTACTGGTAAAGCATCAGCCCTGCTCCTGGTCAGTGTGACCTATATGACCAGGCCCGTTACTGTTTGCCAGTATCGTGCCAGTACAGGGTACTAATAGCAGCTTGCTATGTGCCCAGCATCTGGCCTTTTTATTTTTGTTTGTTGGGATCCTCCAAAGTTTTCTTTCTTTTACTTTCTTAAGAATCCACAACGAACTAAAATTTGTGTGAGAACATATTTAAATAAGTAATTCATTAATTCAATAAACTGATTGCGTAGAACTCCAATACTTCAGTGCTAGTTTTCGTATTTATTTAATTCAAAATGCTAAACTTTAAAGAAATAAGGAAATTATTACAACAACTGGCAGAATTACAGACATAACAGCGGCAGTAATCAATTAAGGATTCGTAAAGGTAAAGACAAATTCTCGTTTACTGAGTCTACAATTCTTTTCTACTCCAGGCTCCAGGCGGTTAAAGGCTTTCCAATAGGTAGTTTCGCCTTTTGACATCTTCTAGAGGATTACAGTGAGCAATCAGATCTTCTAGCGTGTAAATGTTTACTATAAATAGAATGGCTGCACATTCCTCTTTATCACCTTAAGCTGCTCTCGGCTAGGCATTATGCACAGTCTTTTAAACAAGTTACGCGCAACAGCTATGTATACGCTAAGGTTCTTTTTTAATCCTTGACAGGGCCGTGGCTAGGCAAAAGTTTACTACTAATTTTTCTTTCTTTCTGTACTGTAAATTCTGAAATATATGTTTCAAATGATGTAGAGTCTGTGATGGACCTCTCTATAGAGATTAAGGGCTGTACGAGACAGTCTTTCTTGATATACAGCCAATCTTAAAAGGTTTTAATTTGGAAAACTATTTTTAACATAAAGCACTCGCTACAAGTATAGTTAAAAAAATTTGTATTGCTGTATAAAAATTGGAATACTCAACAAGTAAATTAAATTTATTCTAATCTTGAAATATTTCGAAAGGAGATTGGCTTTGAGACTTAAAAAGCTCCTGGGCCTGTAATCTGAAACTTTCAGCTTCTTGCAGAAACTCTACGAGATCTAACTCTCTCGGATATTCTATTCACAAATCTGTAATACACTTTTCCATTTCGCTGAAGCTCATTTTTAAACACGACGCACAATTTAAAAACTCAAAATCAGCAGAGAGTTTATTTAATTTTTCGTAACGATCACATAATTGGAAAGTTATGAAATCCACAACTTGGAGTATTATTTGCCTTTGTTTGACATCTGGAGTCAAGTTAGAGTCAGTTGCAAGCTCTCCAGGCATTCTTTTGATTTTTCTTTTGCGCACTTCTTTGGGTTCTATGGGAATATCACAATTCTGGTAGACATTCTTAGCAGCTCTCTGTTCTAGCAAAACAATCGTTTCTGTAATTCTTGATTTCTTCCAGTAATTCTTTAATAGTCGTATATTTGCACGCTACATTAACGCTCACATTCTTCTTTTGTGGCAAAAGATTTACTTTATTATATCTTTACAAAACAGAATACCAAAAAAACCAAAAGAATCACAAACTCGTATTGCCTGAGGGTTTTTTGAGAATTTCTCGCCTCACTAACAGTGTCCACATAGTAAATAGTTGGATCGGTTATTTCTTGCAGAAGTGCTAGAAGCTCTTTGAATTGAACGATCGCTGCTCTTAGGGCTAATGTTTTCGATGACCACTCCATGTCACTAAATCCTTTCAATGTTAATTTTCTCATCTGATTGTAGAGTGCACAAAGAAATTAAAAAAAGTTTTTAATTGTTCCAAAAAAGGTGCTTATATCAGAGTTAACTGAGGCACTATGTTACGGCACTAAATTTAAATTGTGTTATGAACACAGGACGATATCTTAATAATATTCTAGCCTGAACACTTTGATATTTCCCAGGCATATTGGCGCTATTATCGTAGGCCTGGCCTCTGATCTTTTAGATATCAAGACCCAAAACTGCTTTTTCGAAGATATTAACCAAAGCATAACCGGTTTTCTCCTATTCTTCTAAAAATCCCAAAAATCGCTTTTCAGCCATACTCGCATCCTTATTTTTTTCTACATGACAATGGAATATTTGACACGTTTTGTTTCGGATACACTTTGGTTTTTGACAGCAATTCCAACTATTGCAATAAGTTCGTTTTGAATTTGTGATGAGAAGTGTTTTGCTGATTTTTGCTGATGTTTAATGTTGGGGTCTTATTGGCTAATAGCTCTATTGTTTGTAAACATTTTCCGGAATTTGGGTGTCCAGTTTTTTCAACGGATCATAGCAACTCCTCATTGGTTTTTATACAAAACAAAATTGCATCCAAAATAAATCTTAAAATATGTTTCCACTTCTCAGTTTTGGAAATAATCATTTTTGGATTTATTCAGTAACCAAGTGACTTTGGTCGATATTCACTTGAAGGATTTTTAATTTGGTGACGCATTCTTTATGAGAAGCCGAATTCTCGTGCGATTTAATTTTGGCGCCAATGTTACGCGAGAGAATTTGCTAAATCCTGTTTCCGGCAATTGGGTACTGCTTACGTTCTACACAGTAAAAGATCCCATTCCTATGAAGATTATCTCTGTTTGGTAATATTCTGTAGAAAATTTTTTAAAAAACTGTCTATAATGATCTCGTCGTACGGGCCCCTTTGTTACCAAAAGTCCGAAAAAGTCTTTATCTCTTTTCCAGCCTACCCCTTAAACCCCGTTTAATTCCTTTTCTTAAAATTCGAGAATTCTAAACATTTGTTGGCTATTAAAACTTAGTGTTCTTGTGTGAGTCATAAATTCTATAAAAATCTAACTCATACTGCTACCGCTCATTTGTTATTTAAAAATGCACAAAAATTGCACAGAACAGCTAGTTTTAAACTAACGAATTATTTTTATCATTGTCCTTTATTTAGTTGCGCTTCTTTCAGTACGAAGAAATTACATTTTCCCTAGCGCTCTTATGACAGCTCTTGCCCCTAGGCGGGTGCCTACTCTGCCTACCACTAGCTACGGCCCTGATCTTTGATAGCCAGCATGAATATCAGTCCAGACTGCCTCATCGTAATTCTCAGATAAAAAAGTTCTCTTAAGTTTTAAAACAAAGTCATTTCAAGACTCCATACTATCATGAATAAGTCTGAACCAGACTAATTCTTGGCTCTTAAAGACACCAATTGCTCTCTTTAGTAACGTCGTCTTTGAAAGGTTTTTTGCAGTCCTGACTTTCTCAATTCTCTCCACAAAAAGCATTGCCCATAATCTAGATGAGTCGTCATCGAAGTAAACATTCCATTTGCTGACAGAAACCGGCTTGGGTGAATCTTCAATGGCATCGGGAGATGTCTCATTTCCAAAATCTATTTGCCTCACATTGTCTATAAAAAGCAATGTCAAAGTGTCCTCTGGCAACATGAAAGGTCTCGGCTACTATGACGTGCCTACAGAATTGGAGCTCCTTCGGCTCTTGACGGCTCTGGTTGAGAAACAGAATCTATTGGATACTCCCTTCCTTCCTTGCAGGACAGTGAGAAACTCTAAATATAGGCTTTTGATTTCCCTTAAACTATTTTTATCCTTTTGTTCAATCGCCTTTATTCCCTTTAAATGACAGAAGACATGAGTTAGCTTGGTATTGGCCTTGGTCTACTCAAACCAAAAACTGTTGAAATCGTAAATAAATAATAACTTTTCCAGTCATCTAATTGCAGCCAGAGAAGAAGCAGTAGTCAAATTAGTCTTTTGATAAACAATGTTCAAAAAAAAACTTTATTCGGTAACTCGTAGCTTTTAAGTATTAACAGATTTTATGCACTAAGTACCAATATTAAATATAGACCATAAAGATTAATCGAGTTATTATAATTCTATGTCAATAAATTCAAATTAATTGCCCTCTTCACTACGTCCAATAAATGGCAAAGTTCTTAATAACATTACCAGGTACCCTGTAAACGATATCGACTGCTTGATTACTAATTACGGGACAAGCATTGGCCACTGGCCGTCTTAGTTTTTTTATGAGATGTTGCAGTTTTCGTAAGATTTATTTCATTATCTCGTTTGGAGGTCTTCGTTGGTTACTTTAAAAACTACCAGGCTTTACTTAATGTTGCCTGAATGTGTTTTCAATGTTTTCTTGCTTAATTAACTGCAATAGTGTTTGAGAACGCACAGTTTGACGTGGCCGTGTAGTCTACCTCGACCTGGTTGAAAATCATCCAGTGGCCCTGGACAAATAGTACCGGATGCCCTGTAGGACCCTGCACGTCAATCCTACAAATGAGAGATGTCTGAGGAGGTGAGTGTTATGGCAATGGCAACACCTAGTTGTTCAACAGTCTGCTGGAAAGGCATCCAGATGCGATTAGCATCTTTCTCAGGTCACCATGCTCGAGATAGTGCACCCAACAAGCAATCTTTTAGACGTGACGAGAAATGCTACTGGAGAACCTTTGTCTCTGCTTAAGTTTTTAGAGTCGCAATTACTTGGTAAGAAACGAACGCACAATAACCTTACATTTTTGCTTAGGTAAAAAGATTTTTGTATACAGACTAAAAGAGCTCGTCTGATTACAGTGGCGTTGTCAATGACTGGACTTAGGTTTGGTAACTTAACCAAGATTTTAAAATGGTTCAAACAAATAGAATTTTAGGAATATTAAAACTACAAAAAGTCTGATTTAGAATGATCATATCAAACTTATTCAAGTTATTCAAACTTCTAAATAACTAAATAACAAATACAAAAATGAACTTATAGAATTCACTGTTTAATTGACAAACCATTAATTGGTATGTAAGTACAGTTATAATCATTACAAAAAATTTTGATTGCACATCACAAAGTTGTTGAAGACGTAGATGGAGGCAAACAATTGCCTTAAAAGAGCCTTAGTATAAAAGTACCAGTTTATCCTGGAGAACAACACCAATGAAACGTTATTGTGCAATTGAAGAAGTTTCATTCTTGAAGTCCTTAAAGGTATGGGATTTCACGAATTTTAATAAAATTTTCCCAAATTCTTGTATCACTCGGAAAGTCCCTCATAGTTTGATAAAAGAATCGACATTGATTTAAGACGATATTAATTCAAAACGAATATCTTTTGGTTTCATAGGTGCGGAAAATCATCGGAATACCAGACAAATTAAACAAAAGATGTTTCCCTACAGAAACCCTTCAATCTTTTAATACCAGGCAATAATTTCATGAAAATTTTCAATTTCACCTTCAGATTCTTTAAAGGAATTTACCAGAATTTTACACAAAACGAAGTAACAATAAAAACCAACCATTCAATTTGAAATTTGCTATTTCAATAATGTCGGAAACATTCGAGACAACACAAGAGTCAAACAGAGCTGCATCCTGAGCTTTGGTGCTAGATGAAGTAGTAAAGAAATAAAACCCTATGAGGTAGAACACTGGAGATTGTCGGAGGTGGAAATCTCGGAAATCTGACGAACGCTGACGATATGGTGCTTATAGCTAGAGACGAGAAAACCCTCGAAAGAACATGGAAATATTCAGGAAAGCACTGGAAAGAAAAAACATGAAAATTAATGGAGAGAAAACAAAGACATTGATGCTTGAAAAGAAGCAACAATCACATAACATTCATTTAGAAAGAAGAAACTTACGACAAATACAAGAATTTAAATGTTTAGGAACAATCATATCTGAAAATGGAAAATTAGAACAAGAGATTATAGAAAGAATAACAGCAGGAGGAAGATTGTAGACAGATAATAGCATTAGAAACACATTTTTAGAAAAAAAGAAAATCCCAAGAAAATAAGACCACAAGTTCATAAGAAAGTAGTAATCCCCATCCTCACACATGGAGCAGAATCATGGACAACAACGGAAAAGCAACGAAACAAAATCACAGCAATTGAAATGAGGTTGTTAAAGAAGATGGAACCGAAAATAGCAATAGATAAAATCAGAAATGTAACACATAGAACTTGAAAGTGAAATGTATCAAAGAAAAAATAGAAAAAAGTCAATTAAGATGATACTGCCACGTGAAAAGAATGCCGGAAAATGAAACAGTTCAAATCCAAGACTAATAGGAAGATAGCAAGGGGACCAAGAAGGATATGGTTAGATGTGAGAAAAGCAGTAGAAAGAAGAGGAACAACTTGGGAGAAAACCAACCACAGTACCCAACATAGGAATAGGTGACAAAAAAATATGAAGGCTTCCGACACAACCAACTCCACTCCCCTAACCCCTAGATAGGTTGAGAATTAAGTAAGAAACGCAGTTCAATAATATCTCTGAAATGGAATGTGAGATGGTGTCGGAAAGATCCCAATATCTTTAATACCAGGTAGTAATTTGATGAAAAGTTTCAATTTTTACCTTCAGATTCTTCAAGAGAATTTACCAAAGATTTACACGAAACAACGCAACTATTAGCACTGAAATTTGAAGTACAAAACCTTATTTATACCATTTCTCAGCTTAATACGGCGTTTATGGTGATACTTATCAATGATAAAAGTCTCACAATTCTATTATGTGAAACTTTCTGGTTGTACAGTCGCTCTAAAATGTAGATAATCTTTCATGTTATCAACTGAAATAAAGTGTTACCAAGTGATTTGTTTGCATAAAACGAAACTAAATGGTAGCAATGTGGCTTACTACGTGCATTAAAGCACGATCTGTGTCAGAAAGAGTCATAAATGTTGTAAATCTTCAGACGTCAGACAACGTTAGTTGTAGATGTTTCAGCAACCTCTTTTCTTGTTTAAAATAATTTTTTCATAGAAAAGACTTCGAGTGTACGTTGTTTAAGTTTTATATTTATATATATAACTATAACTGTAACGCAAGGTTACGTTGCATAATTGGCACCCAACCTGGGGCAAAGTTTCTTTTCTGAACATGCCCACCTACTCTAAATTGAGAAGGCATGCCACGAACATTCCTCTGACACAAGGAACTTTCAAAGACTGGGAGTGACGGACTAATAACTTTTCGCTAGAATTTTGCCGGAGAAAAGGGTTTGGTATCACCTTTGGGGCCTTACCGGTTTACTGGAAGTGAGAACTTTAGGTGTTGACGATGAAGTAGTGTTATTGCCTCGGGGTTCTTTGTAAAAGGAATCAACCGTCTCCAACCACTTTTTCCAATCGTCTGTGTCCGTAGTAACAACCACTCTAGGGCGAGGAGGTTGAGCGAAGATTATCCGCCGTGACCAAAACAAACCGGGGAGTTACTCCCCTGTACCCACACCAGACAAAACTTTCTTCTGGATCTACGATAGTGATGAAAATGATAACCCCTTTGATGACAGTTCCAACACCTAAGCCCTTTCGAAGACCTCGTGGACCTAGCATCCTCTTTCTTCTCTATGCAGCCACTCGTGTCACTTACTGAAATAAGCTGTGATGTATCCGTCGATTTCGAACAGAATCTCTGGAAGCAACATGCCTTGGAATTGATTAACATCAAAAGCTGAAGACAGCACTGGAATTTCTCCTTCCGAGCAACCAGAACCGGACTCGCTAAAAAGATGTTTAATAAGATCTGAAAGATCAATCAAATTCTCTGAAGACTCAGGAGACGCGATGAGGAATTCCTCAGTCGGAACCTTTGGTGATGGGACAGGATTCGGATCATTGAATTCCTTAGGCGGCGGGTGAACATCCAGGAAGTTCGCTTTCGTACTACTAACTTCGTCAATGAACCCCGAAGACACACTACAATGGCACATAGAAGCGACATCAAACAATTGCGACTGAGGACCAGACTGTTCTTGAGAATCTGGTCAACTCGATCATTAAGGACGCAGCACTCACTATGAATATTCTCGCCTTGTAATTCCCTAGTCGATTTAGATTGGTAGCTATTAACATCTTTGCTGAAAGTGTCGGGCACACATAATAACAGCAACTCTCAAACTTCATCTCCGGATCTGCTCACGAAGCCATGATCTTCATAAGCCATACGAAAGAACAACTCTGCAGGTTGAAACAATCTATGACCAACTAGACCTACGACCTAGCTGCCTATTTCAACCCAACCTGACAATTATTGTGTGTATAACTCCTTAGGGGCAAATAGTATTCGATTTTGAAAACTAAGTCCGCTATAGGGGCGTCACATGTTCAAAACTAAGAATTTACTTCAAATACAGCCTTCAAAGAAACTGTGGGCGGGTTTACAAAAACTGTCATAAATGTTCAACAGCAGGTATAATTATTTTAAAATCCTTTTGTGTTATAATATAATGACATTTTCACCACAAAATAGCAGGTAAATGTTTAGACTGCATTTTAAAGTCTTGTTTTCAAGTTGTTGAAATTGCAACTTTGAAGTTATTTTAAATGTTTGATATTGCATTGCAGAAGATCACTCAGAAATAAGAAATTATAAAAGAGAAATATTTTTGTGCAATAACAATCAGATTTATTTATTTTTCTAAAGCCAAGATACAATAAACACTTGTAGGAATTCAGTAAAAAATATAAATCTATAATAAGAAAAATATATTGTAATCCTTGATTTGATAGGGATCACTCAATCGTTCTTCGTTTAGTGTTTATGGTTTAGTATAGAAACGTAATACTTATACAGGGTGTATTTTAAATGACACATAATCTGTATACCACGCGAATCTACATCAAAATATAAATCAAAAAGTTAAATACATATTTTTGCCATAAATCTAGTTTTTAAAATATGGCCAATTAAAAATTTTTAGAGCTGACAACGCTACATGATATTTTACTGGGGTTGCCCGTTGCAAAGCTGCTGCTTTTCATAAATGATTTCAGGGTAACAGCAATACAGTATTGCAACATATTTTTAAAGACTCTACAGTGAAGATTTAACAGTAATAAAAAGCGGATTACAAGCAAGCTAAGAAACAAAAATGTGACCGAATGTTTCTTTATATTATTTGAACTACAAGTAATTATAACTACTGTCTTAATTATTAAAAACACTGAAACTCTAATAAGAATTTGGAACGTTAATAACTTTGTAATGAAGAAGTTTTCGTCAAGATGGTATTAGAATTTCTTTCTCAGTTTGTGATATAGAATAGAACGTAAAATATCCTTTGGTAGGAATTTAGAGAAACGAAAAACTTTTAGTATCATAAAATTGAACTGTTAGTGTAATAGCTTTTGAAAACGCCCGTGAATTTGTTGCAAATGCAACATATTTAGTAATAAGCCTAAGCTTTAGATTTCGGACAATTAACGACTGTTCTTACCACCAAATGATATTCAGAATATCAAAATATCACTGTAAGAAGTGGTAGCAATGCATAATAATAAATAATTGTGTATTGAAACCAATATAAACAGCAAAGCATAATAATATCTGACAACCAGAGAATTGTTCTACATTTCTTGATATACTGAAAACGAGAATTGGCTGCGAAATATGTGATGATCCGCAAGAAAAAGGATCTTATCTTCACCCAAATCGAAATTGAGTTTTACTTATTCTCTGAAACTAGATAAAACTGAATTCAACAGTTTGAGTTTATAAATCGTAAAGATTGTCTGATATCAGTCTTGAAAAAAAATATCAAAGGTTTTGATTTTGAAAATTACTAATAAAAACAGCAGGTATAACAAAATTACGCCTTCTGTTTGGTAGTTCTCAATTGAAACATAAATCTATAATTAAGTGTTAATAGTAATATTAACCAACTGTAGTTTTGTCCTTTTCTAATTTGAAATTGCTCCAAATTATGGTTGGTATCGGTCGATTATCAATATCGGCCAAAAACATCATATCAGCGATCCGTCTATAAAGTAAAACCATAAATACTGCTGTTACGTACTACTATTAGTACTGCTACTAAAGACATGAACCTAAAATTGTGGTATACCCTGAATATTATTTAAGGCGAAACATGTAAGCAATACAAGTTTGAAGTATCTATAGAAACTAAATTTGAATTGTTGGAAGAAACCTTAGCCACCTGTCGATTGAAATATGTAATTTGTCTAATGTTATACTGTTCAGCTTATTAGTCGTTTTATTATAGGCCAATAAATCACTTTTTTGAACCAAGGAATCGATAACCTCTTTAATTTCTGTTAAAAGGCCCCTCTGTTCTATAATTTTAACGTTGTCATCTGCATTCTCATCCTTCCTGTTAGAAGACAAGCTAAAAAGCAAGTATGCCTTTAACAAAGAAGTTTAGAACATTTTTTAAAGATTTAAACCTACAACTGATATGACACCCAAAAACATTATAGGGTGCGTTCAATAAATCCTGTTGTAGTTAAACCAATGAATGCTTTTGGCCAACTTCGTTACCAGCTTTTTTGATAGCCATTCTAACACCTTTTACTAGCCTCTCAAGAGGTGAAATGTCTTTACATGAGGTACTTAGTTTCCTAGCTTGTATAAAGAAAGATTTATTTCTAACAAGCTTTATGAGTGACGTTTCGAGACATGTGATTTGCACATTCACATTTTTAGTACTTGTTGTCCGCAGGAAATTTTTTTTTTAATTCGGGCGTATACACTGGAATCACCATCACCTGGAAGATACAGTACATCAAGCAATAATATTTATATATGTTATGTTTGCGTATTGTGCAATATTTGCGTGAAAATAGGTTGGCAAATAATGTAATACTTATAAACAACTCCATGCTGTTCCATGCTCTTGATAAAGCCCTCCACTATTATATTTTGTTCCATGGAAGGAGAAGCTCCATTGAAAAATGTAAGGCACATTTGTGTTGCTTCGCTTGTTCATTTATTTGCCTATAGAAATTGCACATCAAACAAACTTTATTTCGAACACCCACAAGTAGAATTTTCTTTGTTGCAGCTCCAATTATACTTGTCTTGTGACTAAACAAAGGTAATGATAGTAATATTTAAAATCATAACATATCATAATACTAATAGATTCTGATGATGCGTGGTAGCCATGGTCATAAAATCGTTTTGACCAACCACCATCAACAATAACTGTGATATATGATATTTCTTTTCCATCTCCAACAGTCAAGTTTCTTTTATCTATGACGTGTTGCTTCTCTTATTTCCCAGATTTCTGCATTATTTCATACAAATATTTGTGCCACACCTAAAAATCTTCTTTTGAGAAACTTTAAGATACTATATGCAGCATCACGTACAGTTTTTACTTGAGTTGTTTTTTTTGGCAAAAGTCTTTGGGTTCATAAACGGAACATTCAAAACAGCAAGGAATTCCTCACTCTACTCAAGACCAATACCTGTATTCAAATAGCCTCATACTACATTTTCATTTATATCTTTTTGTTTCGAAGGATGGTTGGACCACATAATTCGAGACTATTCAATGCCTAAATAATTATGCACTAATTAATTACACTAATTTGAAAACAAGATAATAATAAAACTTACAGTATTTCATCTCCTAATTAATTACTATCAAATTCTAAAGAAATTTCATTGTTCCTAGGAGTATTAATCATTTGCTCATCATTAGAATGTAAACGGACTGTACTTTTTTTTAAATTAAATCAAAAAATATTCCTTACTTTACAAGATAGGGATAGTATTTGTAATAGGTTTTTTGATAATTTGGTTCGATTGATTTTTATCTAGCCTGAAATAAATACTTTGGAGGAGTCCGGTTCTACTTACTTATATAAAATTCAAAAGTTGTTACTTTAATATTCGTAACGTATATTAGCTTTATGAAATACCCTTATCACCAATGTGATAAATTAAGTCGCTTGTTCTAAATTGTAATAACTGTTAAATTCCCATACCACTCATGTTTAATTCATTGTAAATTTCTTGCGAGTAAAGATTTTGGAGTTCTCTTGTGGACAACGTTTTCATTTAAGCATATTTACATACATGTACAATAACTATTTACAGAGTAATGTTGCATACCGACAATAAGAAGCTAAACGAGAAAGATAACAGACGTTTTTACAGTAATACAGATTTACGACTACCTTTTAAAGGGAACCAATGAATTTTCGTTTTTAAGAAACTATTGAATTTTGACCTTAAATGATTGACAGGGGGGAAATTAGCATTATCAACAATAGAAAAGAGGTGGTTCCAGATATTGGGCGTATACATTAAGACTATTAAAATAATTTCAATCATAACTTGATGACGATACAAATAATTATCAGTTTGAAATCTTAAACTTAAAAATAACGTCCTTCTTAAAGGCAAACCAACAAAAAAATCAGTTTAGTTTGTAAATATAATTAATTCTTGTATGTAATTTATTAAAAATTAATTCGGTTGTCATCCTCAAAGTAATTACAATAAACAAAAACTAAGCTCATATTTCTGTCTCTAATACTACCGTAACTGTCTAGTCTTAATTTCGTTGTGTAGAATTAATAAACATTCGTTTTATGATTGAAATTAATTTAACATAAATTCTAATTAAATTACTGATTATTCTTCTATTATGATATTTTTAATTTTTCTAATATTTTTTGTGGCACGTTAAACACTTCTGCATCATGCTATCTTCATCAAACAATATAAATCGAAATTTGATTTTTACTACCATAGACCCTTAAGCGCTGCACGTCACGGCACTACTTTTATGTAACGCCATTATAGCGTGTCGTTTGGCTTTCTTCTAGCTTAGATGAGTGCTAAATGATTAGATTCAGCGCTGTGCTGAAATAGATATATTTTTTTGGTATATCATAAAAAGGTTTTCTGGTTGATTTCTTGTTAGTTATGTTTTGGAGATTGGTTTTCCAAAGAAGGTTGAGAGAAAATCTGATTCCTTTTGTTGTTTAAGGTCGGTACAGTTTTGCTGTTTACGGCGTGCTGCTGTGAAGCATGTTTTAGTGACGAACATGTTTTGTGGTATGTTTGATGCTGTTTAGCGTCAGTAGGAACGTTAGAATGTGTTATTCCCTATTAAGCAATACTCCTGAGTCCAGTAAGAATTTTACCTGCTGTTGCAAGGCTTATTATGCGAGTTGTATTGAAATTTGAAGCTTTTGGCGGATGCTGCCATGCAGTAGATTTTTTTGCAATTTATTAAATATGTTTTTATTTCAGAATTTGGATATTTACTGTAGTGCTACGTACTTTTAATATTACTAATTGCTTTGCAATTAAGTTAGTTATACTTGTCCTATGGTTAGTGTATTTATTGGTTTGTTTAGTACTTGCTTGAATACTTAACATAAAAATGTTTTTAATACAATCAAAAATCTTTTCATTTATTAACCGCATAGAAGACATTTATTGAAATTATTTGTTGCTTCCGTAAATTGTTTTATTACAGCTGTTCGCCTCTACGATCAGATCTGATTGCGGCGGATTCTTCGGGGTAAGTAGTAGAATTCTTTTTCAATGCTCGTTTCCAATTTTTTTTTACTTCATATTCAGACTAATTACCTATTTATAGCGCAATTAGTAATTTCGGTCTAACAATCTGTTGGTTATGTAGTGTTTACATTAAATTTACTGCGAAATTTTTTCGATATTTAGCAACATTCTAAAAAGCCATATTTGTAATTGCCGAGGTATAATTTGCAACTTTACAAATTTTAAAGTTCTAGATGTACTTTCTGTACGATCAGTGGATTATCTAAAGCAAGGTCGGCGCAAGAACGTGTAAATGAGGCAACTTACTAAGGACGTTACACGGTGGCGAATAAGATAGCTGAGGCTAACGCACCATCTTATCTACCACACAAAGTCGCCTTAAGAAATCTTGCTATAATCCATAGTAATTGTAATTGTGATTAAAGTAAGTGTAATTGCAATTCAATCACATTTGTAATTAACTATGTGCAAATAGCAAATTGTAAAGGTTACATCTGTTAGATGTGTTGCCTATTTTATTAACAATTTGGGATCACTTAAATAAAATCATTTAACAATAAATTCAAAAAGATATCTGGAAAGGTTTGAGTAGAATGTGCTTTTCAATTTAATTTAAGAAAACAAAACAGAATTGAAGTTTCCTCTGCATCACATTTTTATTTAAAAACAACTACAACAAACTATGAACAATAAATATTCTATATCCTTGATACTATTAAAAAATAAACTAGAATGAACCATATAAAATTAAAACTTATATCACGCAGTCATTATTAAATTATAAATTTAAACATAATTACCATCTACCCCAAACTACTTAAAGTGTAAAACGATACAAATTACAGATTTTGTTACATTTGAAATCCGTTTTTAAGAAACATCAAATTAATTAGAGCGTAACTGTAAATGCATTTTATTCAACGTTATTATGTAACACTAAAATTACTTAATCTAAAAAATCAGATTTAAATATAAATTAATTGTTCACTATGGAACTAAATGCGTAGAGCGAATTTTATTAACGTTTCAACTTTGTTGTCGAAATTGCTTTGCTATCTACAATGACTTTCTCTTTCACGTATCCAAGTACATTGCACACTGGAAACAGAAGATTAGACCATTTATAGTAAACTTGACATAAATTAGTTTGACTAAACTATAGACTAATAATCAAATTATGTAATGTACTGTTATAGCAAACTCGTCTTATGGTTATTAGATAACATTCAAAATCGATACTTACACTCAAATTCTTTATCGTATCTGCATAACATTTCTGCAAGTAGGTGACCGGGATAATCTGGAATATCTAACGTTCCATCGTAACATGCTGGAAGGTCTTCTTTAGGTATGCGAGAATGTAGAGATTTTCTGTCGTAACCATGAAAGAATAACTAGAAAGGAAAAGTTATGTTTGTTTATATATGAAAGAGACATTAGGAAATAATAATTTACCCGTCTTTTCAATTTTTCACCGATGAATGGTTTGAATATAGCGTACAGCATTTTGAATATGAAAGGCTGGTTTACCACATGAATGCCTTTTAAACGTACCGGTGTGCATTCCTAGAACAATAAATTCATCATTTTGATAGATTTGTTTAATGAATAATGGTACAGTATTTAGATTCTTTTAGATAAAAAAATCTGTTTTATGAGCTATTTTTATACAGGGTGTCTCTGAAATGAACAATAGGTTTCTGATAATAAACAAAGTTATTGTATTTACATTGCGTAATATTTTCTAGTGGAAGATAAGCATTCTTTCAATACAATATCCTAGTTTATAAGAAAGCGCCTTCAAAGATTTTGATTTCATAATTCTTTTCACATCAAAATAGAACTCTTACTGACATAGTTCTCCTCATAGGAAAATTCCATAGGAATTGTAAAAACACAAGTTAACTGCAATTTACGAGCGGCGATAGTTTAACTGCTAGGAATCTTTTAGTGCTTGTCTGGAAAGTGCGATTTAATCTGTTTTGTGTTAGGTAATAAAATACGAAAACTTTAAGTAGATTTCTTCCTAAATATTACGCGTTTCCTTAAATTGCACCGAACCGAAAAAAAAAGATTCTAAAATGATTCATCTCAGCGTGAATAAAATGGCCCGGTTATCCTTGACCAATCTTGATTTAACTAAATGTAATATAAAAAATTTGCAGTCAAGAATTTTATCGTCCACTGGATTTTAATTCACGTAGCTCTGCCCTTGAAGCAAGGTTAGCTCACCACCTATCATACAGAAATCAAAAATCAAGTTATCCAAATTTAATCGTAGATGCAAAATTCCAGTTTAAAAAGTTGTTTTAAGCGAGGAATACACAAAAATAATCTACAAGACACAAACCGTAAGCATATAAATAATAATTTAGCATTCATTTTCAAAGAAGAAAAGCAGTATTTAACCAAATTGTTGTAGATAGATTTCGTAACCTTCAAAAATAATAACCTTCGGGTTTTAAAGATATCTTAAACTGTCTTTTGACGTCATATCAATCCAACTTACTTTTTATTTTGCATTCCCGAAGTCAGGGCCGTTGCTAGAAAAATTATACTTTATGTAAGTCAATGTTTGTGTGACATAGAAATTAGGGCTGTATACACAGTCGACCTTAAGTAGTCATTAATTAATTTTTATTTGAAAAACGATTGTTTGCATGATGTACGCATGACTGGTATGGTTTGCACTACCGTAGAAAAATTGGGATACTCACTAATCAAATTTATTCAACTGCTGAAATTTCTTGAGAGGGGGTTAGTTTTGAAATTCGAAGAGCTCCTGGGCCTGGAAGCTTTCTACAAAATCTGAACGGAATCTAATTTTCTTCAACTAGGATATTTTACGCATTCATAAATTCTTCTGCATCACTAGGCTCATCTACAAAAGCGACGCACCATTTAAAAATTTAAAATCAGCTGAGAACATTTAGCTTCTACCACTTCACCTTTCTGTGATGCACTCTATTTCTACGAACGAGGCTCTAGCGACCGAGTACCTCAGGTATAACCGAAGACCAAAATGGTATAATAGGAAATGCTTACATCTGACGACTGACAGTTTTATTTTAAGACCGAGACGGAAAGAAAAGAGAAACCACCGCATCCAAAGCAGCACGTTATGATTCCTTCAAAAGTTAAATTCAAATCCGAAAGTAAAACAGCCCCACAATCGGATAGTAGATAATATAAATGATAGAATACGTAATAAAGGCGTAAAGAAGATTGCATGCTAGAATGTAAGAACTCTTCTCCGGTGTGGAAAACTGAAAAGCCTAAAATTGGAAATGAGAAGAGCACAGGTCGATATAAGTAGTAGGATTGAGCAAGATAAGATAGCCCCAGCAAGGTGAGAAATAGAGAAGCAAAACAAGATGCAACAGCAGAAGTTGAATAATGTTAAACAAAGAAATGGAAAAAAGAGTTGACGACTACATCCAACTAATGAAATAATCGTGTTGTTGAAACTAAAAACAAAACTCATAGACACGGTGATTGTTCAGGTTTACATGCCCACTATGGGCATGATGATGACGAAGCAGAAGAGGTCTACGATAAGATAAAAGAGATAATAAAATAGGTAAAGGGAAATGAGAATCTTATAATAATAGGCGACTAGAACGCAGTGATTGGAGAAGTTAAAGAAGGAAGCTGCGGATTTGGTACACGAATTTTTCGAACATCACTACCTAGACAATGCCTTAGAAGACATCAAATTGATTATATTCTTACCATAACTTACCGAACTTCAAAAAACTAAAAAAAAAGAAACTAAATAAGTCAGATATTGACAAGCTAAAAGAAGAGGAAATGATAAAGACCCTACGAGACAAAAACGTAAAACCGCACAAAGAGCACAATAAAAACGAAAAATGGCATCAACGATCGATAGAAGAAGACAGAACATGCCATAGTTGAAGAAATGAAGGAAGAAATAGCACCAAGAAAGAAAACTCAGAATGAATTGGAAAAATGCTTTGGATAAAAAAGAGAAGTTACTGGTTGATGACAAATACAAACTTGGACTGCTTCAATTATTGAAAGAAGAATCTACCTTACAAGAATCTCTCCCAAGTTGGTGACAATGACGACCTCTTTTGGAACTAAAAATACATGCTTAGCGAGAAGATTTCTAGACACAGTGGGTCATTCAGATATAAACCGAAATTGTCACCTTGAGACTGAAAAGAGGCTAGGGCGTGGATGGGGCTCTCCAGGTAGTTGGATGGGGGTGTCTGGAGAGGGAAGCTATCGTTAAATCGTATGAGATTCTTACTTAACTGAAAGCACAGTTTGGAGATAAACACTGTCTAAGACACAGGTGTATGATTGGGCCAAGCAATTTTGTAGTGACAAAAACGCAAGTCGAGCACCACTGATATCAACATTGCAGCTGTCAACGGCCTTGTCGAAAAAAAATTCGAGAAGATTCACTAGACAATCCTTGAGAACCCTCCTTATAGTCCTGACTTATCACCATGTTACTTTCACCTGGAGGAGGCGTTAAGAAGACAGCATTTTGACACTAAAGCAGGAGTTGAGGTGGCTCTTGGAGCGTCTGTCATCTTTTTATCATGCAGGAATTAAGGCGCTGCCAAAACAGATGGAGAAAATAATGTATTTCTGTTGAGAGAGGATATGTAGAAAAATAAAAAAATACAATTTTCCCTAACCTCAACAAAACATTAAAAATAAATTCCGGTTTATATTTGAATGACCGTATTACATTGATGGTTCGGGTTAAAAGAAGAGTATGCAACTTTCGAAGAATCTTTGGGATTCTTGAAGAGGTGCTGCTTGCTGGAGATCTAGCTAATGCTGCTGCTGGCCGGCTGAGTGAACTGGAATCACTGAGATGATTGACGAAGCAAATAACGATCAGACAGCCGCCAGAGGCGGTCGACTGTTAAAGGGCTTATCCTTCTTTTCAGTTATTTAATATTAGATGGTAGAATGACGGTGAATAATAAGCAGAAGAACGCACAGAAATGACCTGAAGTCGGATAGATGATGATAGAAGGCACACAGAGCTATCGTTCGGTTACAATGGCTTGGACCTTGAAGCCCAGTCCAGAACAGCGCAGTGTCTGACAGGCCGAGCCGGACAAAGTATTGGCCGGCGTGAGAAGTGTGTTTGGCGACTGCATAAATTCCTGAACTTTGCAGGTGTAGAAAACTCCTCTCTTCATCCAAGTCGCTAAACGTTCTTAGATCTCCCAAATTCGCAGATCGGAGTATCAAATCTTTAGTCGGGATGGCGTACCGGCTCGAACTGTGATAAATAAATGAAGATATCATCGTGGGATAGTAAAGGTAGAGTAACCATAAGGAGACCGTTGGAACTTGAAAATCGGAGAGCGCACCCACCGCACAGAGCATAGTACATCTAGAGCGTTGTTTTAAAGGCTTGTAGTGTCATCAGATTTGGAATTTTACAATGACTGGGCTCCTACTTCAGAGAGTGTCTAAAGCTTCCAGCGACCTTAGTAAGGTGGCAGGAATAGGAATGTTGCAACCATCATCCTCTAGCAGCACATTTCTTTAGTGTTGGTAAGATTGGTTTTGATCTTGGATCAGGTTGTAACAGATGGTTTTCTGTTCTAGGGAATGTTGTAAGTTTTTCCTTGCTGGAACGACCAAAAACTGATTTGTGATTTGATGTATTGTATTTTTCGCTTCCATTCTGGCTTCATTTAATTATTAAATTTCCATTGATTGCTAAACTTTTTTTTGTAATGATACATAATAAACTCGCATACTTGGTTTCTTATGCTTCTGATGCAATTACCTGATTCCTATTTACTGTCTTTTTAGACCTATTTGGTATTTTTTATCGGCAGTCGAGCTTTGTTGGGGTTTGTTCTCTTTTTGATTTTCTTTTTGTGCCTTTCACGTTTTAATCTTCTTTCTCTTTGATCTTTTTTGGATACTCGTCGCAATTCTTCATAATAATTAAAGGTTAGATTAACGTGACTTAATATATTCAAATCAATCATTTGTTTGCCAGTAGGCCTTCACAGTTTCTAGAAAGTTTTGAAAGTATTCTACTGTTTCTCTTGATGAAGAGTCATTTCTCATGAGATGAGATGAGTTGCTTCATTTTTCTGATTTGTTTCATTGGTAGATTCAGACTCTGCTTACTCTGAATTTGTTGAGTTTTCTTGTGGTTGGGGACTCTTTAATTTCATAACTTGAAAACTTTCCTTAGTTTACCTGTAGCAGTAAGACTCCTTATTTTCTTCACTAAGATACTAGAGTTCAGTTGTAGTAAGAGTTGAGTCTTCTAGAAAAGTTCAAATATATTAAAGGTGATGAATCATTGTATAAAATGAGACGTATAAGTACTGCGCTTTGTATTCTTGTGATTTGCTTATCTGTTGTTACTCCATCGTATTGACTCATTGGATCGAGTGATTAATCGCAAGTCAACCCTCTCGTGCTCGAGCTATCTAACTTTAAAATAGAAAAAGGCGGAAACTAAAAATCTGCCTGTAGACTTCCTGATCCCTTAAAGAAGTCTTATTGTATAATGAGTACGACAGTGTCTTGCCAGGTATGATATCAGGGATAGGTTTGGAAGGGCAAGATTAGAGTTTCTAAGTCTCTATCATTTTCAGTATTGCTTTGTGTAAGTTACAAGGACGTTGCTCCAGGGCACGCTAAATCCTGAGGCCGGACTGTGAATAGAGGACGGAGAATGTTTGTATTATTTAGTTAATTTTAACTAATGATTTAGGGACTCTAATTCTGTGTCCTCATAATGTCATAATAAATGCAGACTTGATAAATTATATCAAGTTTACAAATTTGTTTGTAAAAGATATTTTAAAATTGGTAAATATACACAAATAAAATTCTTTTGAATAGTTTAAGTGTTGAATGAACTCGTAATCCGCTGCAAAATAAAGATAAGGCCAGTTTTCAATAATTTAGTAACCACTCCGATAGCGATAGCCAACCTGTTATGTGATAACGGAAAATTTTATAAAACCATACTCGAGATTTTTAAAATTGTTATGCTAACATCAACCTCAACCAAGTAAGGTATTATTATTTTTAGCAGTACGTTTGTTCTCTTATATGGTTTAGTTTGGTAATTATGGTAATTACACAACCAAAATTACTCAAGAAACAATTATTGTTTACTTCGTAACGTAGAATTTAAATTACTCTAATTATTCCAACCTAATATGTATTTAAATATTTTTATTTTTAAACTGCAGCATAGAATTTTAAATCCCCCAAGGTAATTAATGAATATAAACAGAACGTGAACGACGACGCACGTTCCATCAGACTGCACTTGAAAATAATGAGTGAGTGGAGAAGATTACAAGAACATCTGAGATGTTTATTATGAATTATCTTTTTTAATGGTCATTTAAAATGTCGTTAAATTCACTTTTATTCCATTAATACATTCTATTTAACAAAACAAAAAAGAATAGTAAAAGTGTGTTTTCTTTTCGTTGTTGAAGCATCCTGTTACATTATTATATTATCTAACCTCAGGCACTTTAGAATAGTTTGGTTTTAGTTCTGTATCTGTTTTGCGTTTGTCATTATCTTTATTAATCAGTAATATGACGTAGGACCAAAAAATAATTTTTGCAATACTAAAGCTTTTGTTATATAATAACATGAAATTACCGTGCAAGAAAGCAGAAAACAATCAGGCTAACCTCTAGGAACTACTGGTAGTAAGTAGTAAGCGCTTCATCCTGTCATGTTGCACAAATTTTTGATCCGCTAGGTTTACTCTCTCCAATTGTCACTACTGGTTATCCAATGACACAGCAACTTTGGCAATTGAGATTTCTTGAGATGAAGGCATCCCAGAAAATTTAATTTCTGCATGGACTCGGTAAATTTGGAGGTATATGCGTTAAGCCCCTTAAAGACTGCAAGATGTGTAAGGCCTAATTGCCTTACCTTCCTTGCAGTTAAAGACGCTGTTTTCAAAGAGTAAGAACGTTTCTCCCGGTATTTCAAATGAGGAAAAAGAAAAAGGCGAGTAGAGTTACAAGGGCACTCCCTTGCTTTTATTATGAACGGCTTACATGTGAGTGGTAAGTAGCCTTTGGAAAAACCAGAATGTTTTTTTTATATTTGTTGCAACATTAAAACTAAAACAAGAAATCTTTTTTCCTATTACCATCCCAAATGTCCAAAGTTCCATTTTTTGGAACCTCTAATACAGAACTGATTTGCAACAGCAAATTATTTTCCATTTTGAAGTTTACTGGAGAATCCGGCATTCACTCAAACGCTGTTATTTTTATTTATCCACTACACTGAATGTAACACTTGGAAAGCAAAAAACATTATAGTTAAAAGTGGAAAAAGCAATTACAAAAATTTCCACGACATTATAGCTGATCTTAAGTAATTTACAGACCAGCAAAGTTTGTGCCAATTTCTTCCCCACACCCTTAGTTTGAATTTCCGTGCCACAATTTCTAGACACAACACCGACAAACTTTTTTTGGAGGAATTCTTAAAGCAATAACAAAATGTTTCAGCCTTAAGTCCATGAGCTACAAAGACAAAAATGCAAGATAGTAAAAAAGTAGAAACTAAAGACCAGGGTGGACAGATTTGGTCCCCGGGCTCAGTTTAGCTCGTACAAAAACAAATGTATCAGCACAAACTAACTTTCGAGTAGAGATTTAACCAAACGGATTTAACACTGCTAAAGACCATTTATTAGACTGATTTAACCAGACTAAATTGCCCTGGCTAATGCAGAAAAAACTGTACATTGTACATTTTTTAATTATGGTTCTGTCTGGCCACTGTTAATTCGGAAAAAACGTGTCATTAACAGATAGACGAAAAAACGTTTTTTTTCGGTTCTAGAGTGAATGCAAAAGCTTTGCAAATTTAGGGCTTAAAACTTTTCAACCCGTAGCCTTAGGCAGAGAACAACAGTTAGGTTCTTTTGCTTGGATTATTATACCGCTTTCAGGTAGAGGTTTGTATAAGATAATCGTAAAGGTGGTTAAAGGAGTGGTAAGGAATCAGTAAAAGAGAGAATAAGAATCCGAATTTTACTTTGGAAAAGGATGGTAAAGATAAGACGATCTGGCAAGAGCTTAGATATTTTACTAACTCAACAAAGAAGTAATCAGATGGAGTCAGAGGTGGCTTAGATGGACTAAAATTCATAGATTCGTCTGCCTGTCTTTTGCCAAAAGAGATAAACACCCATGATGCCTTGGGACCATGTCAAAGACACTAAGCCTTATAGCTTGGACAAAACAAATCCTAGAGTCTTAGCACATAATTCAATAACTTTGACTTACTAAACAATTAATCCAGAAAAAGAACTCCTGTCGTCCACCAACAGAGTAATCTAGACAAAAGAGAATTTCTCTCGGTATTTCAACTGAGAAATAGTAAGAAGTTACAAAAAGACCGCTTGTCTTCAATACGGATGGTTTACATATAAATGACAAGTAATCCTTTGGAAAACCAGCATGTTCATACAAATATTGTCTTGGGCAAGGCAGAAATTTAACCCATCACATTAGTGGCAATTATGAATGAAATGCAATCTGCTAGATCGGAACTAGAGAAGCTCTCTTGTTTTACTGGATAGCCTCATCATGATTAAAAGAGTCGATACCTTTGGAAAAAAAACTAGAACTTCTTCTGGGGATTTTAAGGCAACGAGACCCTTCAATTTAAATCTATAGGCTCATGAAACAAAAACACAAGAAGGCCCCCGCAGTCAAATAGAATGGTATTAAAGCAGAGCAGCATTTAACCAAACAATTTACTTTAGACGTTTAAGCCGTAAAACATGTGAATGTGCTTTGTGACTATACAAGCATCTGGCGACAGATTTGCCTACCCCTGTTAAAGTCCATACATTAAACTAATTTAATCCCACTAAATTGAGCTTGTAAATAGAAGAAAACTGAAAAATTTCAAATATACTAACTAATACGTAATCATGTTGCAAATTAAAAACCTTTCAGATTCAGTTACCTTTTATGTCTGTTATGCCCTTGGTTATGAAGTCGTCTTGTGAGACGTTATCTTCACTGTATCTCCATCTCAGGCTATTTTCTTAGCCCTGCATTTAACTGCATTTTTGTATCAAGAATGGGTTTATTTTCTGTATTATAACGAGACACTAAATATAAACATTTTTCCAGTTATTCTTGGTGTTTTGGGAAAAAACAGTATTTGCTGTTGGTTATCTTCGTTTTTGATAACCAAGGAATCACTATATCTTCCACCTTATTAATTCTAATTGTTCTAAGTCGTCGCTATCTTACTTTTTTAGTAAGCCTAATTGCATTCCCATAAAGAAGATTCTTAATACGGCCTTAACACTTTAATTTCTGATTGTTCACATTAAGATATTTCTCTTTTATTCTTTTAACAAATTTATCATCCCTTTAATAGTTTGAGTCGTTTCGTTATTGGCGAAATTCAAAGAATTCTTTACCCCTTTCAAGGCTCTCGAAACTATTTTGATTAGTCCACGTTTCGACGTTTTGGTCGTAAATGGGAAAAACTGAAGAGTTGAGTATTTGATTTGTTTGTTGTGCGATTATATTTATTTACATTTCTCATTAATTTTTTACCTGTTTTATTTAAAGCGTTTACTCATTTATTTAGTTTGGATACGCATATTTAACTATTCTTTATTATAAATTCTGTTGAGTTTTTACAGTTACTCATCAGTGTTTGATTTTAGAAATATCTTTTATTTACATATCTAATTGGTCTAAATATTTATTTATTTCTATTTGCAGGAATTTTATTTTTGTTGTGTAATATGAAGAATTAAATCAACCAACCCAAGCCTTGGGATTCAATTATAACCGGCTTGTTATTATGTACAGTCGCTAAAAAAAACTTCCACGAAGTCCAAGGTTACGATGATTTCATAAAATTTTTTCGGAGGGGATTTCTATCACAAAAACTATTGAGGAATCCAAACAAAAAATTTTCAATCTACAGCAACTAAAGGAAATTCCTAAAATTGTCCTCTACGCAAACATATCACGCTGTTCAAGAGCAAAATATTTACATCAGATGCTTGACGAATGATAGTAATCACAGAGAATTTTCTAACTGCTTGCTACAGCGTTAATCCTAGCAAAAAAATCAGATGGTATACACATCAGTCATCGGTGAGCAATCAGCTCAAATACTACCACTAAACAAGATTAGGGAAGAAACTTCAAATTCAAAAGGTCAATCACAGAGATAGAAACACAGTTAATACTACCATTTTCCAATAATCTTGTGCTAAAAACAATCACAACTAACTCAAGACATTGCTCAGAAACCTGCTAGAAAGCAGTTTAGAAACGTAGAAGAATCGCATGCTAAGCTATCCAAAATTTACAAAGCCTGAACCAATAGATATTATATTAGAGACAAAGGATATCAGCAAAATTACTTTGGAACCGAAATAATGATTGGTTCAGTTGGTTTTCATCAAGAAAATCTCCAAGAGCAAACGACAGTAATACGTATCAAACAAGATAGCCAATGAACCAAGTTTTGGAAATTGGAAGACGTCTCTCAGCAACTTGAGCTAACAGAAGAAAAAACAATATGAATTATTACTGTTTAGCTTAGCAAATTAAAGAAACAAACTCCCAAAAATTGTTTACTCTAATTTACTATTTATTAGTTTGAACAATTTTTTCTCTTGATCGCTTGAAAGATTATTATCACAATTGTTTAATTGATTATTAACATTTCATCTCCAAAACATTCTAATTCATTCTGAAAACAGTGACTGATAAGCGAGATATTTGAAGCAAGCAACACGAGATGATAAGAGTTCCGAAAAACAAAAACTAAATATAAGCCAATCGTAAACATAAGTTGTTCGATGAAAACGAGAATTGCCGGCAAAAATTGTTTTGTTTTGATTTTCTTCAACTTTTGAAACCGTTTTCTTAGATCAACAATCATGTATCCATATGTCAAAAACTTAAGTGCTTCACGTAGGGCGCAAAATCTATCTCAAAGTGATCCTTTGTTACCGAAATACAAACAAAACTCAGAAAAAAGCACTAGACGATTAGCGATACCGGAATCTTTGAATAGCCTTTGATCCATCACTACCAGCTACCAAAACATGATCTCGATACCATGGCTCATTCCTGAAAATGTAAAAAATTAAAAAGGACTGACGGTACCGGGATCGTTGGAAAGCCTTTAGTCTTGGAGCGGTATTTACAAAACTTTGTTAAATAAAACTCCCTACACTGTCAAGGTCCAAAATTCCATGTCTGTACAATAAATAACCCATTCCTGAGATTCAGAAAGTGTTAATAAAAACCAAAAGACGTGTACCGTGATCGTTAGATAGATAGTCTTCGATCTACCACTGCCAGCTACCAAATTCCTATCCCTACAGAGCGTTTTCAAAGAGTGTGCAAATATTTAACAGGCACACCTCTCGCCAGAATTAGACCTACTTTTGCTTCTAAAGTGCACCGTTTCCGAGATACGGGGTGTCGAAATTTCATTTAAATTCTTTTGTTTAATCAAAATTTCAAAAACGAGGTGACATATCAGGATAAGACTTTCTACATGTTCGTTACTCTATGGTGTCTAGTATCTTACGTTCTTCCGCATCTGATATCCTTAATCAGAGGCTAAGAATTATGAGTGGGCTAGCCCTTGACTCAAAAAGAAATTGTTGCACCACTGGAAAATTAAAAATTTTTTTTACTTTTGGTATTAACAATCTATTTAGTAAACAAATCCTTCAGGTATTTTTCCTATTTTCGAGTAAAACTGAATTTCTAAAACCTCTCAAAATTTAGCTGACTGTAGTAAGATCATACGTCAGTTCAAAGAAATTAAGTCTTTTTAGTCATACAGTATTTTTCTTTAAAGTGCACAGTCTCCGAGATGCAGAGTGTCAAAGTTTCATTAAAAACAAGAAATTGTAAATCAAATTAACCACCCTGTATATCAATACATTCAATGAAAGTGATTGCATCCTGTTTTTGGGATGGCATACCACCTTACCATAATCTGCTGATATGAAAGGTTTTGAAAAATCTAATTTTACTCGAAAATGGCGTACTTTTAGGGAAAAATGCAATAAGTACCTTTTTGCAAAATCGATTGTCCCCCCTCCCTCCCAATGTCCTACTTAGGATAGGAATATTAAATAAAATACTACGTTAAATAGTAGACACTGTAGAATCACAAGCGTGTAGAAAATCTTATTCATTTTTCTTGAGATACTAAGAAAACAGGAAATTTAAAATAAAACTTTGACACTCGGTGTCTTGAAAACGGTGCACTTTAGAGAAAAAGCTGAAGGAAAAAGTACGCTTAATTTTTATCAAGAAATGCGCCCACTAAATATTTGCCCCCACTTTCAAGACACCCTGTATATCATGGCCTGTGTCTGAGAATCAGAAAATATTACAAAAGCAAAGGATAATTGAGAAATTATAATTAAGAAAAACAAAGAAGAATCAGAGGTATCCAGAAACAGAAGAAAAACAAAGTGGAATTGACAGTGCATAGACTGCCTGAAAGCCTTTAGTCTTAGAGTAATATTTACAAAGCTTACTTAAACAAATCCGTCAAACAAAATCAAAGTCATATACATAAACGACAACCCGTTATTGAGATCCAGGAAATGTTAGAAAAAAGAAAAAGCGATCACCGGTACAGTGATCATTAGAGAGTTTTCGATCTACCACTGCCAGCTACCAAAGTCCCATCTCGATACCATCACCCGTTTCTGAAATCCAGAAAATGTTAAAAGACATAAAAGAAGATCGAGAACACCTGTGTCGTCGGACAGCCTTTAGCCTTAGAGCGGTGTTCACAAAGCTTAGTTAAGCAAGTTCGTTAAACAAGACTTCCTACTCTATCAAAGATTGAAGTGCTATGCCTGTACATCAACTCGTTCTTCAGAGCCAACAAAAGTAAAAAAGATATCTCGATATCATAACCCGTTTCTAAAATCTAGATTTTAGAAAACACAAAGAAGAGTCGGCAGTACCCAGATCGTTAGAAAGCCTTTAGCTATAGAGCTTATGTTAGTCAAGAAAGTTTGCACTAAAGAAACGTTTTGCGTTAAATAAAGGTTTCTACACTACCAAAGACCAAAGTTTATCTGAAGGACCACCCATCCTTGCAATCCAGAAAAAATGCTAGGAAACGACAAAGAAGAGTCGACGGTACCAGATCGTTAAAAAGCCTTTAGCCGTAGAGCTTATGTTAGTCAAAAAAGTTTGCACTAAAGAAACGTTTTGCGTTAAATTAAGGTTTCTACACTACCAAAGACCAAAGTTTATCTGAAGGACCACCC
>VTPC01000783.1:38038-60824 GCA_011009095.1 Ignelater luminosus
GTCCTTGCAATCCAGAAAAAATGCTAGGAAAAGGCAAAGAAGAGTCGACGGTACCGGATCGTTAAGAAGACTTTAGCCTTAAAGCTTATGTTAATCAAGAAAGTTTGCATTAACACTTGTGTTAGATTAACAGATTTGTTAAACAAAATTTCCTACACTACCAAAGACCAAAGTTTTATGCCTGAACAACACCCCGTTCCTGCGATACATAAAAGGTTGAAGAAAACAAAAGGTAGTCGCCGGTATCGATATTGTTAGATAGTCTTCGATCTATCGCTGACAGCTGCCCAAGTCTCGATATCATGACGTATTCTAAAAGATGTTATAGAAAACAAAGGAAAGTCAAAAGTATTTAGAAACAAAAAAAAACGAAAGAAAATTAGAGTTCCTGGCTCTTTGGAAAGCCTTCAGTCTTAAGTGCGGTACTCGCAACGTTAATGTTAGTCTAAAAAGTTTGCACTAAGCTTTCTACACTACCAAAGATTAAAGTTTATTACCTGGAAAACCACCCGTCCCTGCGATTCAAAGAATTTAAACAAAAACAAAAGACGATCGCTGGTAACGGGGTTGTTAGATACCCTTCGATCTACCATTTCCAGTTACCAAAGTTCCATCTCGATTCATGATTTGTTTCTGAAATCCAGGAGATGTTTGAAAAACCAAAAAATGATTGCCATTATCCACATCGTCGAAAAGCTTTAATATTAGGGCGGTTTTTATAAAGTTTAGTTAAGCAAGATCACAAGTAACAGTTATATTAAATTAATAATTTTGATAAGCAAAACTTCGAACACTATCAAGCACCAAAATTGCATGTCTGACAACAACCCGTTTTTGTGATCCAGAAAATATTGGGAAAAAAAGCATCTGGGAATGCAAAGCATAACCACAACGAACTCCGTTTTGTTAGTTTTTTCAGACTTCGGCAGCCATTTTGACCATGTGCCCGAGGTGATATCAAAAAACTAAAAGCACACGTTTGTCTTATTTTTTGATTTTCTAATTTTTGGCCGCCATTTTGACCATGTTCCCAAAGAGTTATCAAACAACGAAGATACCACGTGGTCTTTAGTTTTTTATGTAGAATCTAAATCTGAAGTCAAAATTTCAGAATTTGACAGAAAATACGAACATACAGACATACATACAGACAGACAGACAGACAGACTTCGCAAATTCAGTAACGACTCCTTCGGAGTTCGTTGATAAGAGGCGGTCACCGGTACCGTGGTCATTGGGTAGTCTTCGATCTACCACTGAAAGCTACCAAAATCCTATCTCTATAGCATGGACAGTTTCTGAGCATTAGGGGATACTAGAAACACCAGAGAAGAAACAAAAAAAACAAAAGAAAATTGACAGTACCTGAATCGTTGAAAAGCCTTTGAGCGGTATTCGCCAAGCTCATGTTAAGAAAAGTTTCACTAAACAAACGTTTTGCTTTAAATTAAGCTTTCTACACTACCAAAAGTCTAAAGTTTATTGCTTAAAGAACCACCGTTCCTTGCGATCCAGAGAATGTCAGGAAAAAAAACAATAGACGATCACCGGTGACGGGATTGTTAGATAGTCGTCAACCCACCATTACTAGCTACCAATACCTTCCACTTTTAAGATCCAGAAGATGTTAGAAAAGAGAGTCGATGGTATGCACAAAGAGAGACAAAGCAAAAAAAGATTGACAGTGCCCCGTTAGTGTTACTTAAAAAAGTTTGCACTAACGGTAAAGTTAAATAAAAAAATTTGTTATGCAAAACTTCCCACACTCCCAAAGACCAAAGTTTATTGGCTTAGGCCAACCCATTTCTGAGATCCAGAAAATGTTAAAAAAAAAGAAAAAGTGGTTACCGATACCATGATCATTGCCTAATCTTCGATCTACTACTGCCAGTTACCAAAGTCCTATCCAGATACCATGATCCGTTTCTAAAATCCAGTAGATGTTAGGAAAATCAAAAGAGAGTCGATGGTATGCAAAAAGGAAAAAAAAGCAAAAGAGGATTGACAGCATCCCAATCTTTAAAGTGATATTTACAACGCTTAGTTCGTCAAAGAAAACTAAAGTCCGTTCCTGAGATCCAGAAAATGTAAAAAAGAACAGAAGGCGTTGGATAGTTTCCAATCTACCACTGCCAAACTACCAAAGTCTTATCTCGATATCATGACTCGTTCCTCAAATCCAGAGAATGTTAGAAAAAGATAAATGAAGATTAACAGTACACAGGTACCCATTTCTAAGAATCGGGAGATAATAGAATTGAGAGTACCAAGAAACAAAAAAGGAACAAAAGCAAACTGCCAGTATCCAGGTCGTTAGGTAGGCTTAGAACAGTATTTACAGCTTATGTTAGTTAAAAAAGTTTGCACTACCCGTAATGTTAAATTAACAGCTTAGTTAAGCAAAATTTAATGTGCACTACCAATGATCAAAAATCTATGTCTTTCAACAACCCGTTACTGAAATCCAGAAGATGTAAAAAACAAAACAAAAGAGGACTGACAGTATTCCATAATCGACGTCTTTAGTCTTAGAACGGTTTTCACAAAGCTTAGTCAAACAAATTTGCACTACCAAGAATCAAAAACCCATGTGTGATGACAACGCGTTATCGAAACTCAGAAGATGTTGGAAGAACACAAAAAACAGTCGAGAGCACCCAGAAACAAAAAAGAAGCATTGAAAATGTCCGGATTATTGTAAAGCTTTTACTTTTAGAGCAGTCACCACAACGCTTAGTTAAGCAACCTCGTCGAAGAAAATGAAAATCTATGCCTGAACGATAATCCATTTACTGAGATCCAGAAAATGTTAAAAAACAAAGGACGACCACCAAACCGATTCCGTGATCATTTTTTAGCCTTTGATCTACCACTGCCAGTTACCAAGGTCCTATCTCGATAGTATGACCCGCTTCTGAGATCCAAAAAATAAAAGCAAAGAAAAAGCAGAGTCAATTGAACCTGTAAACAAAGAAAATCCAACAAAAGAAGATCGACAGTGTCCGGTTCTTTGAAAAGATCTTTGAAAACATCTAGGAGTGGTATTTCCAAGTTTGATAAACAAAACCAAAGTCTATGTCTGACGACAACACGGTACAGAAAAACTAAAGATAATCACCATAACCGTGATCGTTGAATAGTCTTCGATCTGCTACTGCCAGCTATCAAAGTCCTATCCAGACACCGTGTTCTGTTTCTGAGATCCAAAAGATGTTAGGAAAAAAACAAAGAAAAGTTGATGGTATGTGCAAACAAAAAAAAACAAAAGAGGGTTGACAGTACCTTGATTGTTAAAAACCCTTTAGTATTAGGGTGGTTTCCATAAAGCTTAGTAAAACAAGTTCGAAGGTAACGGTTATGTTAAATTAATAGTTTAGTTAAACAAAACTTCGTACACTACCAAGGCCCAAAATTTTATGTATGTTTAAGAAAACAAAAGACAACTGCTGGTGATATTTGGGTTTGGAAGCATTTTTGCTATTTTGTCCGTAAATCCAAGATTAACCTCGTTCTTGAGTGCTAAAATACTAATCTAAAAAAGTGGTTCCTGTTAACCTTCTGCATTTTTACGGCTTTCAGAATACTTGTTGCAATTGTTTTCATGGTTAACTATGTTAAATTCAAAATTAAAAGAAAAAACTATTGCCTTTATAGGCAATAATACTAAAAGAGCAAGACTTAAAGAAATTATGAAAATTCAGGGTTTTTTTTTGTCAGAATAACAACTGAATTTAGTTAATAAAACTGCAATTATTTTGTAATTTAATCGTCTTTGTAGCTGTAGTAGTTTTCAAGATCTTTTTCTAAAGAATCATTAGAAATTATTTGAAGTTTTAACTCTCAAGATAAATGCTATATTATACAAATTATTTAGAGGTTGTTTACATTGCAATAAAAAAATAAGCAGAGCACGTTTTAAGCAAACAAATGTCACATGTAACATTTTTATATTTACCTGGACAAATTCAAGAACGGTTTTCGCAAAACTAGGACTAAACTGCCACACATGATTTAACGTAAGACCCTGCATGTCTAGTATAACATGAACACCAGCAACTTGTGTTTTTGGCTCTATCATCGCTATTTCTAGCGCCATCATTACCGTCCTGAAGAGATCGCTTAACGCGATTACTTTAGGGTTCCATTTTGCTGCAGAAAACAATAACAAAATAATAACAAAAAAAATTATCATTTCTAATTCGTCTAAAACATACCTCCTGAATGTATAAGCATAATTCTAGTGCCACCTTGACATCTGTTTGGAAGAAATTTTATGATGTCCTGCTCAAATACGTGCCTGACATTCGCCGGTATCAAATCTTGTGCTAATTCTGGATGTTTTGCTTTAAATTTGTAAAAGCGTGTTAACTAGAAACATTAAATGCAATTATTAATATTACAGTTAAGATGATTTTCTAGATGTTATTACTTACTAATCTAAATGCACTTTCCGTATAGAATTTACATGGCCGTAAGAATTTCATAAAGAATTCATCCTCACCTACTGGGAGATTTAATTCTTCTTCCGCTAGAAAACGAGAGAAATGAGCTAATTAAACTTTCCGTGAATGTAAAATTATTATAAATAAGAAAGTTCGGTGTAATGTCAACATTCAGACAGCATAGCATGTCCCGTTTTAATAAACTTGAGAGATCTTTTTGATGTTACCTTAACATTTGGTTAACCAATTTACCTTCAAGTAATTCTTTTAATCGAGCCAAGGATTTTTCAACAACCTCAGGAGTTTCCCTAAGTTCAATTCTGGAACGTTCACGGAACTCTTCATCAAGATCCTCCAAATCTAATCTTAATTTATATTGTCCTAATTGTACAAAAGGGACATCGTCTTCACCTGTTTCCACACAAGGTTCCATTTTAGACATTACTTCTTCTTAGAACGTCTGTCATGTATTTCTTTTATTACGTGGAAGATTGGAATGCTGTAATTAACACACAAGCACTTACTAATAGTAATAATAATAATAACCAACTTATTTATTCACTATGCGGTTAAGTTCTTGTTTAATTTTAAGGACAGCGATATTCTATATTGCGCAGCACTTAAACTCAACAAGTTTCCCAAAATCACAAAATTTATTTTATTGTTTAAATTTTAGTAAGATCGTATTGTGTGATACACGCGCAAAACTTAAAGGTCAATGCTGTCTACTATTTAACGCACACTAAAGTGAAACTATTATACAACCTTGTTCAGGCTTGAATGGTTACTAGTGGACTGACAACTTTTTTTTCTTAGATATATTCTCGAACAGAATCGAGACCTCTCCTTACCAAAACAATTCTGGAGATTTACTCCTATAATGCCACCCACTAGTCTTTTTTCCTCAACCACAACATTTAAGTTACATATTTTACGAACTGTCTAAATATTTACCACTTTGAGATGAATGAGGTTTATTTCAATTTGCTGCACTATTAAAAGTCTAGACAACTAATGATTATGATTGGTATACAACATAAAATAGAATACAAAAATTATTTCCAGAAACGTTAAATAAAATCTAAAAACCAGTTTTGAGGTAGTTATACGTTTTGTTTACTGAAAAAAGTTTAGGTTTTTTCTTTCCTCCTAAATTGCAGCTATAAATACGGCAATTTGCAAAAAGTTAATGATAATGTAAACGTATGACATTAACACAGAGAGGCAACACAAAGGTGTTTTCTAATTATACAGATTTTTATGCATTTGTATAACTAAAAAGAAAAAAAGTTAGAAACACATGACTTGCCAGTTGAATCCCACGAGAACCTGGCCCGCATGTGCCTGTACAAAAGAAGATCTAACTTCTTTTCGGGGCACTAGCATCATTCCATCTGACCTTCTAATACACTTGAAAGACGCACAGTGACATTAAATAGAGAATGTCTATAGTCTGTCCCACGATCAGATAGAGTAATAAATCATTATGGGAGGAGCTAGTTGACATTTTCATTACTCTATCTGGTCGTGGAACAGTCAATAGAACGTGAAACACTCGTGCGTCAAGTGAAGCATCATACAGATATTGCAATGCTGCAAATGGTGGCAGCCAGACGAAGAGTAGCAGCGATACGAACGCATTAATTTAGAAGTTGTATCATGACAGAGATATACCCAAAAAGTTTGTCTCTTTTGTCAACGTATCAACATCAGTCAGGTTTGCAGGTATCACTCTTGGCAAGGGTAATAAGAGAACAGAAACGCAGCTGCCAATGACAGTCACGACTAACCGAGAATGCAGTTTATATCCAAGAATTAGCAATTAAATGGCAGTTAAGTAAAGTTTAGAGTTAAGACGCCATTTATCAAGTGTCGCAGTAAAGAAATTCTTTCTTTGCGAAAGGAAGACTTGCAGTCATCAAAAAGTTCAACATCAAGGAGCTGATCGTTTAATTGAAGAAAAACTTTGAATTTAGAAGAGATTTAGACACTTTCTGTTCAGCAGCATCTAGATATCCAACTATGTATGTATAGCAACTCCACAATTTCAAATACGTCAGGATCTAGGGCGTCTTCTTGGTGAAGCCCGCGACGTACACTGGTTTACGGGAGAACAAAAGTCATTTTTTCGAAAGTTCGATATACCAACATTTTTAAGTATAGTTTAATATGAGAGGATAAGGTGGATATTCTCAACTAAAATTTTCACTTTGATCGTTTCTTTATCAAAACAATATGACAGCAAAGGCAAGTATTGAACAAAACCCTATATCAAGTAAAAACAATCGTACAATATCTAAGGGCGATTACAAACGTATTAGTAATTCAATTGAAAGACTTTCTACTTTGTATGTTAATCCAGCTAATTAGATACTAAAATGTAACAATAGATCATTTGAAAAGTTTTTAATTATATTGTAGTGACCATTTGAAAATAAAGTACATTTTTATCTATATCTTGAAAGTTAATTGGTCATAACCTATTGTGCCACGGCGACCCAAAAGGCGAAATAAGTTGCGAATGATGCATTGAACCCCTAATTACATAAAAAAAATAGATCTCAAGTTCGGTAACCTGCGGCTTTGGTTAAAGAAACCATTAAACTAATGACCTTTCATTTCCGTCGTAATTCACTTACTATTTGCAATGAAGTTAATGAATCATAATGAGGTTAATTAAGCAATCGACTTCGATTTTTCTATATAAAAAAGGTTGTTTATATTTCTTTGTTCATAAGACATCACTTCTTTGAGAAGATGACACTGAATTTTTGAAATCATGGCAAGTTTTAGTATAAATTATTGAGAATTAGTTGACATTATTCTATCGAGTAATTGCAAAGTGCATAAATGCCTCGAAAACATAAAATGTAGCTATCCAGAAGTAACAAAGACAGTGATGGAAGTAAAGTATTTCATGAATTGAGTAAACATTTTTTACCAAACTTTGGACGAAAGTGGCAAGCTGCATCGCGGAACAAGAAAACTTTCTTGTAGAAGAATGCAGAATGGCTTGGTGGAATATTTAAAATTACTTCAAGTTCCACGAAAACTGTTCCGGAAAATGAACCAACGCCTTCAAAACCTCTCCGATGTGAACGGCCAGAAAAGTCATTTGAAGAATGCTGCGATCGAACAAAACGACGAAAAGTTGAAAGTTTGTGTGACAACGTTTCTGAGGAAATTATTACTGTCGCCGCTAATAAGATTCGAGATAAATCACCAAGTTGTTCTCAGTTTAATGCGGAAAAGGCTTTGGCATTAATTCTGGATGCTTCTCTATCAAAGCTTCAGTATGAAGTAATTAGAAAAGCAACCAAAGCAGTGGGTTGTAGTATTTTCCCACCTTATTATAAAGTATTGAACTAAAAGAAGGAATGTTACCCTACAGATGTTGAGGTATCAGAAATTTACGCCTGTGCGGGTTTGCAAGAATTGCTGGATCACACTACAGAAGGAATTTTAAAAACTAAGACCAAAGACGAACTTGCATCCATGGGCGAAGAAATAACTTTAGTGTCAAAATGGAGCTGTAATGGTTCATCTGATCACAGCGAATACAAACAAGCTTTTGAAGAAGAGAATGTTTCGGATGCGAGTATGTTCCTTACGTCCCTGATTCCTCTTTGCCTACATCAAAAAGAAAATAAAAGTTTGATGCACTGGAACAATACAAGACCTTCTTCGACGAGGTTTCGCAGGCCCATCCAATTTCAATACTAGAAAGAAACTCCTGAAAGCACGCAAAATGAAATTGCAAGAATGGAGTCTGAAATTGCCAACCTCAACGATACCTTAGTTCACATTAGAGTGAATCATGAACTACTGTTTACGATGATTAATAGAAAGATTGCTCCAACAATTACCGGTACTACATCAAACGCCATATGTTTTATCTTTAAGGCAAAACCATAGAATATGAGCCATTTAGATCAGGTGCGTAATAAACCAGAAAACACAGATGCATTCAGGATAGGATTGTCGTCCCTGCACGCACGAATAAAATTTATTGAATGCCTTCTCCACATTGCCTATAATAAATTATTCGAAAGGTGGAAAACCAATGCTGAAACAAGAAATGCCAAAGAAGAAACGAAAAAAAGGATTAAGAACGAGTTCTTTAAAAAACTAGGACTTAAAATCGACGTCGTCAAACCAGTGGTGGCCCGTTATAAGACGCCAAGAAGCCATGGCACAACCACAAAGACATTTCATTCCAATTTGAAAAAAATAATTTATACTCTTAAAATTTTCTCCTTTAAAGTCTGACCTTTACCAGAGATTAGAAAATTAAAAATTTCTGTTTTATAAATATAAATATAGTGAACTAGTAAACACCGCGCGTACAAAATGATAAAAATAAAAGTTTGGAGCCAGTCAAAAAGGGGCTATAGACTTCAGCAGCGGGCTGGCGGGTGAGGGAGGGTGTTCGAAGTTAGCAAACTACTTGAGCCAAGAGAGAAGTGGCTCCTGCAGTCCAGTCACCATCAATATGTGGTGCGGGTGCGTCGTGTTAACTACGCTGCGTCCGGTTTGAAACTTGACGTGAAGTGTAAAAATGAAATTGTTCAAAAGAGATTACCACGTTCGTCGCAAACTAGATGGAATTTTTATTCACGGGGCATTCACACTGTTTATGAATACAGAAAAGAACTGATAAGCGTCATGGAAACATTGGAAAATGACGAAAGCAGTACTTCGGAATCTACAATAGAACGAGCCGGCGCCTACAAACTTAGATTAAGAGACAAGAATTAAAATATTTTGGTTGACAGTTTTTCATAAAATAATGCCTCATGTTAAAATAAAATTTTTAAACAATTAGAAAAGACAAATACCGACCCAGTCAAGATTAGACAGGATTTACAGAATTTTGAAAATGAAATACAAAAAATACGCAATCAAATGGATTACATTATTGCAAATATCGACAGTGATATGCAACTTTTAGAAGATGACGCAAGACTTTTGTAAGAAACTCCATGAAGGAAAAAAGGCTCAGTGCATTGGGAATGCTATCAGCTGAAAAAGCTTTTCTTAATAACATAGAAAATTTTAATAACAGAGTGATTGACGTATTTGCTAATAAAAAAGAACGGAGAATGGATTTCACCTATCGTACAACTTAAACATTTGTGTTGTTAACATTGACTGATTTAAATGTAACTTGAATAGTTAATAGAATAGGATATCTTGGTAAGTTGGTAAATACTCATTGTTTTTAGTGAATTGGAAAGATAACATACAAAACTACAAACCCTTTCTTTTTCTTAAGTTCGTACTTTTTAAAATTTAAATTTTCATAATTTCTAAAGTGAGAAAGATTTGCAATGTTGTACTTTAAAATTTGTATACCCCCCTCCCTATACATTGAACCGCAAAGCCGTGGCTCTACCACCGCACAATACCACGAGCCGCCACTGTGTCAAACAATGCATGGCTACCACAAACGACAGAAATACATCAAGACGATTTTTTAATCATCCAGACGTTACAGCTGAAATAACAGGAATAGACAAAAACTTAATTGATCGGTTTTCAATAATTCTGCGAGCAATAAACTCTAGTGCTGAAAGAGACGCTGAGAAATTTGGTGACTACTGCAATGAGACTGCCGAGTTGTACACGAGTCTGTACAGCTGGTATAATATGCCAAACACAGTCCATAAAATGTTTCTACATGGCAATAAAATAATAACAGCATTTTATCGGAGGAGGCACAGAATAAGCACTACCGTCGATATCGAAGGGATCATTCGCACAAATGTTCGCGTGAATCGACGAACGAGGACATCGTGCATTTGCTGTTGGCTTCCTCTGATCCATACGTAAACAGCTTAAGAGTAGAGCCAAATAAAAAATATTAACCATTACAATGTGAAAATGTAAAATTCTTACTAATGGATTTTAGTGATTAGATATTTAAGTTTATTATGTTATTGTAACTTCAGCTAAAACTTGTTTTTATATGTTAGATATTTACAGTATTGTAGTAGTTTCTTTTAATGCTTGAATTTTACTATCTTTTATTAGTTTCTTTTATTATTAACTATTACTATAACTTTGTTATTTTGTATTTTCCGCTAGTATTTATAATAAAACTAGCTAAAAACTATTACTTTTATTATTTAATGATGGTAGCAAGACTTAAACTTACCATACACATCAATAAATAATACCTACGTAACTGATCCTTTGAGATAAACAATTAATAAGTCCACCGCGCCATACAGCATAAACCACTGTGCGTCGGGTTAATGTTGAGAATTCGTAAAATAAAATGTCTTGGAAATTACAGTAAGTAAACATGAATGTGATTGTTGTGTTTATGTCATGAAGGTACTTCTCACCCTTTAACTAAACTGCAAGCCCCTGCTGTAAATAGATCAAAAAGGAAGTGCGCTTAAAGAGAACAGTTAACGCAAATGTTTGAAAACTCTGACTCTCTGTAATTACCACAACAGCGAGACTAGGTAGGTATCTCTTATTTTGTCTTAGGAAAACGTTAAAAAAGCTTCAGAAAATCTAAGACATGAAAATCAATTTTCTCCAAAAACTGTGCGATTTGAGTTTGAGCTTCAAATCGAAAGCAATACCTTCGAATTTGCGGTGCTATATTGTGATCCCAGTAATAAAAAAGGAACATATTGAAAATTGTACACATTTTAGAATTTTAGAAAAACGGTTGGATGTAGTGTTACGTAATTATCAAAGAGAAGGGGTTGGAGTTGCATTACGAACATGTTATGAGAGGGCGAGGGGGACAAAAATGAGCTAATTTGGCGTTACGTGTTTTAAGGACAAGCCCAAAGGCAATGGTAGTGTGTTTTTAGCTGTTCAGAACCTACTCTCGTATAAAACTCTATTAGTTTTACAGCAGCAACTGTCTAGAAACTGACTTCTAGTTTTAATGTTTCAATCGGTTGTTTAGTGATTACTGCAATTATAACCTTTAAACAAGTAAATATTGTGACCCGTACAATTCACATAAGTAGTATTCTAGTAGTGTTTCTATTGTTATAAACTTGTAAGTTATAACTGATTACTATTGTTTATTTTCCATCTTATTTATATTGACCTTAAAAGTTGAGGTTATTAACATTGAAATTATTCAAATACAAACAGGAATTAAAAATAATAATAATAAATCGCATATTAGAATAATGCATAATTAAGAAAAATAAAGTAACGATAATTTGAAGATTTAATTTATAAAATTTGAAACAAAGATAAAAACAAATTACTTGCGATTTTAGAAAAACAGAAATTATTAAAAGGACTGACAGAGAAGCGAAAACAAAGTTGGAACGATTAGAAAATTTGAATTTAAACTTGAAAACTTCTTTTATTATGTTGCCTTTTTAGAATTTATGGATTTTTTTTATTAATGTGCCGATATCAATATACTATTTAACACATGATGCAAAAATCTTACTAAATTAAAATCCAATTTTGTGTATGTAGGAGTAGCATATAAATTATAACATTTTGCATAGTTTTACATGAAATAAGAAATAGTTACAACAAAATTTGTTCATTTTTAAAACAAATTCATTGTAGCACGATATCTTTTTTAATATTCCACTTTTATGGTCGTTTTAAAAGAGAATTCAGACTAATAGGTGCCTATTATGTAGTAACACAAAGTAAAGAGTGTCCCAAAAATATTTACGTCAGATTGGCAAAATGTATAAAAACATCTTTCATGTCTTGTCACTAAAATTAACAATCGGAACCATCAAAAGCTCTACTGCTAAATATTTTTGGCACATTCGATATATTCCTCTGGCAATTAATATTGTAATTGAATGATTCGAAACACGATATATTTCTTTAGTTTATTTTTAACAAACTATAATTCACACAGACGTGACCATGGACGTTGACACGAATAATTTATACATCCATACTATTGAAATTATTAATAAACTGTTCAATTAAAGGATGTAGGGTTAGAAGATTTCAAACTGTTATACCACGCATTATCATTTAATAAATGTACTTGTTCCCCAGTGAGATGAATTCATGTTCTCTTCAAACGTTTGCTCTCTATTTACGTATTCGGAGCAGTAGACGTAATTACAAGTAAACCTGAGCTCTGTTATTTTGAAATTCCGATTTCTTATTAAATTCTTTCTAAAGTACGAGGGTTGCTATTTATATTTCTGGCCTAACAATGAAAAAACAAGTATTTATGATTGAAACTAGTTTTATTGTTTTTCAAAATATTCTCCATTAAGATTGATACACTTTTCCATGCGTTTGAACCAATTTTCGAAGCAATTTTTCCACTCTGTTTGAGGCAGCTCCAAAATATGCGTTTTGAAACAAAAAACGGCTTCTTCTGGTGTTGAAAATCGTTGACCACGCAGTTTGTTTTTGATGTACGGGAATAAAAAGAAGTCATTGGGTGCCAAATCAGGGTTGTATGGTGGATGGCCCATCAACTCGATCTTCTGGCTGGTTAAATATTCAATTGTTTGAGCAGCGGTGTGAGAGCTTGCATGGTCATGATGAAGAATGATTCGCCTCTTCTTTGAAGTTTTCCGAATTTCTCCAATGACTTCTGGCAAACAAATAGTTGTGTACCATTCAGAGTTGATCGTCTTACGTTGCTCTAACGCCACTGTTGCCACATGACCGGTAATGCGAAAGAAACAGGCAACCATTTGCTTCGATGTGCTTCTTCCGCGAACAACTTTTGTTGGATTTGGCTCGCCTTGAAAGACCCACACAGTTGATTGCTGTTTTGTTTCGGGGTCATATGCGTAGATCCATGATTCGTCACCTGTGCAGATGTTATACACACCTTTCGCAAATTTTTTCAACATTTCAATGCACCAGTCGACGCGAACCTTCTTTTGAGCATTGGTCAGGTTATGCGGGATCCAACGGGAACAAATTTTTTTTACGGCCAAATGATCATGTAATATCTTGTTGATGCTAGTCATGCTAATGCCCAAAGATGCCTCAATCTCACGGTATGTCACATGGCGATCTTGTTTAATCAGTTCGCGCACAGCATCGATGTTTTCAGGCACAGATTTTGGACGGCCTTCACGGATTTCGTCCTGGAGTGAACATCGGCCACGTTTGAATTCATTATACCAGTTTTTTACAGTGCTGTAGGATGGAGCTTCATCGCTATATAATGTATTAAGTTCATTGATGCACTCTTGTCGTGATAATCCACGTCGAAAGTTATGAAAAATAATTGCACGAAAGTGTTCACGGGTCAATTCCATTTTTTACTAGGGAATGCACTTTTCAATTAACTGCAAACAACACTAATCGCACTCAAATGACAAAATGTTGTGGTTGAGGTTATGTTCAACAATGTAAAGTTTACACCGGAAATGTCAGCTGACGCCTGGAAACAGTCAGTGTTGCCAAGGCCAGAAATATAAATAGCAACCCTCGTATTAAACGTTATTGAGCTTCCAAGTTTTCTTTAGTTAGTGGTGTTTATTTTCATGAACAACAAAAACGGTTTTTTTAAGAACTGAAATTAGAAAATTACAACAAAATTGCATTTTTTAATTTAAAGAGTAAAAGTATAACAAAAGTTAGTTTTAAGCTGAATTGATTTGTATTTTTAATTTCGTTGTCACGAAGGGTAAACTGACTCTCTATTCGGAAGTTAGATCTCATCAATAAGTTTCGTTCCGTTTTGTTTATTACAATAATATCTTTATGAGAACACCTCGTATGTATGTTATAAAATTTCGTGAAGGTCGTCTGTTGTTGCCACTAATGTTGATGCTGTGCGTGAAATGCTCAAAAGAAGAATCGTGTGAATTGGTATCAGAAAATTCTGAAGAAATTCAACCGAGGAGACTCGAAACCCACAACCGTTCGTTCACGCAGTGTTACAAAGCAAATGATCTAGCAGCCATAGCTTTAGAGGATCAAATAACTGTGAACGCTGCTTGGTACACAACAAGTCATCGTGAAATCAGAAAAAACAATCCAAATCGGCGCATCCTTCCTCACCATGACAATGCAAGTGCCCACGCAGCTTCACAATGTCTTCCTTTTGGCCAGTGAAAAAGTGAAATTGCTGCCGCATTGTCCATATTTGCCTGATCTAGCACCAAATGACTTCTTTCTCTTCTCGACAATCAAAAACAAGATGCATGGTGAGCGTTATTCTTTGCTTGAAGCAGCCGTTGAGGCATTTAAGCAATTGGTTTCTGAGGTACCAGCTTCAGATTGGAAAACATGCTTGGGAAATTGGTTTGAGCGTATGCAAAAGTGTATTGATGCTAAGGGCGAGTATTTCAAAAAACAATAAAGCCATTTACTCAATTGTATCTGTGTTTTCCTTAACCATTTGCAGAAATTCTTCCAGCGAGGCTTGTAGTGTTAAATTCTATTTGTTTTCAAAATACAATTTCTATTTTTATTTCTAAGGGTTCAGAGATAATCAACTTCAACAAATAACAGACTGTCTAGACGGAATAATGTATTTGCCTCTGTAAATTCATTTTTATTATTATTAGTTTCAAATGCGACACTTCTTTTATAAATTCTCTTTAACCTGTCAAGATACAAACGATACTGCTTTCTAATGGGATAGGGACATGCTACTCTTGCTTACAAAATAACGTTATCCACTGATCATCTAGGTGCATGTGACCAATTCGTTTGTTAATCAGACTTCTTCACAATTGTGCGACTCTTAAATACTTTCCATCTTGTTATTTTCTTCAGTTATCCTATCGCAGCTTATCGTGAACTCTTCAGTAAAAACCCACCTCGATGTGTCAATTTTCCAGTGCAGCTTTTGCTTATTGAATTTTGCCACAAAAATTTCATACCTCAATTCCTTTGTGTTCAGTCTGACCATCGTTTATCACTGATTTTAGTATGATTACTTACTTACTTATCTAATCCTGACGTCTTTCTACTTCTACGGTGTAAGGTTGAATGTGGAATCGAGTCATTTCTTTAGGTTTTTGTTCTTATTAGGCGATCTTCGTTCATCTGGACCGCATGCCCCAGTCATCTTAGTTGTCTCTCTTCTATTTTCGTCTAAATTGGTTTGACTTTAAGTTTTTCTCTGTATGTAGTGTTTTCACCTTATCTAAGCGGGTTTTTCCTTATATTTTTCTTAAGTATCTCATTTCTATGCTCTACATATTATTATTTTATTCCTATTTGCCAATATTTTAATGTGTATCCTGTTACTAGTACTTTATCCATTAAATTCTTCAGAAATTCTATAATGAGCCCTTTCAGGCCTTTATGGTGTCATGGAGCTTTTCCCAACTTTTACTTTTATTGTTTCTTTCACTTTGTGTTTTGTTATGGTCGTGCATTCTTGGTGATATTACTCTGTCTCATTGTCAGTTGTTTTCTCTTCTCTCCATTTTCAACTCTTACGTCAGATTTCTAAAGCTCCGTGACTTCCCTCTCTTCTGTTACGATTTCTCCGTTATGATCCTTAATATTCTTCAACGAGGTGAGTTTTTTTCGTCGTACTTTTCGTATAGCTCTGAAGAATAATCTTGTTTTGGTTGCATGCACTTCTCATCTTTTTCCCGAAGTTGATCCATGCGTTTTGTTTTTCTTTCTTCAGTATTTTTCTTAATTTCTCTTCTTTCTTTATTGTATATGGTCTGTTTGTGAGATTTTTTGTTTTAATGGCTAAATATTTTCTGTCCATCAGTGTGTTCGTTTCAGTCCTCTATTTGCAATTTCCGTTGTTCCGCAACACTTTTCTGCCGTTGGAAAGTTTGTTTTTTAAAGCTATCTCACATCTTTTCTATCGGAGACTCCAGGTTGATGTTCTGTAACTTTTGATCTATGATTTGTTGAGATTTCGCCTTAGTTTGTGGTTCTGTTGTTTTCTTCTCACGTCTTTTACTCTGTTTCATATTTCCTTATCCACCAGAAGGTAAGTGTATGAACGTTTCTATGTCTAACTTGTGAGTTTATAGTACTAAGTCAAAAAATCCAGAATTTTCTTCCCATTGTTGCTTCCTTCTTTTTCTGCTTGCTTTCTCAGTTGTTACGTTTCTTTGGAAACTCTCTGTATATATATATATATATATATCGAAATTTATTTCCACTTCAAGTATTAAATTTTATTGTATTTTTTATGCACATTTGTTAGGCCTAAGTGATATGAGTTGATAGCGTCGTCACTGTATGTCAGATCTTTGCCGGATTATTTTCAGTGCGACTGTGTTAATTGAGAGTTTGCCTTTGCTTTTTTTTGAGTGCTTCTGCTTCTCAGTTAACTTCTGGATTTAAGGCTACAGTTTCTCAGGTATGTGCTTGCTAGAGTTATCGTATACAATCTTCCAATATGTTCTCTTTTCTTAAGAAGGCTTGTTCGGAACTTGCCATCTTTGTTCCATAGTGATCATTTATCTCGATGGACATATAGGCCCACCTACATCTCGGTAAGATTTAGGAATTTTTTCTATATCATAGAACCCCCATAGTGGGGGTTGTTCTTTTGTTTCAGGGCTTTTTTCGTTTTTCCTTTTTCTTCTGCGTTTTGGTGCTTACTTTACTCTGCTGGACTTCCGCAGGAAGTCACGCTGCTAGCAATCTGTGGTAGCCCTACACGTCTCCTGTGGTGAGACTTACTTACCTATTTAATTTTTTTTTGTTTCCTCAATTTAATTCTCCTTTCCTTTCCAATACTACTGTCTAAATGTTAAGTATTTCATAAATCATTTGGTAATAATTGTTTTCTGGTTTGTTTAGGTAGCATTTTTGAAAATCGGCTTATATAAATTTAATGTTAAATTTTGCACGGTCAAGGTTAGCTAACTAACACGACGGTTTCGCAATTTCCCTTCCAATTTATCAATATTCTTTCTGTTTGCCATAGAATTTAAAAAGTATTTTTGGTGACTATCGGTTATCGCTTTATTTTGTTATTATTCTTCTATAATTGGTTAATTAATGTAAATTTCCGCAACCTTGCCTTCTCTCCTTTTCCTCCAGTCATTTTATCTTTTTTTCTATTCTGACAATAAAAACAGCTAATTTAAGGTATTGTAAGATTTGTCTTTCATTTCATTAGAACCCACCCCTTAGCCGGACGAATGAGCTCCAAAATTTAATCGTGTGTTTGTTTATATAAATTTTTTATAACCACCATTCTGTTCCCTCGTTTGTGTCTTCTGGTCTTCCGTTTCAATGTATTTCTTGTACAGCCTACCTCTTGCTGTAACTGGAGAAAGAACTCCCATCTGAAGTCTAGCTTGCGCGGTTTCTGCGGTTTACTTTCCTTATGATCAGTTAAAGTACAGTTCGTGTGGTACAAGAGTTTTCATTTATCTTATTTTATCGTGAACTCTTCGGTGGAAACCTACATCGATCTGTACATTTCCCAGTGTGGCTTTTGCTGATTGAATTTTACCACAACAAATTCCAAACGATTTCATATCTAAATCTTCCTAATTTATCGCTGATCTTGTAATCTCGTTAACTTGGAATGTCGCTTATAAGCCAAATGTGGAGTTACCGTATTGATATCTACTTATCGTTTATTCCGCTAAAAGATTTATAATAAACTCTTATTAATCAATTTTTTCAAGATTTGTGCACTAAGAGTTGCTCGTTCTGATCTTCGACACGGCCAATTTGTAAACCTTTCTTCAATCTTACATTTATTTTAGAATAAATAAATAAAAAAGATAAATAAAATAAAATAAACTGTGTGCGAACCAAATTAAATTATGTGTTAAGTATCAACAGAATGCTAAGAAGTTTAATAGTACATACTCACAGATTAGCAGACTGACAACGTAAGTTCAGACTTATTTTATGGAACAAATTTTATTGTTTTCTTGGAAAATCGAACCGATCTTGATTAGTTTATCGTTCAACCATAATTAGCTTATTGGGCATCATTGCAAATTATAAATAAAGAAAAGCTGAAACGAGCGTTTTCTATTTAGTATCAGGAATTTTGTTAGTTAGTAAATGCTAAACTTAAGAAATTCTATTTTGTTGTATTATTAAAGGGATATCACAGATTTAGAAAGACCTGATAAGTTAGACGGAGCGCTCTTTTAGACGAGAAGTTCAACAACTTTTGAGACTGGACTCCTTGTGTTAATTTGGCACAAAGTATTTAACTTAAGTCATTCCCCTGCTTTGTCATTTAAGAGCAAGCTAACCATGGAGTTTACCGCCAAACCAGACTGTCGAGTTTACCAAGATGCAATTTGATTGTAGGTTAACGGAATGTTTGATTAATTAGTTTCAGAGGAAAGAAAGAATGGAGGACCATCATTATCTCTAAATGCCGTACAGGAGGTGCGATCTATTGGTATAATTTGCTAGATGCGTTTCTTCACGGTTACGCAAAATCTGGGTCCCTGTCACAAGTCCAAGATCATCAAGAGCTTCTTCACTAAGGAAAAGTAAAGTTAACAGTGTTGAACTGGCAAAAGAATTAACCGAACTTATACCCATAGAAAATTTATGGGCCATTACCAAGGAAAGGATTCGCAGGATTGACTGCTGCACAAAAACTAAGATGGTTGGGGATGTCATCGAAGTCTAGTATCGGAACACAGAGTGAAGGAGATGTGCAGGAAACTCATTCATCCAAGACGTTAAATGAAGTAATTAAAGCAAATGGAAGGCACATTTCTTATTAAAATGTAACAGAAAATTTTCCCGTTTGTTCCAACTAATTTGCACAGTACTGTACATAAAGATTTGAGTTCTACTACTGATCAGAACAAAGACACGTTATGTTTTAAGAGTTTGTATCTACATGGAGATCTGCATAAAGGTAAACGTTTCGATTTTTAACTTATCTAATTCCGAATCATCCATGGTTACCCTTTACTACATGTTTGTCTTGTTATTCTAAAAAAACGCTTGTTTCTTTTAACTATAAATAATTTGGTGTGATAAAAAATTGAAAAATTTATTGTATAATCAAACGAACTATATTTACGTGCAAGATTTTTGTTTGTTTTATGATTTTTTTATTAAATTAAATTTTTTTGTATTTATATAGAGATTCATAAAAGTAGTAGCTGGAATTTATTGAGAAGCCATGTGTTTTGCCTGAGGGGAAATTTGTGATTTTATGAGATAAATAAGAATTGCCAGTTTAAATATAATTCCATTAGTGCGCCACAGGGTCGTATTAAATAATAAGATTGATAATGAAAAATTATGATTTATGAGTTGTAGAACTAGTTAAAACTCATAAAATACAGTTTTGTCACATTCTGTATAAAAAAATACATACAAAACTTTTATATAAATGAAATTTAACTATTCAAATGCACAACTAATCTTTTACTAAACTCGATAGACACGCGTTGTAACACTACCATTTCACCTTGGATTATACCTGTGTATCATTGAATTATTTTTAATCTATTCTGAATAATTTTAAAAAACAACTATTTATTGTACTGTAAAAATTTATTTAAAGCATATATTATAAGTTATAAATATTTAAACATTATCAACTTTAGAGTTCCCATAAAGACGGAATAAGTAAAATAGAAAAACCCTCACACACGTCGATTTTCGATTTAATCGAGACATATCTACTTTAAACTTATAGAACAACGTCAATAGTGCCTTAAATGACAGAAATGTAACTACTAGAACACAGGATATATTGTTAGAAATAAATGAAAGAAAATGGCTCGTTAGTAGTAATAAATGTAATAAATGCCGCCGTAGGCGGCCGGCTCCTTAGAGGAATTAACCTCTCTTAAGCCTGGTTGGAAAATAGTTGGGAGGAAAGTGCGTTCGCTTAACTGGTGAATGAACGTATGGCCGGCACCAAGCAGACTCCGCGCCAATCCGCGGGGGTGATGTTGTTGGGCTCCCCGCGACGAAGGTGGCCCATGTGAGTGGGGAGCGGTGGTGCTCTCTTGTTAGAAAATGTAATCAAGTTTTTAAAATCATTTGCTCTAGCCACTACTTTAATGTCTTCAGAAACAAGTCAGCAATGTCCATGGTATTCCCACTAGTAAAAATTATGAACGTGATATTGGAATAATCACAAAAGTTAAACCTATTGTAAGAAATCTGTTAGATACTAAAGAATCAGAAGTCTCCCGAAAATGTCGATGAAGTAGAGTTGTATAAAAAAGAAATGAGCGTATTTTTTACAACTAGTGATACATTGTATCAGCAAAACGTAGTTGAATTAGTTCAGAAAATCTTAAAAAGTTGGTATTCTTGTACCATAATATGAATAAAATGTTATAGGTTTGTAGACCTAACTACATTGTTTGTATACAGCATATTTCCAAATTGTACAGATCTTTGCGTTTTATTGTATAAAAGTTTGGTAAATTCCCTTGCAGAATCTGAAGGTAAAATTGAATATTCCTCAGACTCTTACCTGATATTAAAAATAATGGAATTTTTCTATAAGGAAACAGCTTTTGTTTAATTTCTCTGATATTTTTTAGATTGTTCTAGTAATTCCACGCATCTATAAAAAGGGTAAGATACTTGTTTTGACTTAACATCGTCTTAAATCAATCTTGATTCTTTTATCAAACTATCGGGGACGTCCTGAGAGATACAAAACCTTGAGAGAATTTTGTTGCAATTAGTGAAATCACAAAATCTTTAAGGACTTCAAGGTTGGAAACTCTTCGATTGTGCAATATTGGAACTTTTCATTGGTGTTATTCCCCAAGATAAATTGGTACTTGTACACCGACGTTCTTTTAAGGCAATTATTTCCCTTTGGTCTCCAGTTACGCCTTCAACAACTTTGTGGTGCGCAAGCAGAATTTTTTGTAGTAATTACAACTGCACATACATATCCGTTAATGATTTCTCCATTAAACCGTGAATTTTATAAGTTCATTTTTGTATTTGTTATTTAGTTACTTAAACGTTTAACTAACTTGAATTCGTTTAAATTGATCTTTTCAAATTAGACTTTTTTCCAGTTTTAAAATTTCCAAGATTCGACTTGTTTAAACCATTTCAAAATCTTGGTAAAGTTATCAAAACTAAGTCGAGTCATACTAAGTAAATTTTGATGACGTCATCATTTTAATTTCATTCTATAATGACTTTTAGATTTATTAATTTTGTCAAAAGTTGCAAAATGGTGTCCCAGAAGAAGCAAACAAAATTAACAGACCAGAAGCAAAAAGGAAATTTATTTTTCATCACAAGGTAGGTTTTTTTCAGTCGTGCGATAGCGGATATGTTAAGTGTACCCGGTTTTCAGTTATTCGAGTTTGAATTCGAGTCAAAAAGGGGGCTAAGACTAAAAAACAGTAATAACAAACCGCGTGGTGGGTGACCAAGGAAACCCAGAGTTTGATATGACGCTGTACTAAGAAGAACAAGCCTAGCCGAAGAAGTTCTGAATTAACTAAATTAACCAAATTATAGTGCAAAGCTACCAATGTTAATGTGTGTGCTTCCATTGTAAGACAAATACTGCTTGGTTTGAATATTTTGTCTGCATTAAAGCACATTTGTGTGAAAAGAAATTCGTCGAGCTCGTAAGATCCGTTGAGCCCTTGTTTGTTTAAGGCACGTTTGTCAGGAGTTTATCAATTTCTTATTTGTTTTGGAGAAAGGTCAATTAACCTTGTGTGATGAATTCTTCCAAAGATCTGTCAATCTTTTGATACATGTTAATCTCTTGCAATTCCTCGATATCTCGTAAAAGAGAGATAGTACTTTAAAATGTGTCGATCTCTTGGGATTCGTTGATCTATTGAAATACAGTACGACTGCCATAGATTCTTTGGTCTCATGATATCGGTTAAAACAGCTTTGCTAAAGATCCTTTATCTTGTGAAATCTATCCGTTGATCTTGTAATACATGATCAAATATTTCGCTTCGTAGCTTCTTTACGTTCTAATTCGTTTGAGGCTGCGTTTGATTTCTTCTATAGGGGTTGAGTTACTTACTTTACTGTAGGTGGTATTCAGTGTACTTTGAATCTGCTTTACATACAGGTCCCATTCATCAGGTTCTTTGCCAGCAAAGATTTTATTTTATCGTTCACACTACCCATTAGCTTAGCCATTTGGTTACAAACTTTCTCATCATTGCAAATTAAAAACTTTGTTGCATTCGTTTTAATGTTTTTTCTACGCAAAAGTGCCAGCAGCATATGATACAAACGAACAAATCTTCATACGAGCTTTTTGCAATTTTCTACTACCCTATAAACCTTCTTGTCTTTAAATTTGCATTCGTTGAGTTAGTTTTCCAAAGCACACTTCATTTGTTTGCAGCTTCGTGGCATCGCTAAACTACCGCCTGGTCAGTCAAAATTGACGTCTTTTTGTAGGGTGTAGGTTGTACAATTAGACCATCTGCAGTTGTTCTATGTTCCATTAACGGAGTTCTCTT
>VTPC01000783.1:82372-96940 GCA_011009095.1 Ignelater luminosus
GATTAACCTTATCCATAGAAGCAAATTTTATACCATTTTTAACCAGGATCATCGTTCCACCGTGGGCTGATGAAATGCGAGTGAAGTAGGTTGCTGTCGTAAATCCGGGAATTTTAAACATCTCTGCTTCAGAGTCTTTCAACCAATGTTCACTAAAGCATAACACTTTACAATTTAAATCTCTGTATTGTAGATAAGCTTCAAGTTCGGCTACTTTATTCTTAATAGATCGAATATTACAATAAAACAGAATAAATCTATTGTTCTTCGGTTTTTCTTCTTTTGTTATTCCGTGGTTTTCGAAAGGAAAAACAAAAGGGCTTTATAACTATATTTTCCGGCCAGAATTCCGGCTGCAGTAATTCTGCCAGCAACGACAAATCTGTAACAACCTTAAAAGAATTGTTAATGCTTTTATTACTTTCGTGTTTGGGTATTACATCTACAATAAATTTTTTGTTGTTTGAGAATTTTCTATTTAAATAATTTAATAAATTCTCTGCTGTGGTATTAGGTCTTGTGTAGCCCACATACAGTCAGCCCTTTGCTTCTGCTGCTACAAGTTGCGAGTTTTCAGATTTTGCTATGCCGCGAATTGATTGTTTATTGAGGGGTTTGGCCTTGTTTGAATTTATGTTCTTTTTATACCTTTTACAAACTAACTGATTAAACGCGCACGCACTGCCCGCCATCACGTATGGAATTTTGTAACTAAGTACAATTTTATAGAATTAACTTAAAGCTAAAACTACAAATTTCCCTTCAAGGTTATTTGCTTAAGTTCTATTACGGCACGCCCGCCATGCCGATATTCCTAACAATGCAGGTTGTAGAGGCCTGTACGAACCGAGTTTTCTAGTTCAAGCTCGGGTTTGTGTCGGCTCGGGTCTCAGTTTAAAGATTTGTTGTGTTTTTCGGGTCTACGTTCGGTCAATCGGCCGTTCGGGCTTGTCGGTCTTTTTGAACTTTTCAGGCCTGTCAGACCATACGGGACGTAGGGCGTTTTGGACTTCTCGGGTTTTCAGATTTCTCGGCTCTCTCGAGCCGTTTAGATCTCTCAGGCCTGTTAGTCCATGCGGGTCTGTCGAGCCATACTGATCTGTCGGGCTGTTCGGGTCTGTCGGACTTTTTGGACTTCTCGGGACTGTCGAATCATTCGGGTCGTCGGACCTTTTAATCCTCTTGGCTCTTTGAGTCGGTCGGGCCGTTTGGTTTCTTTTATTCTGTCGAGCTGTTTGGACTTTACAGCCCTTTGGGTTTCTTGAGCCGTTTAGATCTTTTTGGCCTGTCAGGCCAAATGTGTTGGTCTGTTCAGGTCTGTCGATGTTTTTGGATTTCTCTGCCCTTAGGATATATCGGGCTGTTTAGTTCTTTCGGTCCTGTTGGACCTCTCGGACGTATTAGGCCATACAGGGCTATCGGGCTGTTAAGGCCTGTAGGTCCTTATTGATCGTCCCAATATTTTTTGTCATTTCAACATTAGTAATCATTTCAACCAGACTTCGGTTCTTCCGTTCAACTACTCCATTCTGATTCGGTGTGCACGATGCTGTAATTTAATATTGAATAACTACAGATTTTAAATCATCTTGAGTATGTTTCAAAATATATTCATCACCTTCATTTGATCGAAGAACCTTTATGTTCTCGCCAAATTCATTCTTTAGCATTTTTCAATATTCTTTGAATTTCTCAAGAACACGTTGGTCTACACAAATCAGAAGGTGCTAAATCCAGCACAGTTTTGCTCCATTTTCGGAAAAGTTTAAAATTCCATCTGCCAAACGTTTATTCACGTCACGTTTAATTGCATCAATATTTTGATGCTCCAATCTTTTGTACCATACATAGACGCGCTAAATTTGTTCCAAAACAATATCAGAAAGTTTTCAGATGCAGCAGAAGAAGTACACTTTAAAACGACGAGCACACGCTAAAATATTTCAGTAACGTGAAGACTGTCGTTCTGAAAAATCTACAGAATCAAGACGACGTATATGCTCTCCAAATAATTGAGCATATTCAAAACGCATCAAACAATATCGCTGTTTTCTCAAATTGAGAAATCCACAGTCAAAGGGGGTGAATAGAAGAGGGCTCTACGAGGAATTGCATGCGGTTACGGAATCGACTAATTTTTACATTTCTGAACATTAAGAAAACTGCCAATGTAGACTTTCCCAGCTAGTGAATCAAATCAAGGGAGATAGCCCTGATTTCGTATCGTAAAAACCTTTTGCATCAGGAGAACGGAGACGATACTTGCACTTTCGACTGTGACGGTCATAACGTCTCCGTCTACTTTCGAAGTACTAGTTACAAGATTCTATCTTCAACGTGATACGACGAAAGATATTTCAACATGATATCGAAGCATTTCCTTCTTCTTACGATTTCATGAAAGACATTAATTTAATTTTATTATCCAAAGTCATCACAAAGTCGAAACGTAGTTCGCTTGAAAAGTGGGAAAAAAGTAACCGCCCTCCATACTCAATTATATCGACTGTTAGGCCTTGTTTTTTCTTTTTCCCTTTGTTGGTATGCATCGGTCTTTTTCTATACAAAAGATTGGGCGCGAAACATCTTATCGACATTTTATCAGCCTTGGGATTTTCTTTAACCTCCAAACAAGTTTCGGTTTTTGAATCTTCTTGCATTCAGCGTTAACTGCCCTGCACTTTTGCAATTTGGTTTTAACAATTGCTGATTTTAATGTCAACACTCTCGACAAACATGGCACATTTGCGCAATGGGGGAGATTTGATGCGTAACTCCCTGCGATGCAATAACTGAAGATGATGCAATATTTTGTATTCCAAAGGAACAGTCAGCCATGGCATTAGAAAATTTTGAAGTGGTTCCACTTATCACCTTCAAAGGAGTAGAATTAGTCACAACATTCTGCCGACAACGTAGGATTTGATATGGTTCTGCACTCCAGATATTCCTGGATGGAACAGCTTCATGGAAGAAGCAACAACTCAAAGAAGTTTTTGCGACGTCTAAAATACTATACTGCGCTCATTTCGACTATTGAAAAGTGCAGGGTTGCCAATTTTGGCGGGCAGTAGGCTCGAAGATCTCTTTAAAGTAATCTTTACTGCCAACAACGTTGAGAACATCATGTCCGGTCATTCGTACTCATAAGCTGCCAGAATTCACATATTAAGGTATCTGGCCTTGATGAGGATAATAATTATGGATTCTATAGAGTTCACTGACCATAAACGTGATGAAGTGCACCTCACTGTTGGTGGTGCTAAAAGATCTGCCGTTCTCATAGCGGTTGAAAACATTACCCCATTGCAAAGCTATGGCTACAATATTTTCACATGGTTTCACTGATAAAGCAGTTTAGTGAGACAGGACGGAAACTTGCAACTGGACACTATACAAAAGATGTTGCCGTATTTTCATGCAAGCGATGGTTTTCTTTTCGCAAAAGCCGCTTACTTATATCTACAAGACATAGCTGTTTTGCATGAAAAAGCTTCTCACCAAGAGTACGAAAAATTCACGACAAAAGGTTTCTTTACAATCAGACACACGAACAATTGGGAATTATGTCGGATGTGACTATTGAGTAGACGCTGATGCGATCAATTAAAACATTTGAAGGACTCGCCTATGGACGTGAAGTATCTGATAGTATAGTCACCAGATGAACTTTAGGGACAGTAGTTTTACAGAACACTACAACATAGATACGCGCAACACGGAAATCGTTGGAAATTCTACCTCAACTTCATCTCTTTAGCAAAGATTGGTGGTGAAACAGTTTTCCGTACGGTTTTAAGATTCAAACGGAATAACAAGATGCTTTCTCTAGCAACGATCTTTAGCAGCATCAAGGTGGATACAACTCCCGTTTTCATTAACCCACTACTTACTTTCTATAGTTCGAACCTTTGAATGTGTCGTTTGTAAGGATCTGTCAAAAGTAATACGTGAGATATGTACGAAACAATCTTGGCACCAATGCAACAGCAGTCTTAGATGGTTATCTTAATGATGTTTGCTATTTAGGCACTAAAACTTTTGATCACCTTTGGCGTTGATGATTCCAGCTACGCCTGAAGACAAGTTTTTGGCGAACGAAAGAAATAAGAGAGAAAGAAATAGCTATGCTGGAAAAAGAACTCGAACAATCTGGATTCTTCTTCCAACAAGCCGTAGAAGATGCAACCATGCAGATATCTTCTAGGTTCGATTCAGTTGTCATTGTGTGAGATGATATTGGTCTTGTATTGTTGACCACCTTGGTGAACCAATACACTAACATTTTCTTTCGTAAACTTAGAAAAAATGTATAAACCACTCTGTCTTCAATATGGAAAAGCTGTTGCAGACAACATTTTGTTTTTTCGTGGTTTGAGCGATTGCAACAAAACGTAGTACTGTGTACAAAGTAGGAAAAGCAAGATTCTACTTGACATTACAGGAAAATAAACAAATGTTGAAAACAATAGAATTGTCTAAAAGAAGATTGACGATAATATGATTACTGAGGCCGGGGAACGGTGTTTTATCGGGTTATGCGATGGTGGCACATCTGAAACATTTATCAATTCGCTTCGATTCAATGTGCTTTGCTAGACTGGCAACTAAACAACAACGAGATTAGCAGCACGTCTTCATTGATTTACGATCTATGACCAGATCCGGACAATACCAAAATATCGAGGAATGGGGCTGGAAATGGGCAGCGCGTGGGCTTGAGCCAATAACAACTGCGACAGCTTTTGCACCTCTTGCTTTGCCTAAGGTAATGGAAGTGTAAGACAAACTGTAGAGCTGCTTGTAGATACCGCAAAGTACTCCATAATTTGTTCTAGTTGCAAACGCGCAAGAATCAACCACAGCTTCTAGATGATCTTGAGGAAACTCCCATAAGACTAGCAAAATGATATCAGCAGAATAAAATGACACCTATCCAGAAATTAAGTGCTTTTTAAGTGTTATTTGAGAGATCAATTAAAAACTTGAGTTTAAAAAAAATTATATGCTCTGATAGCTTAATAATAATATAGTGAAGAAGCAACTTACTTCAAGTCATAATCATAATCGATTATGACTTGAAGTTAGCTGCTTCTTCATTCTATTGAGTGCTCCAAGAATGTATAAACTGGGTGTTCCAGCGGTTTTTGTTTGGAAGATAGTGTCGTTACTTGTAGGCATATTAAAAACTGTTACTAGGAAAAGTTGTACAGGACAATTGCTGTACGTCCTAAAATTCTTCCTGGTATTCCCCAAAAGCATGCCACTTAAAGCTTAAGTAAGAACACTCTGTATATATTGTTATTTTCTTATACCTCGCCGAGTGCTGATTACAACAATATCTTTTGTGGTGGCCTAAACCAAACAGTTTTGGTGTTATTCAATGTTTGCTTGTAAAACATTGTCGAATATAACGAGCCACCCTGATGATACGATATAATTGATACAAATTTGATTTTAAAAACTTTGCCGTAATAAAGTCCGATCTCTAATCTTTAGAAATATGAGATGGAGTTTTCTGGATCACTTGTTATATTACTGCAATCAGCAATGAAAGTGAAGCAATAAACTATTAAAATATACAGGCTGCCCCGTTTAAGAAAAAACTGAATAAAAGTATGTTTCTTGACCACCCTGTATAAAAAAATGTCACAGTTAAAATCTTATTACTGCAAAGTTTTCAATATCAAAATAACACCACTGCCCCTGACCAAACCTTTGCATAATTGTCCACCAACCATTTTTATATCGGGTGTTATTTTCGAAACTTCCCACTCCTTATATCTCGCAAACAAATGAAAATATTTGTTGTTGTTGCTGTTATTGTTTTGTGGCTGAGGCTTCAGGTTGGGGTTTACTTGGACCTCGTAGCTGCAACTACTATAGTCATTTTGCCGCCAACTAAAATCTAGCGGAATCCGAAATTTTCTAACCGCAGTAGGTATTTTTAACAGGCAACTCATTGTAGTTATACGGGATCCCTTCCAGAAGGTGGCATTCTTTCTCAGATTTTTCCCATGTGTAAAATAGTCAGATACATAACTATTAGAGCCACCGAGGCTCCTAGAAAATATTTAAACAAGAAAAACACGTATAGCTGTGCCAGTGATTCTCAAACTTTGTTCGTATACGCCCCGCTTTTTGACCTGGATAATCCTACTCCTCCCTTAATTATTATCAGTTGGACATTGCTACAACTAATGTTGTATTTATGTTAATCTTTATATTCCTATTTTTGCAAGATTGTGTTTTAGTTATTGTTGCTGCAAATTCGCTAGCTTAGTAAATCGTTGGAAAAGATGTACATCTTGACAACGCCGCACAGCATGAATCAGAAACCTACAGGTGGAGCTGAATTTTGTAGAAAAGTAATTGAGCAACAGCTGTAATCACCGCTACGAGAACTGACGAAGAGTCTTCATATCTGACAATATTACAAACCAGGCGCAGGCGTTTGTAGATGACCAGATTGGTTTGAAAAGTTTGCCAGAAATAGACGAAGAAGAACAAGCTACAATACAGAGCAAGTTTATAAGTTTAATACGAAAACCAGTCCTACAAAGCGAAGGCAAAATCATGTAGAAAATAGCGAGTTAATACATTTACTTAGGGTTGGTAATCGGCAAAAAATTGTTTTGCACGGAAGACTGTAAAGAGCTAAGGAAGAATGTAAAACCTAACAATGTGTGGAAAATCTGGAAGTTTTGTCCTCATAGATAAGCTTGATATTTGTATACGGGGCAAAGATTAGAGATATTAGAGGTGGTGACAGAAAGTTTGGACAAATAGAAGTGTTTGTTATTGTTGCCCTTGTGGAATTTTACACAATGCTTTCTTGATTCCCACAGTTTGAGATCCGCCGCCGTATCACCCTGCATAAGTAGCTCTATCATCTTTCTATGACGGTAACTAAAGTTTACCCGCGAACAAATATAACTATAATGTCAAAAGAATTTTACAGCTGAAGCTTCTCTTTTAGTAGAGGTCATTCTTGGACCGCATGATCGTATCGGTGTCGACTGTCATTCCATTATTGACTATTAGGTGACCGAAATGCTTTCTTCCGTATCAGGTTATTAATTTTTGGATTCTACATTCTATCTTCCTCGGTTGTTCATCAAATGTCTGGCCAATCGCAATAGCATTGTCCAGTTCAATTAAACGGGGTCACCAAAATAAATTCTACAAGAGCCACTCCATTAATTTTTCAAAGATCGCAGTGGTTTTGTTGAAGCCAAATGGCATTAATGTGAGTTGTCATAAACCAAAAGGTAAAAACAATTTTTTAATCTAGCTTGTCACCAATCACTCTTGAGATAATTAGAAAGCCATCCAGTTCGGAATGTTAATGATACCGGGCAGCGAATTGGCCTGGTTTTGGGTCATACTATTTAAACTTGAAATCTTGTACTGGCATCTTTTTTTAGTAAGACGCTTGGGAGAAGCCAGGAACTATTCGAAGGTTTTGTTATTTCTTGGTGAGTCATCTTTCTCCATCCTTTTATATTTATATTTCGATTCGGGGTTAAATTCTTTCACAAAGCTACGATCATAGCTTGTAGTACAAATCTAGTATGTGCGTGCCATAGATGGTCTGATACGCAAAAACCTATTAATACTATTTTAGTGTTGTCAGGAAGATATTGAGATTCATTAATCTAATGGGCGTCAGTTCCTTAACCTTTATTGTAGGTAACTTTTCTAGAGTATCAATGCAACGTGTCTGAGATATAATGAACATGCTACAAGATGTCCATGTCTCAAACAACCATGGACATATTAAATCAGTAGTGAACATTACATTTAATGAAAGACATTAAAGATATGATATTAAAGCTAAAGAATAACAACAAAGTTAATGTTTTCATCTTTTTATTTTTGTCTTAGGATCATCAGTTCCTTAAATAGTAAATACTTGTTTTACTTATAAAGTATACCATCACGCTTATTTTTTAAAATAATATAGTAAAGTAATAAAATCATTAATACTTTTTCCTAAGAGAAAATTATTTCTTGGCATATCCGCATACACTCATCTTTTTCATGTGGTCCAGGTGATTTTGAATAGCTGGATACCAATTAGCTCCAGTGTAATCAATTTCAGGTAATACACCACCATAATTCTTTGGTAAACAAGATGGATCCATATGCTTGTGAAGAGAAGCCATTTTGGTTCCATGGAAGAACAACTACAACACGGAGTATCAATTTAAAAATCAATTCTTTCAAAATACTTCAATAAGTCAACTTACTCTGCCCTTTAGTTTTTCCTTGATGAAGGGTTTGAAGATGTTCCAAACCATATTGAAGATGAAAGGTTGCTTAACAATATGAACTTCTTTCAATCTAAGTGGCATAGCTTCTTGGATAAAACTCAAGAGTCTCATACTGACAGATGGGGTGAGAGCCATTACTTGTTTAGTTGACAAACCATCGAAATCCAAAATTACAACACCTCCACGTACTTGTGTTTCGGGTTCTAATACTGCAGCTTCATGCATCAGGTACAACATGCGAAATACTTGATCGGCGGATACTTTTGATGGATCCCATAGTGCTAAATACATTGTTTAATAATTAGTTATGTTTGATGTTAAAACGTGTTGAAACACTTACATCCAGCATTCTGGATAAGCACTCGTCGTCCTTTATGGTCACGATCTTTCAATACGTTTACAACATTGTATTTGATAAAGCCGTCTTGTTCATCTGCAGGCATAAGGTTGTCAAGTAAGTTCTTGTGTTTTTCCTTGAAATCGGCAATTCTTTTCATCTGAAATTATTTTTTCTTAGTTTTCTCATTTTATGATTCGATATTTTTAAAATTAGTTAATACTGATAATTTTTTGATAACTCATTGTATCTTTATCAGTAATTATTATAATCAGTTTCATAACTAGCATTGCAATCGGTTGTTTAAATATTAAAATATAGATCGCTTACCAATTCGTAGGCACTTTTAGCATAGAATTTGCAAGGTCGCAAGAAGATGATTAAAAACTCATCATCGGTATCAAAAGAAAGAGAAGGATCATTCTTAAGAAGTTCTTTTAGTTCTTCAATGCCTTTCTTTACATTTTCTGGAGTTTCGCGCAGTTCCTTTTCTGCAAGGGCTTTGGCGTCGTCACTGAGAGGTCCAAGTTCCAAAGTGAAAGACATCTGTTTCAGGTTTATAAAAATATTAATTAGGTAAGTTGTCGGTTTTAATTTAAAAAAGAATTACGTACCTTGGTTATAATTTAAGTGATGTATCCTACAATATGTATACTGCAATGGACCTCCAATCAATGTGAGACGCAAAATGAAAATGATAATGATATCACAGTTTTTATCCTTATAATAGACCAACATTTCATTATCGTAGTAAAACTTTGGTCGCTACAAAGTTTGATTTGAAGGGCTTTGTCACTTTGTCACTATCTGTAAGCAAAGGTAATGACGTGTCTCCTTAATTTTTATCCAGAACTAATAACTGTTAGACAAAGTACATCGACTGTAAATTAATATGCGTAAAATATTACATAGTTACGTAACTTCAAGTAGTAACTCGTAATTCATAGAAAGAAAGACGCAGATTTAAAATAATTTATGCTTACACCTATACAGCACTTTTAAAGAAATACATCTTATCATAACCTCAGCACGTCCAGAGTTTTCTTTGTTTGGATTTTCACTATCACAGACTAACAGTGAAGTTTATTGAAATCATAATGAGTCATTGCATCGTCTTCCAGTCATTTCTAATAATGTAATAATTATTTTTATTAATATTGTTCTATCATATTTTTAGAGTTCTGTTTTATTATTTATAAAACCAAGTACTTTGTTATTTCTAAGGAAAGTTACAAAGATACCAAAGGTATGTTTATATGCCACTTATTTAATTTTCTTAAGTGGATTAGTACTACGTACTTCAATTTTAACAGAGATTTTTATTTTATGTAAAACCGATAAGATTGAGTGTTCAAGGGCAACACAAACATATAAATCGTGGTTATAAGCAATGTTGTAATCAGATCACACTAGTATAAAATCCAAACTAGGTTATACCATAGCATCTCATGAAGCTAAAATTGCTCATTTCTTAAACACAGTAATGACAATGTATAATAATTATTTATAAGTTTTGTTATAATCTATTTAAACTGTCTATCATATTTGTTTATGGTAAAATGGAGTGATAAAATAATAACATTCTCAAATGCGCAAGATATTTCACATCAATAAATTTGTGATACATTCTAGGAAAAATCTGTTTTAGAATTTTGTAATATCTCTTGAAAATTATCTTTTTAAGGTTCTCTGGGATTTTAATTCTGTATGTGAGAAGCAGTTGGGCTGAAGTCCACTTTTTCCAGAAATCATTTTTGGACTGAAAATACTCTTTTTTGTTTATGGTAGAAAGGCTGAAGTCCCAGATCTAATAATAAAAAAACTACATAAAATTAAAAAATCGCAAGTCTCTTAGTTCTTAGCAGCATGAAGAATGAACTAGACTTCAGCCTTTCTGCCTCTAAAGATTTCGCAGGCTACGTGTTCAAACCCTTCAATATATTTTAAAAGATTTCCAGGCAAGATTTATTCAGAAAAAGTTTCTATGCCAATTATGCTCTTCTAAAGTGACATTTATCCATTTGTTACTTTACAATTTATGGTTGACATACATTCATATACTTTAGTTTTCTACAGCCATGTTTTCCAGAAGAACTCGTTTAATAATGAAAAATACCGGTTTAGGTGATTTTACACGTAGTGGTAAGTATTACTATGAATATTATTATTATTTCAGTGCTTTATTCAGACCTTTGCTTTGCTTAGAGTCGATTACTTAAGGTAATCCAGATCTATCAGTATTAACTTCTCTTATTAATATTTTAATAATGTTAGAAAAGAATAAAAATTGTAGTTTTCGGTTTTTTGAAGAAATCTCGAAAACAACAAAAATTTAAAAGGTTTGAAAGTGGATTTCAGTTTTTCATCCAATTTTCCAAAACTTTTCATTCAACCAACATTCTTCTGTCTTTAGTAAGACTCCAATAGCGAGAACCGAATGTAGAGTTTCTAAAAACTCGAACTGAATAAGACAAAAAAATATGTATCTACCCATTTCCTGTTTGGTACAATTATACCAAACCATTAGAACCTGAGATATTTACACGATTTATTTTGTATTTTCTTTTTAAAGGTACAAAACGGGAAAACTCAATTAATTCTACTGCATTTGAGTCACCCTTAAAACATGAGCAAGAAAGGATTTCCTCTCTTATGACCGGAGTATTGGACTTTGATTCCAGTGCTGAATTATCTCGACATAATTTGACACCCGTAAATTTTTGTAAGGATTGCATTTACAATCGCATTTCGCAATATGAAATATTGTTGCGAAGAGAAGTGCAGCAGGGAAAACAGTTAGTTTAGACACCACTCAATAGGCTAATCAATTTTATAATGTAAGAAAAGTATTGAATAATAATTTTATTTCACTTAAGAAAAGCAAATACAAAATGACAGTTCACAATAATCAATGCTTTATTTTTCGATAATGGAAACAAGATTGTCCACGTTGACCAGTGTTGCCAGCGACAAGGAAAAATGGAGCCCTTTTTAACACTCCCACTCTCCATTTACATAGCACGTCGAGTTGACCGAGGCCCAGAGAGAGCATATCGCAATTAGCTCGTAACTTAGTCACCGCCAATGCCTTCGTCATCATATTGGCTGCCTGTAGTTCTGCCGGAACGTACTCCACTTCGAGACCACTTTCTTTAATACAATGTCTGATGTAGTGGTATCGGAAATCAATGTGCTTCGAACGCTTGTGGTGTTCAATCCTTTTGCTTATTTGTATGGCTGCCCTGTTATCCACAAAGAGAGTAACGGGGCCTTTGAACACTTCTAGTTCTTTTAAAAATATTCGTAGCCACTGAGTCTCTTGTGTAGCATCTGAAGCGCTCACTTACACAGTTTCAGCTGTAGATCTTGAGACACATTGCTGCTGCCTCGAGCTTCATGATACTGCTCTACCAGCCATGATAGCAGTATACTCGCTGATGGATTTTCTGGTATCAACATCTTTCAGATATTTGAGAATTTTCTTTACAGTTGTCCAGTGCTCCTTTGATGGACTATCCAGGAATCTCCTTCCTTGGGCCATTAGAAATATTATGTCAGGCCTAGAGACAATGGCCAAAAACATTAGCATATCAAATGCTTGACGATAGGGTACTTTTCCAGCTGGATTATTTTCTTGTTTTTGAAGAAAAGAATTTGGTTCAGCTGGTACCTTTGCAGATTTGGTGTCTTCCATGTTAATTAATTTTAAAAATTGAGACGACTGTTGATAAATGAAAATAGTTCTATTTGGTCTATATCGAATGATTTCTAGACCAACATATTGATTTGGGTCACACACGGTTTATTACAGCTATAAACTGATCAAGAACCCTTGGATCATTCCCCATTAAAAGTCTATCATCCACAAATAATGCTAAAATAAGATTTTCATTTTTAAATTTGACTTTAAAAACGCTCTTGTCCGAATTTAATTTCTTGACAGAAAATTGTGATAGAAATTTTACAAAAGTTATGTTCCAACAGTAAGGAGATTGTCTCAAACCATAAAGACTTCTGTTAAGCTTGTAAACTAGGTTTCCTTCTTTAAACCCAGGAGGTTGAGACATGTAGATCTCTTCCTCCAGTGTACCTTTTAAGAAAGCAGCTATTATGTCAAATTGTCTAATCTCCAAATCCCTAACTGCTGCTATTGGTAATAGAATGCGAACGGAATAATATCCCACCGCTGGAGCGAAAGTTTTTTTGAATTCGATCCCTTCGACTTGGATATAGCCCTTGGCACAAAAGCGAGCTTTGAATAAAATTACCCCGTCATTTGGACTTGTTTAATACGGTAAACTCACTTACTCTGAATAATATTCTTACTTTCAGGTCTTGGTACAAGAGTCTACGTATCATTTGACTTAAGATCCTCCATTATTTTTCTTTCATGGCTTCCTTCTAGGAATCTGCATCAGCGCTTGACATAGCTTCTTTAAACGTGGTAGGTTCGTTCATAACTGCAACACATCCCATATCAAAATCATCAAATCGTTTAGGTTTCATAATAGAGGCACGACTTCTTAAATCCAATACTGTCGGATGCTGAAGATGATGCACCGTCTTCGTCCATATTTTCTGAAGCGATTTCATTTGCAGCAGCTTCCTCCTCTGCTTCGTGTGTAAGAGGATCACAAATATCTTCAGTTTTATCTACAACATTGCAAAAAACAGCATACGATTTGAGACATTCAGGTTTATAGGCCTAAACTGATTTATTGAAGACAACATCCCTCGAAACTGTAACTGTTTTTTCAATAGGATCATATAATTGATAGTTCAGACTCTCATCCTCATAACCAATCAAGATCATTTTCTTCTTAAGAAGTTATGTGCTTAAAAGCTCCACAGTCGGCCAACCAAGTATCTTCGGACACTCGTGCCTCAATGTTTTTCTTCTCTGCTGTAAGTACAAAATCTAAGCAGTAAATGATTCACTTTTGCAACCAAAGCGTGATAAGTAATGGACCCTTTTTGCTGTTTTCTTGCTGGTTAATTCTGCTGAAACATTCTCTCTTTAAATGTTCTTTCCGCTTGCTAAAATGGTAAAATTTCCGCTTTGGTGAGTCAGCACTTTTAACCCGCAGCGCGGCAAGAGCTGATGTTGACTGCTCTACATCAAGCTGTAATCGTTGTTCTTCTTTTAATATACGAAACGTCAAATTATCATAAGTTTGCTTGGTTTCATCCGTTGAGTCCCAAGCTGTTACAAAATCATTATATTTAGGTGGCAAACATCCTAACACCTTGGCAATTTTGTCAATATCGCTAACAGTCTCACTGACCTCTGTCAATGCTTGCACAAGTGATTCAACGTCCCCCAACAAGCTTGCAATTGACGAATTTATAAGCATTTTGTAGTTAAAAATTTGCTGCTTTAGGCTTGTTTTATGTACGGATGAATGCTGCTTATGAATTAACTTAAGTCTAGTCTACATGAGAGCGGCAGTCGTACAGGTCATGACAGTTTGTAACTGCTCAAACTCCATACACATAGACAAAATGAGCATTCTTTTTGTCCCAATCTGCCTGTTTGCTGTCATCTTTTTTAGAACGTTTTTCAGCACCGATAACAACTTCAGAAAAAGCCTTCGGCTCTAAAAATTATCTCTAACTGAAAATTTCTTCCCATTAAACTTTTCTATTCTATATGAATCTACTTTAACTGGGATCACAAAAGGCAATTTGTTACATCTATGGTTGATGAGAAACTGAAAAATCGTTCTAGACCACGAAACAATAATCAAGCCGGTAGACAAATAAAGAGTAAGATTGATGTATTTAAACAAAGTAGGTATAACTAAGAAATTTGTACGCATTGCCTTAGGCAAGAAAAAAGAGATTGGGTTTGTTGCAGCAGGTAAAAGAGGAAAACACCCTCCTAAAAATAAATTATCTGAAGAAGTCAGATTATCTGTGGTATTACACATTTCCTCATTTCCTGTTTATCAGTCA
>VTPC01000783.1:101940-122455 GCA_011009095.1 Ignelater luminosus
CTTTTTAATAGTGATTTCCACTCTTTCTTCCTTGTAATGTACAAGCGCCGTATAAGGCTACATTCAGATTCGTAACTGTGTAATGTAATTTTGAAGTTTCGCATAATAACCCGGATTCTGCCACAAATTTCGTTTTTAATGTATTCATTTACTGTGAATTTATCGTTCCGTTTTGATTTATAAAATTTATTCAATCATACTTTTAGGTTATCAAACATTTTGTTTAAGGTTTCTTTGAAGTTCTTTGTTAAAAGTAAAATGCATTTAACAATCTGTTTTATGTTTCTTCATTGTAAAAATATTTTATATTTGGATTTCATTTATAAATTCGATATTCTAGTTTCTTTTTGTAAGTTATCACAATACGTGATTTTTAGTAAATTTAAGCAGACTAAACACTTCGTATGGCTCTGCTCTTCTTGGAAATCGTTATTTATGTTTTAGGACTTTAATGGTCTATCGTCAGCAATCCACGGCCGAATAAAAGGCCGTTTTAAATTAGAAAAATTAGGTGTGCAAAATTTTTATTTCTTATGGGTTATTTGTGGTTGATTTGACTTAGCATTGTGTAACTGGCTTTGATATTTTGTTGCAACTGTTGGGTTGATCAAAACAGTTGGTAGTAAAAAGACAAGAGAGTTCCATTTTTGGTTTCGAGCGGGGCGCTCGCGCCTTGAGCGCGGTGCGTTTGCCGCTAGTTCGGTCGCTAACAACAATTTGTCTGTCGTGAATTCGCCCTATTTAGTTTTGGTGTAGTTACTAGATATTTTCTAGCAGGAGGTACAATTATGGCAGCGACAATTTTGTCGGATCTAGCCTTAGGATTCACGGACGACGGGAGCTTACCCTGAATATTTGTGTGGAAATGTGCCTCAAATAAGTGTCAACTCTTAAAACAATTTTGTGATTTCAATAATGAATGGATTTGTTAAGATTTTGTTTTAATCCATTCTATATTAAAACAAAAAGTAAAGTAATATAATAGCGTCGGGCTATTTTTTAGGTGCAAGACCATAATTTGAAGCACAAGATGCAAGCCATGTGCTACAAAAAAGTTAACGTGCCTCCATGCAGCTTTGAATATTGATAACTGTGTAATTAAGACAAATTGAGTATAAGTTCTACGGGTATATGCACAAAGAATTCGGACAGAAGACTATCGGTTTAACTCTAAGAGTACGTGCAAAACAATTTACAATTGTTGCAACTGTCAGTTAGTTAAAGCTATTCCCAACATATGTAATTTTAAAATTTGGTTAATTCAGTTTTGCTTTTAATAAGTAGAAAAGGAGTCTAAATGAAAATCAGCGCTGCCAAATTTTATCAATTATTATACTCATAAGAACAAAAAATACCTTTAGATACTTTTTTGCAATGGAAATTCCAAAAAGCACAATATATGGTATTTGCATACGAACTGATGCAGAAAAGATCAGGAAGACCTGCCAGAATTATATCACCAATGTTCTTGTAAGTTAGAATTAGTCTTCGTTGACTTCAGTAAAATATTGTTTTAAAAGCTTATTTTCTAGCAACCACATACATGCCTTGCTTTCTTGAGATATTGCAGACATAATTTCGGTGCAATTTTGTATATTTGCCGAAGTTTACGAAGACTAATTTCAAGTTTACAGTGAGCCACCTTTACAAGAGCTTCTTTTTCCTTTGGTAACATTATTATGGAAGGTCTTCCAGATCCTTGCAATTTTTTTGCGCCATAAACTTTTTGAGCTCGTGTACGAATACCATAAAGTGTGCTTTTTGAAATTTTCATTGCGACAAAATATCTAACAGTATAGGACTTTTTTGTTCTTATGAGTATCATAAAATTTGGCAATAGCTTCGTGCCGCGAATTTTCATTCGAGCACTCCATACTTTTAAGAACAAAACTGAATTAACCAAATTTTAAAAATATGTTGGGAATATCTGTAGCTAACTGACAGCTGCAAGCTGACATGTTCTCTTAGAATTTAAACCGATGGTCTTTTGTCTGGATGTAGTCTGCCGGGAGAGTGATTTTCGGTATTTTTAAAATTCCGATGAAAAGATTTCTTTTTATCAAAAGTCGCAAAACTTAGGCAGATTTTTTTAAAGTGTTGGTTCTCATTTCGAGAACACATGTCTAGCAATTAACGACCAATTATTATTATTATAGAATTTTTTTGGATTCGTTTTGATATGTTGCGGAAAAATACACGAAAACAGTATATAAGCTCCATAGTGTTAGCTGCTTCATAAATGGAGATATTCTAAAACTATAGAGTTAAACGAGTTAACGAGTCTAGAAATTCATAGAAATCGGTCAGGTTAGGAGGTAAAAAAAAACAAAGAAAAGACTTCTGAATTTTTACATACTCGCGAATTTTTTTAGATGTTTCCGAAAGAAAAGAATTTTAGAAATGGCGGAGTTGTTGTTTTCGTTGATAGATGATAGGCGATGCTTCGCCGAGTACAGTCCAATACGAAACACTTTATAATATAGACCATGACTTATAAGGAATAAAAAAAGTCACAGAAATGAAATTTGCTATAAGCTCAACAGTTGTGAAGTTTCAAGACGTATCGAAAAAGTTCCAGAGGGTCAAAGAGATCGATGCTTGAATGGATAAGGAAGTATTTTGCCAAGAGTTCATTTAAAAACCATTAAAGTATAAAAGTAGAAGAGTCATCGTCAAATGTAGGGTATACACAAAGGACTCTTTTCTCCTTAAATTTTGTACACCTATTGCCATATACAGAAACCGACAGAAACATTTCTCAAGTACTGCCGCATTGCCTCGTATTCCCGGCATATTCCCTTTACAACCTCGACAATGCTGGAGTCATTGCCTATATATCCTAAAATATTGCCAACATTTCCCTAACACTGCTACATTCTCTTAATTATTAGTTCTACTATTTCCAGCTACATGCCTAAAACATTCCCGTGTTTCCGCGTCATCTTAAAATGCTCGAAGCAGAAAGAATTGTCAGAAACATGGCGACAAAAGAACATTTGTAATATTGAAAAAGTAGTAGCTAATTTAAGTGATTATTTCAAACTTTACAAAGCTCTTAAGTTTTGCTGGGACAAGACTTATCCGCTGCCAAAATCAAGAAAAGAATTTAAAAGTATTGTCTTTGTCATTACAGAAATTGACGTTCGCTGCCGATAGTTCAGGAAACCTTCACCGACAGCGCTGCTAAATAATTTTTTTAGAAAACCGATCTCGATTGAAATCAAATTTATCACGATACATTTTAGATACATTATTGTTCTTGTACACAAATATCTATCTTCAATGGTTACATTTAAATAAATTGGTTGTTTTCATATTACTTATAAAAAATTATTTTACTACGTATGTTTTTTATTTATACATGTATTATGTACAACTATTGTTTTTTTATCGACATTTACATTAATTTTATTTCTCTTGTTTTACAAAATTTAAATAAAATAAGACAAAATTATATGCAATATGATATAAACTGCTAACTATAATAATTAACTTATTTACAGGTTGAAAATATTTTATGTTTCTAAACTAATTACTAAATAATCCAGGAATGATTTATGCTGAATTTCAATTTGTTTTTTTTATACTCATTGACATAATTAACTTGTTATGATTTGAAATGGCTTACTTTCCCACAAACCACATTATATGTGAATTTCTGAGTCTTTGTTAGAGGCGTTGAAACTAATTTAGATTCTGTTTTGTCTTGACAGATCTGTTCTCTGTGGAAGTTAAATTTAAAAATCAAAATCATATAAATAGTGCTATTGTTGAAAATATTCTTTAGAAAACAAAATTAAATAAAAAAGTGACATTGATAATTCTTAGATGTTGAAAAAGCATATGATTCAATTAGTTATGAACACCTAAAAAACATTATTACATCATCTGCCATTCCTTTAAAACTGCAAAATCTAATTATTAATCTGCATACAAATAAAACGAAATCATTACAGATAAATATTTTTATTTAATCAGAACCTGATGTAAGCAACAAACATAGATTTGATCTATTTAATGATTCAGACATTTGTCCTGTCTCAATTATTGATTTTGCTGATACTGTAATCGTTGCAAAAAATATTGATGCTGCTAAAAAACTATCTACCCTATGTACATAATAAAGTAAATCACATTAAATTAATTCAGAGTACATATAATAATAGAAATCTATAACACTTTGGACTTAAGAAATACACTTTTAAACAAAAATGTTTAAATTCAATGCAATATCTTCTGCCCTGCCTTTTCTTTTTCAAAAAAACTAGTTGTTGGTATATAAAAACTGCAACATGTCTTGGAAAGCGAGGCTCGATAAATAGATTGAAATCTGCAATTGTTAAGTTTACCTTGCAGTGGTTGATTAACAATCTGCAGCTGTTTCCTCAATGACTGAACTTGTAACGAACGAATCTTAAGCCGCAATGCTTTTTTTCTCGGTGTCCTCTCACACAATGACTTTGAGGTTTGGATACGATCAAGAGGTTCTGTTGTAGGTAATACTTGTATATGCACATCAGAATCTGTTAAACATGAAATTTGTAAGAAAACATTAACAGAATCAATACAAGCAAACATTATAATCTTACTTCAAACAACACCTGTTTGTTTATTAAATTTAGAAATAGCTTTAAACTTGTTTCATTTAAATTATATCATTTGAAATATTGTTTATCTCTATAATAAAACAGAAAATTAAAGTATTAAAAAATTCTTAAATTGTGATACTACAATATCCTTCTTGCGATTTAATGAATTTTAGTAATGATATAAATATATATTTGTGATTATTTCAAAAGTATAAATAATGAATTGCTTAACAGTCTTCGTTAGATGAGTCGAATTGGTAAATACTACTACAATGTTCTGCTGCTTGCTGGGTTATTATTGTTGGTATCGCATTTGCAGCAAGACATTTCTTACTTCTGCCTTTAATGAGATTGTCTTCAAAATGTGCTGAGCAGACCTTATAATATAAAGTTTAAACCAACACATCTAAGTTATTTTGGTACACGTGCCCATTCTTCACATCTACAATATTTATTATATTAATACAACATCATTATAATTAATCGGAAGTAACAAAACTTTTGTTCCTTACCTTCGTTTATTCTTGGGAAATTTAAAAAATGTACATTAAACGTTTCGTTATTTGCACGGCACCCTGTCACCATACAAATGTTCCTCAAAGACATTTTGTAAAAATTCACCAGCGTTAAGTGAACATTAATGAATGAAAACCATGAAAACGTGCACGGAAAACCCGTACGACACTGGTCTAACATAGGTCTAACCTCAATTACTATATGCCGGTAACATCGCGCTGCGTTTGACCGTCGTGACATCTATTCTACAAGCGCGAATCACCCTCCAACCCTGCTGGTTTGTTTACGAGCTAGTTTCCCGCTTTTTAAAAAGTTGTTTTACTTCATAATCCCTATACGCTGCCATAACGTCGTTCCTCTACTCATATTTATTTCCTCTATGGTTTCATCTATTTTGGCATTTTATTTGTTAAGCTTTATTTGTGTAAACAATCAGGTAATATATTGTGTTATGAGTGTCCCAGGTTTCCAGTAATAAAGAATCAAACTTTTTGCTTCTAACAATTTAGGAGTGTTATAGAGTTAACGTTTTGCAAAGTTTACTTTAATCATGAGAAAGAGAGAGAGATGTTGAAGTTATGTTGCACATTATGATATTTTATTATCTCATGTTTTTGGTGTTGATGATAATTTTATTATTTTCTGTCTTGTTTTAATTAATAAAGCCAATGTGAGCTTCTTATAGAGTGGAGAGTGCATTTTAGCATCCAAATACAATTCTAAGTTTCTGTATACAGGGTGATACTTCCTATCGCCACCCAAGTACAGGGTTGTCGCCGATGTGGGGACAGGTAGGCGGATTATTTCTTTTTAGCATAACTGTTTCCTGGCGCCCTTTTGGTATCTCTTTTAGGCTTTTCAGCTAAAAGCTAAGTTTTGGGTTCAGGTAAGATCATCAAAGCCTGGATTATTTACTATTTTGGAACCTACTCCCGTCTTCGACATGAGCTATGGGCTTGAACATCTACCGATATCTGGCTTATACGGGACTTGTGCATACTTTTGAGCATTTTCCCGTTACAACTGTTATTAGATTATTTCGCAAAGTATTTATTTTATACTGAGCTTATACTTATTTTATTGCTATATATAACAATATTTTGTACCAAATAAGAAGTTTTTATTTTTAATTTAATAATAAATACAATTATCCTTACTTTCTTTACTTTACTTTATCCATTGCCCATCCGTGGCTAGTTAGCCATTCGACGCCGAGCCTTCCATGTCCAGTACAGACATGATATGGTACAAAGGGAAATGTCGGCCAGTTCTGGACAGGTCTGCAGGTGCTGTCTGTGCGTTCTACCCGAGGTGCAAAGTGAACAGATATCAGAATCCACTAGCCCAAAACTTCTTCACAGTCTCTGATTTGCACAAGTGGTGCGACATCGATCCCGATGTAACGAGACATGCCCATGGCTTCCCGCGACTGACTTCCTGTAGATATTTTTTAGTTAGCTGATTGATTTTGTTGTCTATACCGTTTCTTGATGAGCTTATTGACACAAGACTGTTTGGTTGCTTTACAGTGGTTTCTAACTTGGTCAGCTGGTCAGCCCTCTCGTTACCAGGAACACAACAGTTTGGGAATTGTTAGATAAAGCAAGAATCGCAGCCTGAGAATCTACTCAAAACACTGATTTTGTTATGCTATTAGTTAATGTTTTTAGTATTTGGACTGCTTGATCAACTGCCACATAATCATCAAAATAACTGAAGTAGAAATCTGTTCCAGTACCACCACATCCAGGAATGGAAGACCCGTTAGTATAAATGTGGAGCCACTCATCTGCTGGATTGAGATTGAGTAAGGTTTGACTGGAAGGAACGTTGACTTATTCGAGTTGTGACCCAGAAGCGTTAGTCTAGCTGGTAGTAGTTTTTCAAAAAATTTATGGTGCATTTGAAGGGGTTCTGGGGTTCCTATTTTTATGCCGTGTTTTTGATGAAGCGAGTCTACATACGTGAGAAGAAAGAAATGGGTCTTAAGCGAGTGCTAGTTGCTTTATAGTTTTGCCAGTAGCGCTGTTCAGCTCTTCTGAATTTTTCCCAGGATTTGAGAGTAATGTTTTCTCTTCGAGTCTCCAAAGGTTCTATGCCTGTTTGGCTCTGCTTACCGGCAAGTTAACTTAGCTTCTCCAGTAATTATTCGAAATGCATTATTTTGTACTTCTAGTTTTTCTAGGATACTTCGACTGCAAGGGATACTACTTCGCTGGCATATTCGAGGTTTGGTCTAACATATGTTTTATATGCAGTTGCCAATACGTCTTGTGTTTCCCCCCTCCCTATTTGGTAGCTGTAAGTCTTTTTAGAAGGTTGTTTCGTTTGCTGGTTCCACTGAAATATAATAATACTGGAAGGAGCGCTCGTGAACCGTGCCAATGAGTGGAAAGCGTTTCGAGAGAGACTGATACGAAGAGACTACCTGTCTTCGTCTAACCCTACTGCGTAAACGAGTCACGTACTGTGCAGTACAGAGCAGCGTGTACGACAAAAACAGGTGGCCCTTTTGCTTCGTTTCTCTGTCGAATCGAGTTTCTTACCACAGCGGCCTTTCCAGTACTATTCGCGATTCTACATAACTATGCGACCGTAGTGGTGGTGACGTCACGGCAAGGATAAATTTTGCATCGCGTCAAATTAATAGGGTTGTCGATATATCATCTAACGACGCATGCGAAGTGATTGTTTATCCTATTGGTTTATCCGATTTTATCCTTTCCGTGACGTCACAGAATTACAGCGATAAACTAAATTTGAATCGCAAATTATATTTCAATGGCTGGCCCGGTCAACTGTACTCTTAATGTGACTTGACCATGTTAACTTAGTATCCAAGGAAGCTCCGACATATTTCGAGAAGTTAGTTCTCTCTAAATTCACATCGTTGTATGTTATACTCAACTGTGGAGCTTTAGTGGGCATTGTGAACAGTTGAAAGACTGTTTTATCGATGCTGACAACAAGTTTATTCTCGTCCATCCAGTTTCTGACTGCTTCTATTGCGGCATCAACAGCTTTCTCTAGACTTTTTATATTGCTACTTGTAGCTCACAGAATGACGTCGTCAGCATGCAATAAATACGAAACTCCAGGAATGCTTTCAATGGCAGTTTTCAATTGAATAGAATACAGCTTAAAACGGCTCCCTGCGGAAGGGACGATGTCTCTCGCTGAGATCTGGTGCGAATAAAACGTTGCGAAAGAAATGTTTGATCCATTTTAGCATGTTACTGGAAACGGTGCTTCTTTAGCTTGTGAATCAGCATAAAGCGCCAAACTTTATTATAAGCTGCTTTGAAGCCAATAAGGACAACAAAGGTAGATAGCTTGTGGTGAAAGCCTTTTTTAACGGACTGAATAAATTTTACTAGTTGATCAGTAGTATACCGACGCTGTCTGTTTGTCATTTATAGCACATTGAGATTTCAAGTACTCTCTGAGCTATACCTCTTCCATTTTTCTTGAGGGCGATTAGCCTAGAGCTGCTGAGACCATTGGGAGATTTTGCTTTTTGCAAAAGACTTATCTCCGCTTTCTTCCACTGATATAGAATATGTTTTCCCCAAATAAGAGTTACTAACTTTAGAAGAACCTTTTGGCAGTTGCACCTAGGCGTTCGATAAATTCTGGAAAAATTGCATCAGGTCCTGCAGATTTTTCATTTTTTAGCGAATTAACCGCGATGTTAAGTTTAGTTGGTGGCAAAGGTTTGAGAGTAAATTGTGCTTTTTCTTATTAAGGCATGTAAGAGTCTCTTTGCTTGTCAGTGTCTTCCTGTCTCTGGATGAGATATGCAATCTGCTAATGGCCGTAGAATGTTTGCAGAGAGCATTTAAAATTTGTTTGGGAGTGGTTAACATTTTTCTGTTTACTGCAATATGTCTGTGGCCTTTACAATTGTAAATTCATTGAATTTAGAGAATGTCAGGCCATTGGCGTTCCAGAAAAGTATTCTTAAGCCATTGTTACCTTCCTGAAAAGGGACATTGGTTAATCTCTGCTGATATATATGACTATATATGTTGCGGCTCGGTAAGGGCGCAGTGTTGGTCGTTTAGTGTTAACCAGGGGGTACCGCGAGGTACCGACCAACTTCACCCCCCTAAATACAATTATCCAAAGTCAGTTAACAATAAGGCCAAAAGAATTTTATTACATTTAAACAGAGAAACAATATGCTGCCATTAACCTCCTTTCCTAAGCTCAAGGCTACTGTTGAGTTTTAGCTGGGTAAGGCCGTAAAGAATCTTTTAGAGTAAGTAACGCGAAGTTACCTTAGACATTAATGTAAATGTTACAGTAACGTTCAATAAATTATAACTGTATGTTATTGGTTATAATATTATATTATAAATTGGTTGAAAACAATTCTAATCTGACACCGTTTTGATAAAGAAAAATGGAACTTCTGCATCAGAGATCTGCCTAACAAAGTACAACAAATAGAACAGAAATATGTAAAAAACCAGACAAAACCACTTTAAGCTCTAATCAAATTCACCTTAATACAAATAAAATTCAGTATCCGAAAACGTGTTATGAAATTTGAAGTTATTGAATTTTAACAAAATTGCCTTATCTAATATACTACAAAGATATTTTTATTACAGATAAGTGAAACACCAAACAAAAACAATACTTTTTTAAACTTGACTTAGATAACATACTTAGATCTAGATATGATAACAATGTTAATAAAATAAATTATTTTCGATTAATCAGTTCTTAAGGACAACAGCTTTTTCAAAAATACTGCAAAATACTATTACTTGTAAGGAAAGCACTTAAACATTTTATATATTTTTCAAGTCAGTAATCAATGTTCTTCTTTGGGGTTTTAAATCTTATCTGCAATTCTTTTACTTTTTACCAAAGTTGATATGTAAATATTTATCTAAACACTTGCAGAAATCTTAATAAAAAAGTAAGGAAGTAATTATAATTATAAAACAGAAACTTATTCACACACAATTCTATTATGATACCTACTACGTCTTTAAGAAATTTACTTGAATAAGTAGCCACGTAATGATTTGATGTTGATTCCTTTCCAGGTATGTATCTTCAGTGACAGTGCAGTCCGGGAGATAACTTTTTGGTAGATAATGGTAAATTACCTTAACCTGTTATCGAGTTTTTTTAATGCAAGTATTTGCACCATCATGATCATTTATCGGTAAATTTATTATATCACGAATGTAAAACTGGTAATATCGTTTAACATTCTTTTACTCAATTTTACGAAATTTTTGGAATTTAATTAAGAACGGATGCTTGAGTAGGTCTTCGATGTGTATGGTACTGATTGGAACGTTATCGTACAAGAAAATCGAGTAAAACTACGAAAGATCCGACATTTTGTCTTGTATCAGTTGTAACGTGATCTTGCGTTACCTATGTATTGACTCTAGTTTAACTAAGACGCTACTGGTCTTAACCCGACCCAACCTAGTGGGTGGTCTTGAGTGAGAATAAGGAGATTATTCATACAATAAAACACAAAAAAACAATTATCTAATACACATATATTAAAGAAACTAAAGCTGGTGCCAGTTTCCAAAGGGAACACTAATAGATGGAGCTTTAAATTTCGAAGTACAGCCAATGAATCATATATAATCAACATCGACAATAGATAATAATTGTATAATACCCAGTACTAGCAAAATATTTCACAGATCAAAAATCAATAAAACCCAGTTTAAAAATAAATTAGTTAAATCAAAAGAAAATTAAATCTAGACGTTCAATAAATATGTTTCTCGACACAAATATTATCACTTAACGCATTACGTGAGAAATACAATAAAAATATTTAATATTAAAAATCCAAACTGGTGTACAAAATTTCTAAATAGCAAAACCTTTATAGAACAAAATACGTGCAGTTATTACGCCGGCATCACCATTGCAGACAAGGAGAGATCCATGCACAAAACAGCGTTGAGCAATCTGGCCGCAAATTGACCGGAATCTACGGAGGTTTTCCTTCCTCAACAGCCGAAATAAAGTTGAGACCCACAAAACTATAGGCAGTAACTCTCAGCTTCCAGGTTTCAGAACAAGCCTCAAAGAGATGATGCTTGTCACAACCACAACATAATGCTGCCCTTAGCAGCTCACCTCTTAGCGCCGATTTGGATTGTTTTTTTCTGATTTCCCCAATGACTTTCGACAAACAAATTGTTATGTATCAATCAGGGTTTACAGTTCTTCGATTTTCTAAAGTTATGGTTGCCACATGTCCAGAAATACGGAAGAAACAAGCGATCATTTGCTTTGAAACATTGCGTATACGAACAACTTTGTAGGTTTCGACTGACCTCGAATCATCCAAACACTGAATTTTTGTTTAGTTTCCGGCTCGTATGAGTAGATACAACTTTCGTCACCAGTAAACAATGTCGTACACTAAATCTGAATGATCTCGGTTGAATTTCTTCAGCATTTCTTTGCATTAATTCACTGGATTCGTCTTTTGGGTTTCACTCAGATTATGTGAAATCCAGCAACTGCAAAGTTCTGTAGGTTTAAATCGTGTGCATTGCTTTCATGTCAATGCCCAAGGTGACCCATATTTTATGGTATGTCGCATGCGGATCTCGCTCAATTATTTCAGGCACAGCATCAACGTTAAATTCCAAACAACAGAAGTGGATAGACGACCTTTACGAAATTCATCACTGAGAAAAGAACGTCCACGCTGGAACTTAGCAAACCAATTATATTTGATGGACCTTCCTTATCAAAAGCCGCATTTGGCCGTTCGATGCGTTGTTTGGGTGTTAAGTTGCTTCGAAGAACTTAAAAAATCATTGCTCAAAAATGTTCACGCGAGAGTTCTATTTTTTCACAAAATTACTTTTTTCAAAGCACTATGTAAACAAAACTGGTTAGCTTGGGTACAAGCTGTCAACTAAATTATAGATTAGAAGTAACAAATTTTCCGATTTTGACAATGGCACAACGCTGATACCACCAAAAGTATCCGATTGCTGAAGTTTTTCCAGGTAGCCCTGAAGTTAATTTATTCTAATTTAAGTACCCCTTAACAAATGCAATTGAGTATTTGTCCTCTCCATCCCCTTAGACTAACGTTCCTTTAACACCCCTATTGAAGACATCGGACTGAATGCAAAACGGTTTACCGAAGTCAGAAGTGACTAAAACTGGTGCACTATGCAATGTTTTATGTCTTCAAAGGATTTGTCAATCGCAATATTCCAAATAATAGATTGACTTTTCCTTCGACCTTGGGTTAAATCATTAAGTGTAGCTATCAAGATGGCGAATTCTGCAACAAATCTGCGACAAAGTCCTAAAGATTTTTTCATACTGTAGGTATCTCAGACTGGAACAAAACCTGTAAGTGCTTTTCAAACAAATCGGTTACATTGATAATATCATCTAGACCAAGGGGCTTAATGTTATTGCAAAAAGCTAGGCTCCTCTTACTTATTTACTTTTTTCTTTCGCTTTTGCTCCCTTCTCTCTTGCTGTACTCTTTTGCCTCCTTTCTTCTATTCCTTCTTCTGGCTCAGGATCAAGTGATGTCTAATGCTTCTTCCTGATCAAGATTACATGCACGTGGTAAAAACCACATCCTGCACAAGGTGGCAAACTCTACAAAATGCATCGGATCGAGAGGAGTAAACTTCTATAAAAAAAAAATCCGCAATCTCGCGGTGTCGTCTGTACTCGTGTCCAGTTTCCAGAGGATGAATGGCTGTGTGTTAGTCAGTCTTGAACAGTGACGTTTAAATACCTGGCACCTTCGGATTGTATTTAGAATTGCCATAGTGAGGGTGCACTGATGTGGTGGATAGTAAGGATAGTTTCCTTCCAAGAAGATGGTAGAGCTTCATTTTGCAGATATTGTTAAAAATATTGAAAACTACTTGTATTGCATTTTCCGGTAAGTGCTTTAGAAATTCGTTCATAACACCATCACTCTTGGAGCTGAATTTCAACGAACGGTTGCAACATAAATCATCAGGGGTATGATCAAGATGCGGGTTATGAATTACATTACAAAAGTTTGCAAAGTGGTTCGCCAGTGAATTGGCTACTTTCTCTTGATCAATATTGAAAAATGGCCACTAAGATGCAAGGTTGGAATGAACTGTTAAAGTGAGTTTTGTCTCTATCTATTGTGCCTAACTCGAGTAGTTTGCCATGAGGGTCGTTTTTACTTGAGCCCCGTGTAATCTATACGCATTAAAGTCTCCATATATGACAAAAGGCTGTTGTTCAATTAGGTCCAAGTAGATAAACTAGGCCGGGACGAAGTCAAATTCAATGTATCTTCGTATGGGCTGGAATGCAGATCTCAAGCACGGTAACTTTTTTAATTTTTATTTTTATTTACTAAAACGCACGTTTTTTTCTAGTGAGCCACGTCATCTCCGATTGTGCTTATGGTAAACTCAAGCTCGCAACCAAGAAAATCAGAGTGGATGAAGACGAAGAACTGCGCTTAGTTGATGAGAATCACTATTGGCTTAACAAGTCAAAAACTAAATATCATAAATATTGAAGGGATGCATGAAAACGTCTCACTCACACTGAAACAATTCGAAGACACCCTAAGCTTTAAACAAAAATTATTTGAGTATTTCACCGAGCCTGCCGACACAGCCAACAAATTATTCGAAGGCATCGTAGTGCGATTCATCTCATATAAATCTGCACCACTGGTGAAAATTCTCAAAGGGGTAAACTCCATTTAACTAGGCCGATAAATCTTAGATGCGCTGTGGCAAATAGTGGACATAATAAATTATTGAAATTCAACATTTTTTCGACATACTACATGATTACAAAAGGCAGATATTGATATTCTGATACTAACATATCGATGGAGCTTAACTTAGAGGCCTGCACGGTTCAGGTTTTCTAGCAAGACCATTACTCAACCCGAGTCGAAACTCCGGCTTTTCAGGTCTACGTCCGGTCAATCGGGTCGCTCAGACTTGTCTTGTTGGGCCTGTGGAGCAGTTGTAGCCTGTTCGGACGTCTGGGGTCTGTCGTACCGTCTAGACCTCACGGGACCTGCAGCGCCAACAGGCCTGCGGGCCATTTCAACTTCTTGGCCCTTCGGGTCGATCGTGCCGTTTGAATCTTTCGGACCGTTCGGGCCTGTCGGACCTTTCAGACCTTTTAGAGTTTTCGGCCCTTCGTGTCTATCGGACCATTTGGATCTTTCAGAGCTGTCGGACCGTTCGGGCTTGTCGGACTTCTCAGGCCTGTTAGACCATTTCGCCGTCAGGATTGTCGGGCTTTTTAGACTTTTCGGTCCTTCTAAACTTCTTGGCCCTTCTGATCTATCGGGCCCGTTAAATCGTTCGAGCCGCCGGATCTTTTGCACCGGCCTCATAAACCCAAAAAGCCGAGAAGTCCAGAAGGACCAAGAAGACCAAAAGCCCCGACAAGCCCGACGGTCCGAACGGTCCAACAAGTTTGAGAAATCCGACAAGCTCAAAGAACCAGACCAGGAAGCCCGAAGAACCGAGAAGTGCAAAAGATCTGGCGGCTCGAACGATCCAACAGGCCCGATCGATCTCTCGGACCTATCGGATCTATCAGCTCTGTCGGGCCACACGGATCTGTTGGATCGCTCGTACCTCTCGCGTATGTTGGATTGCCGTCGCGTCAGGCCTTTTGCACTTCTCGGTTCTTCGGGTTTCTCTGTCGGGTAGTTCGGGCTTCTCGGGTCGTTTGGGCCTTCTGGACTATTTGCGCTGTTTTACTTGTCGCGTCAAGTATGTTCACTGCAAATTTCGGCCCGTACAGGGCTCTAGCTTAACTTATTAATAGTCAGGACAATTTCACTATAGGATGAATTTATTAGCCATGGTAGGAAAGACGGTGAAGTTATAAATAAGTGTGCTACAGGAATAAAAGTGAATACGACCTAGTTAAACAAGCAATAAAAGCTGAACCTTTTTTGACCTTTTTTCTTTGAGAAAGCAGCCCTAAGAATCTCGTTTGTTCTGAGATAATAACGTATCTACCAACATAGACGTAGAAGAGAAATATTCCTCCGCTGACTCGTCTGCTTTCTTCTTTCGGTGATTTTGCAGCATGATTAGATTCTGCTGCATCTGGATCGAGGGAGCTTATTAATTCTCTGAAGTAACTTAGGTTTCTTCAAAGCTACCGATGTCGACAATCCTGAATCTATTGCAGACGATGAGGCAGACTAAGTTGGTTTCGAAGGAGCCCTATGACAAAGAGTTGAATGTTCAAGACTGGTACTGTAGATTTGGTCTGTGCGCGGTAGTTCTCAGCTGATATTACTGTTGCTAGAACCACGTTAGTTATTTTGGAGATTAGCTGTGGAATTATCTTTTTAATATTCAGACTGGGATGGGTGAGATTTGAGGCAGATGCAACCGTAGAAAATGAGGTGTGTGAGGGTGATTTTGCCAATACGAAGTTTGTTTAAAGTTTGAACTCGTATTATTTCTTGCTCTTTCTTGCAAACAGGACGACCACGATATGATGAGATTTCTATAGTGTATATGAGATACTTATCTGTCCATAACTAATGTGTTTATGTTTTGTATTAATCTTGGTCTTTAATAGTGGTTTGATTTCAATGTGCGTTTTCTTATTGTGTATGTATAACCTCTTTACCTACGCTTAAGGCCACTGCTGAGTTTAGTTGGGCTAAGATCAAAAAGGGTCTTATTGTAGACGTAGAGTAAACTTCTTGAAAGGTAAGTTACATTACAATCTCAATTTATTCTTTTTTTTCTTACTTATTATTATTTTTGTGCCCATAAGTGTAGTGATTCAAGTAGGTTGGTGGTAATATAAAGGCACCTGAGCAAGGAATTAGCCCCCAGCGATGGTTTTATGTGTGATTTTGTATATAACTTCTTTATTATTGTTTTCAGAATTTTATTTATTTTCCAGTGTTTCATATAAAAAAACAGACTAAGTTTGAACTTTTGCATAAGTATTTATTAAATTCTGTAAAAGTAGATCCTTGTTTAATTATAAAACAATTAAATATTAATATACACCTAATTAGTCTTTTAGTTACGTTAATTGCTTTTTAACTTAATTGACTAATTCATAGGAACTCTAATTTTTGGCAAGTCCACAAGAATTCATTTTCTTAATGTGATCTATATGATTTTCAATAGCTGGGAACCAGTCTGCTCCAGAATAATCAATTTCAGGTAATTCACCACCATAATTCTTAGGCAAATGAGAGGGTGCTAAATATTTATGAAGAGATTCCTTCATTTTGTTTCCGTGGAAGAACAACTGAAAATAGAATGTATATTTACTGCCAAATTCTTAAATCTTATAGGATGTTTACTTACTCTGCTGTGCAGCTTTTCTTTGACGAAAGGTTTGAAGATTTTCCAAACCATATTGAAGATAAATGGTTGCTTAACTATATGCACTTCTTTAAGTCTAAGTGGCATAGCATCTTGGATAAATGTTAAAAGTCTCATGCTAAATGAAGGATTCAATGCCATTACTTGTTTCATACCAAGTCCTTCGAAGTCCATCAAGACAACAACGCCTCGTACTTGAGATTCTGGTTCTAACATTGCGGCTTCGTGGATTAAATAGAACATACGGAACACATTATCTGATGATACTTTTGAAGTATCCCATGAACCTAGAATATTACAATATAGATTTGCATTGAAAAACAAATTAGAATGAATAAGTACCTCCGCAATTTACAATCATCACACGACGGCCTTTGTGATCACGATCTTTTAGGACGTTAACAACATTATGTTTGGTGAAGGATTCTTTCTCATCCTCTGGTAGAAGATCAGCTAATAAAGCCTTATGTTTTTCTCTAAAATTGGCTATTCTTTTCATCTACAAATTAAAATTATGATTTCATTATATTTTAGAAACCAAAAACGAATGAAACGAAACAGTCACTTATTTGATCATATATTACAATGGGTATTGAATTTTTTTGCAGTATTCATTATTAATTGATTACTCAGAGCCTACACATTTTTTAAATTTTAAGAAAAGTAAATTAAGTTTTAAGATTAATTATATGGCATTCGTAACGCCAATAAATAAGAAAAGTTTATTAACTAGTAATTGTCAGGAATTATTTATTACAATTGTATAGGTTGAATTGTGTATTCCAATGACAATCTCATTATTTACTTTTATGTAACAACTTAAATGTAATTTTCATTGCAATTTCAAAACCTTGTTAAATCTAATTCTTGCATATACAGACAAGATAATGGTCTTATCACGTGTACAACATATTTTTTCTTAAAGTTGCGTAGTTTCAATTTGTTGGTAACTAATGATAACGAAATAATTTTAATGATTAGATTACAAACCAATTCATAAGCACTCTTGGCGTAAAACTTGCATGGCCTCAAGAAGATCATTAAAAAGTCCTCATCGTCAGCAAAGTGAATTGATTGATCATTTTTAAGGAGTTCTCTCAGCTCTTCAATTGCTTGTTTAACCACTTCTGGAGTTTCCCTTAATTCTTTTTCTGCTAAAGCTTTGGTTTCATCATCAAGAGGGGTGATTTGTATGGTGAAAGGTTGTGCCATCTGAAATATGTGGAAAATTATAAAATTGTTTATATTTACAAAAGTGTCTGTATTAATTTAAGAATTATTATAAATGATCAAGTATTATCTTAAGTATACTAATCTTATCGGTTTCTATTGAATGACTTATTATTGTTGTGTTAACATCGATAAAATAAACAATGAAAGATATCACTTACCTTAACTAGTTAAAAGTGTTAAAATAAATATGAATAAGTTAAAGTAATTTCTGACCAACAACTATCCACACTATAAGGGGCACAAAAACGCAATGGTGGCTAATCTTTCAGAAATTAACCTTATAACTCTCACAAGTTTCATATCTTCGTAATACTTTGCTCGTTTCAAAGTTCAGATTTCAATCTCATTCTGTGATTTTAAAGCTTTTGTTACTATCTGTTATTCATTGTTAACAGTGGCGTAGATAACGCTTTGTAGTTTATTAAGTGCAGAGGTCTTTTTCAACATTACTCATAGTATCACATTTTTATAAATTCTCAATGTATGTAGTAGTTGTACACTACTAACAGTTTGCATGTTCTTTTACATCACGTAACCTCTAAATAATAATTATGGTATAATAATAACAGAGATTCTTTGTAAACAAGAATCTTTATAAAAACACAGAAATTTTTTTTTAATCTTTGCTTTATTCCAGTGTGCTACCTGCATTATAAAGTGCTAACAATTTGTTTGTAGAGAACACTAAGTATTTAAAAAAAGATATAAAGCAAGGAAGTAAAAAACCGGAATCTCAAAGATCAAAGATTACTCTAAACAACCTGTACTAGTATTACCTTAACAATTTTTTAATAATTGCGTAGCTAACTAAGAATATTTAATATTTAATTTACATAAAGCACGTACGCTAATGGTCGGTATGCGATATTTATTATCTATTACAGCATGAAAACAAGTTTATCAATAATTATTATTAATACCGGACTTGAATAATGAGATGTCTGATACAGCGATGTGACTTACTTTTAAATATCTTTCAAGATTGCATATTTTCATGATTAATAACCCTAACAAAAAATATTTTTGCGTTATTTGGGTCAGTAAACGACTGTTCTCTAGTAAACCATCCGCAGATTTTAAAAATGAGACAACTGCTTTTCTTCCAGTGACTTTTTCTTAAAAAGTTCCGCTGTTCCGTACACTAAATTTCATTCTAATATCTCGCATTGTTCCTGAAATCTTGGGAAAATAAAAAAAATTTAATGAAGCTTTGGCAAATATTCTCTGAACTCGGAACTCTCTACATATGTATATAAAATCTGCTTAATAACATTTTTATATAATTAGCACCATTAAGCCCACGTTATAACATTTTGGCGACGAGATACGTGTTATTTCATTGTCGAAGTTTTCATGTTAGTCATGAGCACCGGAGTAGAGAGTGGTGAAAAGTCTGAGTCACAAAAAATGTTATGCAACCACGCCAAGGAGGATGTTTCCACATGAACATCAATCATTTTGATCCACAAGTGGAGCTGATCAAGAATATTTTTGATTGTTTAGATGCTTATTGTATTATAGATAATGTTCCTGATTCCAGGAAGATTAGTCTCCGACCACCCTCAGCCAGTAGACTTCCGTAGATTGCCCGAAAATATTAAAAGGGCATCATTCTCCAACATCTAAGATTATAGGTGAGACTTTCGAAGTTTTATAGCCGTACGCAAAATGAAGATGAGCCTCTTATGGACTTATGGTTATCAATCAGTTGTGAATTTGGTGATCATTTTGATAGAACCTTAAGTGATCAAGAAAATAATAATAAATAAACTCCTCTTAGAAGATTTAATTTAATTTAATTTAATTTAGTTTAATTGCCCAACAGATATTTCCTATTACAGGACAATATACAACAATATAACAACGTACAAACAAATGTAATATAAATATATATAAAAGTAACAACATGAATATGTAAATACTAAGTATATGACTAGTATAAATACAAACAGAAAACGAACTACTACCATAATAGTGTTATGTTTCAATTGCAGTATTTAGTAAGAATTTTAGAGTACAGCAGTTTATATCTATGCGATTTGAAATGTTATTGTAGTTGCGTGATATGTAATATATTAGAGAGTTTATTAACAAATTGCTATGCACATTATCCAAATAGAAAAATGTATTGCTTCTACTACACATTCGAGGAACATGAAAACTTAATTGACTTAAAATATGCGAGCAATCTATTTGATTGTGCATCAGTTTATACAAAAATGTCAAGCCAATAAGTTTACGTCTAATGTCTAATGATTTTACATCAAATTTTTTCAGTAGTCGAGTATGCGGATAGCCTTGCTCAGGATAATGGCCTTCAACCTTAAAATAAAGAAATTTAAGAAATTTTCTTTGGATAGCTTCCAGCAATTCTTTAGAATTGATGTAATAAGGATTCCATACTAACACACAATATTCAAGTTTTGACCGCACTAAAGCATAGAACAACGTTTTTAGTGCATGTATATTCGTAAATGATTTGCAATTTCTCATAATGAATCCAAGCATTTTCAATCCTGTACTTCTAACTTGTTGTATGTGTGCAATAAAAGTAAGCTTACTATCAAAGAGGACACCCAAGTCTTTAATAGTGCTGGATCGTTTCAACGGAATATTGTTTACACAGTACTGATACATAATAGAATTTTGTTTACGTGTATAAGATACGATTTTACATTTGTCGATATTAAGGACTAATTGGTTGGTAGTGCACCAATCATGAATAGCTGTAATTTGATTTTGCAGCAGCTGACAATCATTTTGATCCGAGACCGAGGTGAATATTTTTAGGTCATCTGCAAAAGCAAGTTTGTGACA
>VTPC01000784.1:0-51675 GCA_011009095.1 Ignelater luminosus
AAGATATGGTCTGACGATTTATGGTCATACATATACAATACACCTGGAACCTCTATTAAAGGCGCAAAATAATTTCTTAAAGCTTATAAAAAATAACAATAAAAGAACAGATGACATAAGGAAAGAGCTTGAAATTTTGAAAATTGATCAGTTACGGGATTATATTACCATTTTTAAATATTATTTTAATAAGACATTTCAACAGATTCAAGAAACTACATATAACATTCAACCATCATCCATAACTTTCATCACTAATAGGTACAATAATTTCTTGGTTAATGGTTAATTAAAAGTGGCATCACTAAACGCATAATTTAATTCTAGTAAACTCAAATATGCAAAAATATACAAGACGTCCCGTTAATAAATTAAAGCTAACCTTATTTTTGGGTAAACCGGAAGCAACAGAAAATTAGAAACTGTGAAATAATGGCGTTTAATGTTAACAGCCAGGTTTCACTTTTTTATCTTCTTCTGTATTCTTTTTGTCCTTTCTCGGGATGACCAATAAATTTTGAATTGTGCTTTACGTATGATGCAGTTCCATGGCAGGTCTTGTGTAATCAATTATTCTTTTGACAAAAGACTTTTGTGCATTATATAATGTTATACTTTTACTTTAGCTGCTGGTAAAAGTAGATCAACGCTAATTTGTTTTTGTATCGCTTGATTTTATAATCGCCTATACTACATGGCAAAATTAACTTATCAAGTTGAATGTTTGCTTGGAACATTCTTTGTGTGAGCAGTCTGTATATTCTTACTTACTTTCTCAGTAAAAGCAGCAAAGAATTTGATAATCTCAAGCTTAAAACTATCCTGTATATTCTTTATGAATTATGTAAAATGATTTGTATGTAAAATGATTTGTATGTAAAATGTCAAGTATTAAGAAGATGCAATTGTACAGAGGGCGCTGTACAAACATAAACATCACACATGCGTATATTAATTAAAATTTAAACAACTTTATAAGAAGAAAAATATCAACTCATGGTTTGGTGGAAGACTGTTGACAAAATTACGAAAGCTAAATTATAAATATTTCTGTGTGGTAGATTTAACATCATCCAACTCGTGGAAAGCAGTAAACCGGTTTCAGTCTTACTATGGAAGAAACACTTAATATAGTTAGTATGAAATTTTATTTTTGATCATTAATTTAACACCTGCTTATTTATTTTTATATTTCAGTATAGAACACTTTTACAAATACATCATTCGATTGTTGAAGAATGTTCCAAAGTGTGTATAGACAGTTTAATACCCGGCCATTCCCTTACAAAAGAAGAAGCAGAATGCGTAGATAACTGTGCTGAAAAATTTATCAAACTGAATTATCGTTTTTTCAATGTTTATTTAAACAAATCGTTTGAAAAGGGACAAAATAATGACTTATTTGAATTGCTGATGAGTAAGTTTGTAAAGGATTCAGACAAATGATTATTCATTAGTCTATGTTGTAAATCTTTATTATAAAGTAAATTACATTTATTGTAACTGTAACTGTTGTTGTAAATGTTCATAGTATAAATCTTGAGTTACAAATATTTATATAAGTATGTGATGGAGTTGTGCCATATTTTGCTTTACACAAACATAGATGTTTTGATTGTATGTGCTATTGAACAAGACATCTTGTAGCTAGGTAGTACTTAGTAATACTATAATATGTAATATAGAATGATAAATCATTGCCAAAAGTACAAAAACTGTATATTGTAAAACCAAAATTTGAAATGTAACAAATTACTTAAAGATAGAAATGGAATATGATGAAGATGTTACAGGTAGATACAGTACCTTGGTGCCAAAAGCAATGTTTATAAACTATAGTTTTAGAAATTGAGAATTACAAGTAAAAAAATGTGCAATTGTAACTACACAGTAATTGATAATAAAATTAAGATATTTGTTTAAATGTTTCATTTTTATTTTATAAATGGTCCTAAGACAAAATTGGAATATTTGATATGATTGCTCATGTCACATGTTAAAATAAAACTCAGAAAAGCCTTAGGAGCATCAAGGCATAATTATCAAATTTGTCATTCGTCAAAGACTAGTCGTACCTATATAAATTGTTCTTTGACTTTAACAAAGAAGCAATATAGAGGGTTTATAACTGAACAACTACAATTTCGCGTATTGCAATTTGAGCTCAATCGACTTATTTTGATACCAGGAATCTACCCTTAACCGCTTTTTTCAAGAGCGGTGCATTTTAACGACTTAAACCAGGTATACCTTTTAAGTGTAAAATTGAATTCATGTTCGGAAATTCCAAAAAGCTTCCAGAAGAAAAGTTATGAGCAAAGACTGTTTGTCAAAGTAGCATTGCTATCGCCTACTACTATCATCATAAAAGCCAACATCACCATATTGTTTGCCAACAATTAAAACCAATTTTGAACAAATTCGCATCAGTAGTTTCTGAGTTACAGTAATAGATCAAAATAAAAATCTTTAAAGGCCTGTAACTTCTTAAGGAAGTAATTTCGCTTATTACAGGTTGGGCTCAATCAACTTATTTTGACTTCTATAATCTACTCTTAAAGGTTGTCCCATTATTTTTTTGACAATTAAATATAAGTCTCATATGTTAACGAATATTACAAAAGCAAAATTTATGAGTTTGCATTTTAAGCCAAGTACAAAAAGTATAATATTCTGAGACTTGTTGCTTTTTCAAACTGATTTCAAAATGCTGAATGTATTTGGGGATACATGAGGCACAATGGGTTAATTTTTGCTTTTTGTTCTTTATTTTTCTAGGATACACATCAAAATAAAGGTAATTGTATGACATTTCCTCAAGTCTTATCTACAATACCCGCAGAGTTTGTTTCGATCATTCAGTATTAACTATACATACTTACCTGTGTATATATGCTCAAGATAAAAGAATTTTGTAACTTAACTGTAAAAGAATGAATCTCAGAATTCCACAAATATTAATTTGTGGAATCATAAATCCTTGAATATACAGGGTGTTTTCTAACTCCACAACACTACTATTTGGGTACTTATTTTTGACTACAGTCAAGAATAAGTTTTTTCATTTCCAAACAACTTTTCTTAGTAACTCTGTTTGATAGGGAATTGACTTTTCAATTTTTTACGTTTATTCTTAATTGCAGTAAGCTAATGATGTTAAGACACGATTACTTTATCAGTATGGAATATTGTATAACTGACACAAAATTTGAAACCAATTTGATAATAAACAAAAAAGATACAGGAGTGTGTAAATGAAAAGTGGAACATGCTGTATAAAGAAATAGTTGAAACAATGTTGTAACTTACAAAATAATATAATGATTTTTACTATTCATAATTAGAGGAAATGACACTGTATATTCAACTATTAAAAATTTCTGTCCGATATCAACATTAAAAAATTGTTGTTTAACCATTAGTTTTGCTTTAAATATTAAATCGTACAGTATTTCTTTAGAAAACAACAGCATTATTATTTTGATTGTTGTAGAGTTTATAATTTTTATATTGCAATGATACTTTAGTCATCTCTTTTGTGTTACCTATTTACCATTTGAATTTTAACATTAAAAATCTACAATATCCTTAGTTTAGGATATTGCAGTACACGAATCATTTTTATGCTATCCTGCCAAATGCAATACACTTGATCATTTTAATTTCTATTAATTTTTCTACATACCTATGCCCATTTACTATTTTTTTTTCTCTAATATGAATTCCGGTGCTAAAGGTTTTCACTCGGAAGCTTATACATCAAGCTTTTTCTTAATACACTCTGTTGCAAATATATAACTGTACCTAGTTTTTTGTTAATATGACATGAATAACAAGTTCTAATTAACTGACTGATATAGAAGAATCAGCCATCTCTGGTAGAATAAGGAGTTCCTAAAAGATTATATCAAAATCAGTTATTCTTTTAATTCTATGTATTTTTTAGATTAAGGCTCCACTGTTGTACAAGTTTCAACAAAAATTTAGATGCGATTATAAATTTGGAACAATATTGTAATATTTATTTGCATACATTAGGTATTCAGGACTTTAAAATCTGTAAGCCTCTTTATAATTGTTAAGTTTTATTGTTGGCAAGAAAGATTGTTACATTTTTCTCTTTTTAAACTTAAAATTCATTTTTATGATATTATTATTTTTTTACAGTTTGTTGTAAATCATAGCTGCTAGAATTTTATGCAATAATTGCTGACTGTAAAGTAAAATACTTTACTAAAATAAAAATGATCTGGTAATTAAAAGTAAGAGAAATTGTCAACTATAAAGTTCCTTAAGTTCTATGGCTGATCTTTTTCTCGATCATTCCTAGTTAAGTGTATTTTCTGCAACTTCTAATCTTGCATCTCTTTCTTTCTTTAGCTAATTTGATAATAGTGCTTTTTCTTAATAATAAGTTACTCTATTAACATTAATTGCAAATTATCAAAGTCCTTTAAAGCTCAGCAGGCCGATTTTCACTATTATAATTTAATTTAAATTAAGTATCAACAAGTAATATGTAGATAGGAAAAATAATTTTTACACATATTGCAGTATTATGGTTTATTAACTTGACATGTACTAGTTTAACAAGTTACAACAGTATGAACTTCAAGAATCTATCCTGATAAAGTGGCATTTTGGTTCATCGATGAAGAAAAATACAATACGATATAGTCAAATTAAAGATTAAATTTTATTGAAACAATTGATTTCAATGCAATGAGAAATTTGGAATTTATTTTCCACATGGATTGATTTGTTTAAATTCTTAACTAATTCCACTCATATTTTCCCCAAATATGGGTTAAAATGCCACTGCATTGGTTCTTTTACAACCATAATATTATACAAATATTTTATTTTTTAAGAAAAACTTATGTTGAATGAACTTCCATTAGACTAATTCAAAATATTTAACTCATTTAAAGAAATAAGGAACATGTTTTGTTTTATTTGGCAAACATTTTCAGAGTTCCTTAAACAAAGACATAATGGAGGATGAACCTTTATTTTTATCCATGAGTAGTTGGTGTACTTTTCGAAACTTGCTTAAACAGTCTCTGACACAGGTGTCTCCTCCTTTTTCAGAAGTACGGTTTTTGAGGTTATCTTTACAACCCTTCATGCAGGTTTCCATAAAAGTATCATAGAGTTGTTGGAACTCATCAAACTAGAATTTTAGATAAATTAATTTAATACAAAAGTACATTAATGATCATTTACTTACCTTCTTGGCTTTATCAGTCATAGTAATAGTTGATATTTGCAACGATTATGTTAGTCTGAGTGACACTTCAATGTTAGAATATTTGAGCTAACTAGTTAGTTACCAATCCAGCGATGGCGTAAATACGTTTATCTATACCTATTATGATTAAAACACTTTAAAAAAATCTAACTTTAATGGTAATATATTCATATGTAAATAAATTAATACATAAACTTACTGCAAAATGTGCTCCAGGAGAGAATAACGAAATTGGCAGTTAAACTCAACTAGCGTCGCATCGCATTGAATGCCGGGAAAAAATATAAATAACTGTTCACAATGAACACCTAAAAAGTTAATGTGAATTTTTTATAAACAAACAACTTAATTTAGTATTTTAATAATTTAAAATATTAAACTGCATAAGAATTTTAATTTAATTGAAAACAAGAAATTTTTGACACCCTGTATCTCAAAAGCGGTGCACTTTAGGGGAAACAGTTATTTCTCTGTCGAGAAATGCGATGCAAATAATTACATCCCGTTTTAAAAGTAACATTTTTTTGCCAAATGTAATGTAAGCTTTGACACCCTGTACCTCATAAACGGTAGTCTTTGAGATATAGGTAAGTTGGGTTGAATTGCTGCGATTTTGTCTCAGCAATCTATTGTCAACGTTTATTGGTTATTTTCATTACACCAGAATATTTTATTATGTTCACATATTATTGTAATGTTCCCTGTTGGGAATAAATTATTATTATTATTCATCACATCCTCCCTATATTTGGGGTAAAATCTCTATATACGAGAATATTCATCTCCACATAAATTGTTTGAGTTTTCAGGGTTTATGTTGACAAAGATTTTCTAGTGATATAGCAAGGGGAATTGTAGGTTTTTGGATGTCATGTGTACGGTATGGCAGGCCTAGTTGATGGATGTTTCTTACTAATGTTTTAAGCACTACTTCGGTTGTTGACAATACTATTTATACACTACGTATGGAGGGTATTACTATTACTACTATTGCTATTGCTACTACTATTACTATTACTATTACTATGTCCGTTATTATCAACGTAAACTTATTACTTGTAACTTTAAATGCAATTGACTAGAAAACCAAAAGCAAAAAAGAAACATTACTAGAATAACTTTTTCTCAGAAATTAGGCGCCAAATCAGATTTTTATATTAATTGTGCTTGAAACCAGTGGCGTGGTTAAAAAATGGGACACTTGGCCCTAAATCGAGTCACTGAGATCTAATTTCAAATACATCTCTACATGGTTTAATACTTCTAGCACGGAGATCTTTACATAGCAAATCTTATTCAAATCGTATAAAGTGTTTTTGAGTTATTTGAAAAACATCAGGATCTTTAATAAACTTTGAAAACACCCCATGGGCAAACAAGGCATTTTGGTATATAGATGAGTTTGGTCCAATCGACTTATTTGGGCCCCAAGAATCTGTGGCAGCTATGTCTACAAGCAGTAATTGTACTTTGGTTCTGATTACTTGTGTTCAAGAGCAGTAATTAGGCTTACGAGCTACCAGCATCTATGATTATGCGCTTGCTCCTGGACGACTGTATCGATAACTATATCTCACTTAATATTGCGTTCATCGCAGATTTAAAATCAACCTGCTTTTTTCTACATAAACAACTTATACTATACTTACCTAACCTCAAATAGAAACGTCAGCAGAATACTAAACGCTTTGTGAAATGCCGGTTGCTGTTCACCGTTCAGGAGCTTTATAATTCAGGTGCTACCACTTGCTGACTGCTCCTGAATACAAACATTTACTTGTTACCAAAATAAATTTACACATAGGTATGCCAAGTGATACAAAGTGAAACTTAAATATTATTTTTGATGCCTGCTTTACAGTATTAATAACAATGACCAATGAGTCAATTTAGTGCTCGTTTATAGGACCGGATTAGACTCAATGCATCTTTCCCGGGTAGATAGCATAATACGAGGGTTGCTCTCTAAAGCTTTATTCACAATCTCGAAATTAGTACTTAAAATTAATACTCGTTAATTAACGTAACAGTTTGTGTAATGCTTTAAACTGTTAGCATTCACAACGTACAGAATTAACCATTAAAATTAATACTTAACGTAGAAGTTTGCAAACTTCAAACTTTTACGGATTAATTATGCGGAAGGAAGCGTGATGCGCACGCGTCGGGAACTGTCATTTTGCTTGTTTCAGCGTTACAGGTTAGAACTTTTAGAAAATAACATCGAATTTGTTTGCATTGTTATTTGTGTAATAGTTCTTGCTGTCTGCGATGATGAATTTGAGAAAAAGGAAAGTATGTCACTCTATTATGAATTTTACTATGTTACTCAACAGGTGACACTACCGTATACGTATTAATTTTATGGACCCATCAATTCGACATTTTGCTGGCTTAAATATGCTGATGTTCTAGCGGCAGTATGTGCACGAGCATTATCATGATGTAAGATAAGCCTTCCTTTCGATCGTCTTTCACGGGCTTTTTGAAGGACTTCGGACAAACAAACAGTAGTGTACCATTCAGAATTAACAGTAAATCGATCGTCGAGCGCTACGGTTGCAACGTGTCCAGTAAATCCAAAAAATGTGGCAACCATCTTTTTATCCCGACTTTTTTCCCGGACAACCTTTGTTGGAGGCGCCTCTTTTTGGAGCACCCAAACAGCCGACTGTTGCTTTTTTTCGGGATCATATGAATATACCCAACTTTTGTCACCTGTTACAATATTGTATACTAAATTAGACGACCCTCGGGAAAAGCATGCTGAGTATGGCTTTGCACCAATTCACACGATCTGCCCTTTGAACGTCTGATAAATTGTGTGGTATTCAACGAGCACGAAGCTTACGTACATGTAGATGATTATGCAAGATGGTATTGATTGCTTTCACACCAATGCCGAGGGTTTCTTGAATCGTCCGAATAGTAACATGACGGTCTTCCTCTATTATACTTTGTACAATCTTGATGTTTTCCTCAGTAACAGCAGTTTTTATTCGAACTTCGCGATGCTCATCTTTTAGAAATTCACGACCAAAACGAAATTCGTTGTACCAGCGTTTTACGGTAGCTAATGAACATGACTCAATACCAAACACATTTTTCATCTCATCAAAACACTCTTGTCGACTTAATTCTAGTTTGAAATTGTAGAAGATTACAGCTCGGAAATGTTCGTTATTAAATTTCATGATTGCGTTAAACTTGCAAAAGATGATGCTCAGTTGTCATAATAACAATTATACCCTACAATCATGGGTTCCTAGATAGGCTCAGCATTAAGAGAGTAGCCCTCGTACATCTACAGATAGATACCAAGTCCATTCTACAAGTCTAAAGCTTCTGTAAAAAAAGATGTATACAGTGAATTTTATTAAAGACGAAACATAAGTAGGTTTAGAGTCTGCTATTGTCACAGTTACCATTGCTAAGATAACTAACTCACATTTAATTGAAACGTCCCATCCCAAATAGAACATTTGCATGTTTATTGGCTTATGTTGTTGTTCGAAGAGAAATTACAAATGGTGTGATGGTACAATAATAACCTTAGCTTATGACAGGTTTCAGATTTATTTCTTGTTACTTTCCCTGATCGCCCTAAACTTAGCGAATTAACAATTTTGAGTACGATTAATAACCTGAAGAATAAGGGCTGTTTTGAGTCGACACAAGTGAGGGCTAAGCCGGTTGTCACTGAGGAAATATGTAATAAGAGTACTAATTTAGTAGGCAACAACAGACGCTTGATCTTAGAAGAACTTCGCTAAATTACAACAGTGAGTTGAAGCCGTGTCCACAGTCCACAGGCTGCTAAAGAAAACTATAGGTCGTATCATTTTCAAAACCATCAAGAACTAATTGCCAACCCTTTTGAACACAAAATTACTTTCTGCAAACCCTTTATAGAAAGAATTAATACCAATAGAGATATTTCACAAAAAATTATTTTAAAGGACAAAACTACTATCTATGTTGCCAGCGAAGTGAACTCACAAAATTGCAGGTATTGATGTAGAAACAGTTTACATTTGTATAGCATCAGTAAAACACAGCGACCATCCAAAGGTAACGTTTGGGCAAGTATCGTAGGTACTAACATCTAGGATGATGACGTTATTTTAGAGAAAATTCTGAACAAGTACCCTAAATGACTTTATGACAATCTGATCCTGCTCCATTATTATTCTTGGAGCTTAAATATTCTTCTAGTGTTAAAGAATTTAAAATGATCAATATACAGGTCGTGCGTTATATCTACTAAATATACTAAGTTCAAAAAAGGTCAGGAATTTTCTTGTATTAATCACGAAACGTGAAACTTTTTACTAAAATATGAAATCTTAGAAAAATTATAGAATTTGGCAACATTGTTTATATTACCAATTACGTTTTGCGTTCTGTGTTGTGATTGGTTGGAAGTATTCCTTCTTTCAACCTTCCTGTGGCAAAAACTTACTGCAAACAGTTGAATAATCAGTATTAAAAATGAATAAACACAACAACATAATTTTCGAGTATGAACGGCCATATTAGTTTTCATTTTGTGTGTAATCTTAAAATAGAGTTTACGTTCTTCATTTTCGTGTCTGTGTTGATAAAATGATTAAATAGAAACTTCGAATTTGTATATTTTATGATAAATTGAGGTTGCTGTTGTGAGAGAAAACAAGATTTAGGTTGGCACCACTAGTTCATGCTGTAAGTAGTATTTTTAATCGCCATTTCTCTTTGTTACAGCTTCAATATTAATGAATGAATTACAGCTCGACCAACCTCAGAAAAGCCCTGAGTGGGTGTGTACGTGGGAGCTAAATGTTCAACAAGACACTCACATTCAAAAATCTTTCGGCGGGAAATTTAAATAAAACTAAACATCACCAATAACATGTAATGAATTAATTCGCATATTTTCCGGAGTTTTTCTGACGTCTTAAAGTTACTGAAGAATATAAAATGTGTCTTTTGAACTTTAACTTATTAAAGGCAACCATGCCGAAACCTAACTTTTGTAAAGCAACTAATATTAAAGCAACTAATTAGTTTAATTTACAAGTCAAACATTAGTTTTCAAATTAAATAGCAAGGTATATGTTATAACTTACCTTTTTGGGACTTTCAGTTAAAAGGTGGTAAAGATAGGGATGTAGTATGGTGGAGGTGTTACATTAACCAATGCATTAAATCAACCTAGCAATGAGTTTTTGTTGTCTGCAGAGAGAGAAGCTCCAGTTCTTAATACGTGGTTGCTAAATAGTTCATTTCCAAAAGAAGATATTTCACTGAATTTGCCAAGAGCAGCTTCTGTCGTGGCAATTCAATCTGATGGCTTAGCAGCAAGCAGTAGGAATTTATCATTATGTATTTGGTATTTAGCAACTAGAGATATAGTAAGTGTGCATAATGATCATTCGTTGCCAATAACTTGTATTAAATTCTCACCTGATGATAGATATTTAGTTACAGCTTGCCAAGAAGGAATATTTATAGGTTATAATATACAGGGTTAGCCAAAAGTCTGGAAACAGTCTTATTGTAGCAATACCGATAGAATTAGAGGAATAATAACTCTTGGGGGATATATTAGACTCGAAAAAATTAATTCAATTATCCAGTTCCGCGTAATTGATATCAACTTTTAATTTTTAAATGGCACCCTAGTATTTTGATGACATTTTCTAAATCTGCTAAAGGAGCTAAAGGTGCTCGAACCGTTTGAAGATTCTCAATAGCTGTTTAGAGAAATGAGTTTTGCTAGGCAAACTTAAAAGGAACGCCCTCATTCCCGAGAATTACTACATAAAGGATAGAATTGTTCAGAAGCGTTTCAACTACAGTTCGAACACGAGGGTGCTCCTTCCGTCTTATATAAAATGTTCTCTTCAAAGTTAAACGTTTAAAGGTAGTATTAAAGAAGATGTATTTTATATTAAAATAAAATGAAAACTCTTGGTCGAAAAATATTTCAAATCACAGAACGTCTTAAAATGATCAGTTAAATAAATAAGAGACCAAAGACAAAACTTTAGTTATTTATTTAAATAATAAATTACAGTGGAAATAATTAAGTATCTTCTAGTACCATGTCGCACTGTTTGACAGGTTTATGCGTATGATAAGGTTTCGGTCCTATCCAACTTAAAATCACAGGCAAAAAGACTACTCCATGGAATACTCCAAATACTACTACTAATGAGAATATCTGCAATACATAATCATTAATGATTGTGCAACGCACATATTGTAAATACATCATACTCTAAAGAATATTTGAAAAGTATAGGCTTGAGAAAACCCCAACATAGATACTCCAATAAAAGTTGACAAGCTTCCATACAAAACAGCAGCACCAATACTTCTGACAGTCTCCAATGACCGTTCTTGCATGGAACCTTCTTGAATGGTAAGAAATGTATGTCCTATATGAGTTGCATAGTCAACACATAAACCAATGCCCAGTTCTAAACCTATACATGACACCAAATCTATTGTTACTCCCCAGCGTTGCATATAACCACAAACATTAACCATTGTTAGAAGCACACAAATAAAAATCCAAAAACATATGTATATATTTGCTACCAGTAAAACAGTGCAGATCATAACACATAATAGTGCTAACTGTAAATTTCTCATTACTTCTATATCGATCAGCTGAAAGAAAGCATGTTCTTAAAGACTTGTTTTCATCTATACAAGGTAGCCAGAAAGTTTGAAAAATACAACTGTCTTCTTTTAACCGCTCCATGTAATTTAGGGAGCATAGTTTTTGTTTCATTTCAGGATAACAAAGCCGTTATTTCATTTATTGTGAATTAATCCAAAGGTTTCTTAATGTATAGCATCTTGGATGTTTTTAAATGATACGCTTTGATATCTTATAAACCGTCTTAGCAATGGAGTCAAGTTTTCAGACTTTTTGGAAACCTTGCTAGTAATGTACTGGTTAGGACAAAATAAATAGATGCATCAGATATTACATATTAGGACTTACTTCATCAGTCACCCATGTTGCGAATATTTTAGACCAAACAGTAGCAAACTTATCTCCTGAGGTAAAGTGATTCTGCTTAGCTATATTTACTGTTTTGTGCATTGCTGGTAGATACTCTTTAGGGCCAGAAAAGCGATTTAAGCGAAAATCAATACTTGACATCTGTAAATTGTAAGTAATAAAGATGGAAAAAGTCATATTTAAATATATACAGTTATATTTGAAACGGGAATTCCACACTCTAGATCTTTGTCAAATCTAAAGTTTGCTTGAAATCTTGCACCTCTTGGGCTGAATAAGAATTTTGATAGAAATAAATTAAACTCATTTGTAGTGAGAGTCTCATAATATACGTCTGAAATGATATGTTATTTAGTGTGAGTTATTAAATACGGTTAGGAATACCTTTTTTGAAGTTTTTCTTTACATAATTTCTAAATGGATCAATCCATGACTGAATGCTATTGACTGCATCAGTGCTATTTTCTAAACGCTGAACCATGTTTCGTATGTTTAATATTTCATCAGGATAATTTAAAGAACCTAAATATAAACCAGCTTCAAAACCCATTGTTGGATATAATTCTATACGTTTTTCAACATATTTAGCTAAATACGTGTTTTTTGGAATGAACCACATAGGATCAAATCTTTGCTCTAATTTCAGTGTGCTTTCTATACTGAATCCCAATGATATAACTGTTATTAATAGTACAATTACCTGTAAAATTGTGTAATTATTATTGTTGTAGATTAATATAAATGAATTATTTTGTAATATTTCAGGTCTTATATACAGTGTGTCCAAGATAAGGATGCACAGCACGGGGATCTTGAAAACGGTAAGAGATACAGGATCGGTTAAATAGGATGAAAGTTGGCTATTTATAGGACCTTTTTGTTGACTTTTGCAAAATTTAGATATCTTGGATAGTTTCAGAGATATTTAAAAAAAAGTAAATTTCTCGATTTTCGTTATTATTTTTTCTTTTATTTATTTGAAGAGATATCAGAAAACTAAAACAACTTTTCTATTGCCACTTTTTGTTCTCTATTAAAATACGCTAACAAAATTCCTGCATACGTTTTGGTTTCGAGTAACCATCATCAACCTCATTTTTTTAAATAAGCGGAAAAACAATTGAAAATTGTTTTGGATAGCTCTTGTTGTCACAATTCTAATGATATATACATAATATGGTTATTTTGATTTCTTATGCTATAAATTAATGCATTCTGCAGTACCCTGGCCTGCACGATCACCTGATCTAACACCGTTAGATTTCTTTCCTCTGGGATTATGTGAAGAATCATGTGCTCAATCAAGATTTTTAAGATAAACAGCAATTATTACAGTTGATCACAGCAGCGTTCAACACAAAAAAAACAAAACCGAAATAACCTAAATTTTTGGTTTTAGTTTTCCGATATCTCTTCAAATAAAGGAAAGAAAAAATAGTAACGAAAATAGAGAAATCTACTTTTTTATAAATATCTCTGAAACTATCCAAGATATCTAGATTTTGCAAACGCCAACAAAAAGGTCCTATAAATAGTCAACCTTCATCCCATTTAACTGATGCTGTATCTCTTACCGTTTCCAAGATTCCCATGCTGTGCATCCTTATCTTGAACACACTGTATATTGTGTGAAACAAACGCATGCAGAATTTCTTATTTCAGAATACATATATTGATATAAATAGATTCATAAAGCTGATCATTTGTTTAGAAATTGTTAACTCATTAGCCATGTTCATTTAGTGTCTTTATTCAATCTGGATATCTTTTACTAAGTTTGTAATTCTAATCATATGAGTGAACTAAAAGAATTCTTACAGTTAGTGAATGGATGGTAAATCGTATTATGATAAAAGAAAAATATTTAAGATTAAAATTAAAGGTTGGTAATATGGCGATATTGGTAGTATTGTGATAATTTTCTTTGAAACCTTATAATGGTTTTATTAAGTTAGACCATGCACTACAGTGTTTTGATGCTATCTTGTGACATCACAAATAGCCATTATGAAGTGCCTTTGCAGATAGAAACTAGAAAAGAAAAAGATACTAGAAAAATCATGCAAATTACCTTTCCAGGAATAGTGAAAATTACTTTAGAATACACAGCATTAAAGACAGTATCTGAAATTCTACGCTGACTGCATTCATTAGGTTTATAATTTTTATGTGTATAGCAAATCAATGCCCCATTTCTATTAGCTTCTATTCTTCTTTGATCCAATGTAAAACAGGCAATAAAGAATGTTACAACAAATACAAATGTAAGCAAGACTCCTGTTGCAGCATATAAACAAAACGACCCCAAACAGGGTAAAATCTATATCAAAAATGCAGATTAAGAGCACCTATATAATAAATAGGTATAATTTAAAATACATACAGTAGATGCACCAATTAAAAATGCCATAACATCTGTAACTGTTGTTACCGTAATAGAAACTCCTGCATGTTTTAGCATGTAACCTATTTTTTGTTCTAAAGGTAGCTTTTCTTCTAATTTCAGTTGTTCCCAACAAGCTGTTATAACAAACATATCATCCACTCCTAAGATAGGCATTAGTTATAGAAATAAAGAACTAGAGCAATAAGTAATATAATAATTTACCTAAACCCATTAACAGAAATGGTAATGATGTGTGAACAGGACCATAAGGAATACCAACAAGTGCACATAAACCGCAACCTACTACAAATGCCATTCCAACCGATAACAAACCAAGACCGCCAAGAATCATCTGAAAGGTATTGTCTATAAAATCTTAGGGTATTAATAATTATTATTATTGCTCTACCTTTGCTTCCACACAATTAAATCTTGATATAACAAATTGAACATAAAATACCATAACAGCAGATCCAATAAACAAGATATCCAGATCTTGAAAAGTGGAAGCAGCACTAATATCTCCAAAACTGGAAAACAAATCATTATTAATTCACTGCATTCCCTGGTTATAATAATAGTAGACACAGAGTTAATTTAAAATTTACCTTCTTGCTGCCATATAGTATATGCTAAGATTTTCTGATATTTTCGATATATTTTCAATGACATTATTAAATTCGCCTTCCCATTCTAAAGCTTCTTCAGAAGCCTAGAAATTATAGAAAATAATAAATTTTTCTGATACATTTTAAGGTACTGTGTACCTTTATCTCATTTAAATCAAGAAATTGTAGCACAAAATTAGTTAAATGATAAGTAGCTTCTAGTTTTTTCCATTGCAGTATAGTACCATAGAAGTTATCGATAAAATATATTTATAGTAGGTATAAGACTCATACGATAGCTTTATACACCATATAAAATTATAAAATATAGAGTTAAAAACAAGCACAAGCAGAATGGAATTAGACGATTAAAAAAAAGCAAAGCATTGAATACATAGATTTGTAATTAGTCATTATAATTTGGTAATTAAATTATTATATTACTCACCCAATCAGCTGTGCCAGCATTATTTCCTGTTTTATCCATATCCACACTTGAAAAGTTTACATATACCATGTAAAATATATGCAATGCTGTAGCACCAATAATGTGACCAGTTTCGTTTTTTTTTATTCCACCTAATAAATCTTCATAATTTCTGAGATTTCCCATTATAGGACTACAAAGATAAATGATAATTTGAAGATTTCGTCTTATAATAGAATTTAGGTACATAGATGTAACAAAGTCCATAAAGGCAACACTAATTAATTAGAATTAAAATATTTTTACTTTAGCAGTAACTATATAAATGCAAATTATCCATGCCATCGTGTTGCTTTCAATTACATTCTATATTATAGGTGAACTAATTTGGATTTTCTGAGACATTTTCTCTATTTATTATTTCTGTAAGTAAATTAAATTTCTATCTATAATAGGAAATACTTACTCAATTTTGTATTTATCTAATTTGTTTAAAATATTTTGTTTTGTTAATTTCTTTAGTTTTTTTGGATTATAATCCCACAACTGTATTATATTTCTTTCATAACATGTTTGTTCTAGAGATTCAACTAATCGACAGTATGTTGCTGTATTGAATTCAATGCTGGGATCAAATTCCTCTACAGTACCATTTTTTGATTTACTTCCATAATTAAATATTTCTTCTAAACCCATGTCCACTTCAGGAATTCTGAAGAAAAAAAAATTTTTTTAAATTAATTATTTGATCAATGAAATTAAGATGTTCAATATAGTAGTGCTGACTGCACTATATTTTAAGATAAGACTACCATTTTTCATTGGGCTCTGAACTCTCAGAAAGTTTTCTGAACATGAAACTGGTTTCTTCATTGTCTTCCATTCAATTATATCCTTTTATTCTGTATATTATTAATATCAAACTGGCAGAGAGGTATTATTTTATAGTTTCCGTTTTTTCGACGGCCCGGCTCACTTTTCCAGAAAACTAATACCGGATTCGTAATCAGCGATCCTAAAAACCTCCTAGAAGCCATTTTTGAGCTAAAGTTCACACATTTTCACAAATAAAAAAATCTCCAGGAAGGGGGTGGTTAAAAGGGTTGATTTCGCGATTTGGGGCAGAAGGGGGGTGGGGGGGAAGGTCTCACTAGTCATGAATGATCCTGGAGTCATATAGAACTCATTGCAAAAAAGTTTTTTCAAATTCGAGCTGAGTGTTTTTTTTTTTATTTATTCGGCCTTTTTTCCCAGCTTACTGACTGGACTAATCAGTTAAGCTATCAAAAGCCAGTAGTGCAACGTGTTCATGTTAAGATTACACAACTGACAAAAAATGTACCTAAACCAAGTAAACTATCACTATATGGAGAAGCCAACGCTAATGGGACCCTCCATCGACTAACACCTCTATAACTTAGCTTGACTTAACAACTTAATCTCCGAGGAATTGTTTTTACCGACATAACGAAGAACAGTACCTAACAGTGTAAAAATTCGCTAACCATAAATTACGAAGATATCTCAAATGAGAAGAATTTAAGATTATTTTGGTGGTTATATGTGAGCATTGTTCAACATTGTGGAATGAAGTTTGGCAGTCAGTTGCGCCGTGAAGATGTATTACCTAGACTAGCTAACAAATAATTAAGCTCGGCGGTATCGGAGGCACACAATAAAGTGCCGTTCGGCGCCGCGACAAAACTATAGCGCACTTGTTTTCAGTGTTGCTTCTTTTTACTGATCGTAATAAATTGTATGAATAAGTATTTAAAATGCTCCGTCAGAAAAAGTTAAATACCACATCACCATCAATAATTTGCTGAGAAAAAATTACAATTTCCCCAAATAATCAACATAGTAGAAATAAGTAGAAAAGCCATCACTAACTACCTGAGAGACCCTTAGGATTATCAGAAAAAACAGGCTGGTAACAGACCAAAAGCAATAAACGATCGTGATAGAAGATGATTCTTAGAATGTCACCAAATTAAGAGCTGAGGCAAGACAAATTACAATCTCAAAGAAAGAAGTTGCTGCGAAAACCGCCACTAACTGATAAACCTAAGCAAGCTTTGCAGTTTGCGCAGGAGCATTTTCGTGGAAGAAGTAATGAAAGAATGTTATTTTGTTCGATGAAAAAAGTTTAATTTAGATGACCCTAATGGTTTTCAGTATTATTTACATAATTTGAAAAAAGATGAAATGATTTTGAGTCGCCGACAGTTAAGTGGGCAGGAATTGCTTTTAATGGTAAGACGGATATAAAATTTATTACTGGAACAATGAACAGCTTAAGTACATAGAATTGATAGACAAACAGCTAAGAAGATATGAAACTCAAATTGTGGGAAATAATTATGTATTTCAGCAAGATAATGCAACTGTTCATTTGGCTAGAATAGTGAAACAATATTTTATTGAACGTAGCAGTGGAGGTGATTTTCGCTTCTATCTCGCTTCTACTACAGGTGATTCCGATGTACTGTGTCCAGCGAATACAAAACCGATAAATAAGCGTCTCAGCCTCGAAGTAATAAAGGCCTCCCCCCTCCCGGTTTCAGACCTAGGCAACAATACGGTATGAATTTTATCCTCCGATCGTCTTTTGTTTTCATACATTTTTGCATCAGTTTTGGTTATTTGTTGTTTTGGCCTTGAAGATGACATTTTTCGGGGTAGCAAATCCTATAGACAATTGAAGGTAATAGATGGGGTTCTCCATTGAAGTAAACCGTTTTAATTGTCGGTTTTCCAAAATAGTCTAAGAAAAAAAATTAAATATCGATCGAACGACACCTTTATTAAAGTCCATACACTAGTCTACATAACAGAAAAAGGCTTATGTCGATACGACTTTCCGTTCCAGAGATACAGCACAAAACAATTTTTGATTTTGGCGGGTGGCGAGAGAAAAACAAAAGGAAATGAAATCATTCGTGCGCTCAGGTGTTAAGAAGGGTCGGTTCTATACAAATTTCGAGTATCAAGCGATTCGGGTAATTTTGAAGGTTTTTGTGGATTTTGAAATTTCCCATCGTCCCTCTAGCTCTTCTCGTTCTTGCTTTTTGATTTTTTTGTTCACTATTTATTCCTAGATAAATTTGGACTTGAGAAAATGGAAATTATAGTAAAATATTCAACGATGGAAAAGCCTTACATCAAAAACCTTCAAAATCAAAACACATTGTCTTGTAAGTTCGAGAAGTAGGAGTCTGAGAAACAATGATGTTGTTTCAGACCATTTCTGAAAACAAAAATCAAGAACTTCCAAATCTTAACATTTTGCTTTTTTCAAAATACTTAAAAGGATTAATTCTTTTTTAATGTCAAGCTTCTTTTCTGGTGATAGATTTTCTTACCGTGTTAAAATCTCATCAGAAATATTAATACTTTTGTTAACAGTTTTGGTCAGTTCAAGAAATTTAACAAAAATATAAGTTTTTCCTATTTGGTGCGAACCTTTTGGCGGTCACTGTATATTATATCGTATAAAGAACCCAACAAGTTTAATTTTGTTGTTTTGGAAACAAAAATTATTTTTTTTTTCTTATTATTCGTCGAATACTACTCGTGATTTTTTTATTCTGGTAATATTTGTCAATCTATAATACTCGATTTCGTTGCATTTAAGTAATTGCGACTCGGGTTTTTTGACAATGTCACTTGCGAAATCCACAAATATTACCAGTAAAATAAAGTCACTTGAGGCACGATAACGCTGAAAATCAACTATTACATCATTTCTAATTAACTTGACTTTATTTAATTATTCGAGATGCAATTGGCATGTTAGACAAGCTCATTAATTTCCAGTAAATTAGCAAGTACAACTCACTTGAAACAAACATCGTTCCATGTAATTCCGTTTGGAGTAATAAAAGCTTTGACTTGTTGATCAATTTTATGCACCTAAAAATCGCATGAATAACATTTAATATATACTTCAATAAACATAATCTTTACTTCATTTAACACTTCCGGCGTCAAAACATCGGGTGCTTCAATAAGAATTGCTTGTATACGAAAACCATTTTGAAATTTACTCATTAACCAGTTTGAATCTTTAACAAATTCGGAATCTGGAGGAACCCATAATTTTAACGGATTTTTTTCTTGGCGAAATCGAAAAAATCCAAAAGCGCATAGGGCAACTACTATCCAACATATTATGATAGTAGTCCATGGCCTTAAAGCAACTTTATGTCCTAAACTAAATAAAATATTTAAATTCTCATAATTAAAAATCAATTAAAATACTTACTTGTAGAAAAAATATTCCGTGAATGTAACCACACTATAAGTAAATTTTTCATACCATTTTAAATTTCTCACCACTTTTTCAGTCATTGTACTAAATTTATTTAAAGATTAATTATAATCAATCCACCGAACTCTTCATTTTCGTTCAATCTAGAACACAATAACGAATGACTAACTAATGACTGTAACTATATTTAATTACGAGAATACGTATACTCACATTCAATAACGTTGTTTGAAAAGTCGCATTCAACTATGAATCGGTGTTTTATTTACATGACATATCGTAAATCAGAAATTTAAATTTTGAGTCCAAAGGGTAATCACAGCCACCAAACCACGAAAAGAAGTTCATTGCTTTTGTATACCTATCACTTTAGGAGTTCTTTTCTACAAACATAAGTAATAGTAATAATAGTAATAGTAACCAAGCACCTAAAACAATAAAACATTACAAGTTTGCTATAAATAAATAACTAAAAAATGAACAGACATAAAACAAGAAAAATAGTATTTAATAATTAGCATGCACCATGTGACATTGACACATTACTGAAGACTTGATTGATGCTGTTGCTATATAATATGGTTAATGAATAAAGTTTGTTATACCTCTTTGGTATTTACCCCGAAACAGGTTTTTTAAGCAGTTAACATTGAACCAATTAAGCGCGAATTACAGCAAGAAATGAGTGTAAGATCCGCGTAAAACATATCGGCAGCATTGTGCAGGTAATATTTTTCAAGTTTTTAAAATAATATCTCGAGAATCGCATTGATATTTCAAGGTAATATGCGCATACTATTCAAGTTTCAGACTCGTTTATTTTGACGTCAATCTGTATACAGTATGTCCAAAGTTGAGATTATAAAAGTGTTAATTATTATTGTTTTACATATTATGGAAAATTCGAGTTTTAAGAAAACCTGTTGGCCTTAGAATATTTTAATATTCCTTATGCACTTGCGTCCTAATCATATAGACGTTTTATTTACAATTAGTCAGATTTGTTTCAGGTTTTTATAAGTTACAGTAGTGGAAATTTTAACTATTTAGACACGAAAGAACACCTGTATAATTATTATCTTTCCTAAGATTACCTGTAAATTACAATGGTGATTGATGAATACACTGTTAATTGGTTGAATATACAGGGTGAGTTTTTCCGATTTTTAGTATGGGGATCTCGAAAACTAGCGGAGATAGAGAGACGATTAAATGGGGAAAAAATTGCAGTTTTACGCGCTTAATTTAATGAGCTTCTTGTTTTTTAGAAAAAATGCATGGCTAACTAGATATCTCACAAAAATTGTTTTTTTGTTATTTTGTTCAGTGCCTTTAGCTCTGGTATTTTTGACTTTAGAAAAATGTATAAAGGAAAAAGTTGTAGGTAATTATGTGCTTAATAATACAGTCTAACCGAATTTCTTATTTAAGCTATAATTTTTGAGTTATGACACAAGTTTGTGTTTTTTCTAATGGAATCCATAGTCGGCCATGACTTTATAAAAAAGGCCCTTTTTTAACGATTCTAACGATATACCACTTGACATAGTTAGTTTTATAAATAAATAAATTATAGCCTTTTTTTCTTTTCATTTTCGAACTGTTCAAGTAGTACGCTATGGAAACAATTGATAGATGTGCATCGTGTTTAATAATAAAATTGAAGTTAGTTATTAGAATTTTTCTTTTAATTTCGAAATTATAAACATAATTATTTTGGTGTGAAATGTTTATTCCGCTTTTAAATAAAAATATTTCTGAAAAACTAATAAACAGGGAATGACAAACGATAAATTAAGAAACAATCAAAGAAATTAGGATATAAATAAAGTAGTACCAAAACAACGTAATTGAAGTAAGTAAATTATTTAAGGTAACTGAACAAATTCGGTTTTAAAAAGGTGTAACTTGTACATTAATCACACTGTTGGACCTGTTGAACATGTTTAGTCTTAAATACTTTACTTACTTTAATTACGTTGTTTTGGTACTGCTTTATATTCTAATTTCTTTTATTGTTTTTTAATTTATCGTTTGTCATTCTCTGTTTATTGGTTTCTCAGAAATTATTGTTATTTAAAATAATTATGTTTATAATTTAGAAATTAAAATAAAAATTTTAATAACTAACTTGAATTCTATTATTAGATGCGATGCGCTCATCTATCAATTGTTTCCATAGCGTACTACTTGAACAGTTCAAAAATGAAAAGAAAAAAAGGCCATAATTTATGTATTTATAAAAATAACTATGTTAAGTGGTATACCGCTAGAATCGTTGAAAAAAAACCTTTTTTATAAAATCATGGCCGACTATGGTTTCCATTAGGAAAAACACAAGCTTGTGTCATAACTCAAAAATTATAGCTTAAATAAAAACTTCGATTAGATTGTATTATTAAGCACCTAATTACCTGTTAGCAATGCATTTTTCCAAAAAACAAAAAGCTCATTAAATTGAGCTTGTAAAACTGCAATTCTTTCCTCGTTTAATCGTCTCTCTACCTCCGCTAGTTTCCGAGATCCCTATACTAAACATCGGAAAAAACTCACCCTGTATGTAATTTGTAATTAACTATGTATTCCATCGTTGATTATCCTCACAAGCGTATTCTGTCTTGCGTTTTGCATTCAAAGTGTTGAATAAAAATAAATAGAGAAAGAAACCATTTTCAGCAGTTGCAATAAATTTTTTTTTTTGGCAAAACAACGCTGTCAACAGCAACAACCACCAAACCGGTAAGAAATCGGTTCAAGAGCAATAAAACAGATTTCATACTTTGGTCGTATCAAATTGTTAATTTAGATTTTATACCTAAACTAAGGTACATAACGTGCAACCTAATTGTATCATAGAATAAAATGTTAAACAAAGCCAGTCATAATCTATTTATTACTCTGGAATTATCTAACTCACTTGTTTTTAAATTGAACAGTTTTCCCATAAAGGTTCGGACTCTACATTTCAAATCAAATTCCTTCGCTTTTTCAGGATTTCCATGTAATTTTTCTGAAGATTTCTTGTGCCTATTCTACTTTATCACCATTTAAACTGGGACTTATTCATTCACATGAGACTATCTGTTTTGCACGGAAATAATATCGATAAGTTTCGTGTGAACGAAAGTTTCATAATGACGTACGAACTGATTATCTACTGTCATCGTCAAAAAAATACGAGACTCTTATTTTACCTGCTGCGATTCTTGCTTTTGTAGAAATAATGATTTGAAGTTATAAACTACATTCATTGTACTGCAATTTTTGAGGTCGTTTCAACAAAAACAAACTCATAGCTACCGAAGGAAAATACAATCGTTGCGACCTCTCCGAGAAATTTAAAAACTAATATAAAGGTGAACAACAGTGAATAATAGTGAAGCACGTCGTCAGAACCAATCAGAAAGATACAGAAAGTTGTAAAATTGTCAGATTTGGAAACGAAACAAAAATATGACTTAATGTTTTTTTTCTATTATTTATTATTAAAACAAGAAAATTACAAGAAAATCTAGAAACATTAATAACTTGGTAACGAGGATGTTTCCGTTGAAAAGGTATTAGAATTTGCTTCCCAATTTATGATGTAAAATAACGTGATGTATACATTATATCATTTTAGTACACCCTGTATACTAGGAACTAATTATCACAAATTATTAACATTGAATGCAAAAATGAGATCAAGTTCATTTATCAGTTAAATTGATAACATGTACATACAATAATAATGATTATTAACAATGTACATAACTACTTAAAATACAAAATAGATATTCTGTAAAATGCAAAGATAATAAAGAGAAAACAAAAACGTTTTTTAGTATTTAATCTCCTTTTACATAAGCAATCCACCGTCTAGTATAATTTGCTTACTATGCATGTGATAAGTATAGATTGCGGAAATATGCATTTAAAGAGATACAAACAACCTATTACTACAAGAAACGATCTAGATAAGCTTGTCTGCTTACCTCCTTACCTAATGACACGAACGTCTTAATTTTAGATTAAACACCCTCTATATTTTAATAGATTATTACTTACTCTTCACTTGCCACTGATCTCAAAAAGGTCTAAACCTACTAATTTCGACCTTATACATTTTCTAATATGCAATTGCCACTCACCAGTGGTCGCTCCAAACGCCTCATATATGGAACGCGTCAGGACGGAGCCGGTCATATATGTCTCGACTAGCAAGGATTGGATGCAAACTAAAATTTGTTAACCTTATTTATAATGTTTAGTACCTAAAGCGAGGTTCTATTAATTCTTATTCACAAGTTTAGTAGAATTTTTGCAATTTGTGCATATTGTATATACCGCATGAAAGAAAAATGTTATTTTAATCAGGTATTCATGGATTACTACACACAAACCATAGTATACCTTTGTATAAAATTTACATGGATACGGAACATTATCTACCTCAGGACGCAATTGTGTCAAAATGGACACCCAGTGACCAAGTTTGGATACCCAATAATTATGAAATGAACAGAAATTTTCTATATGAAATTAAAATTAAAATTCAATCTAGTAATAATAATATTTACTCTATAATATTGGGTGTATCGGTCAGAGTTGGGCGGGTAACTGTCCTTTTTAAAATCTCGATATTTCGCTGAATTTATTTTTCATCAAAACGGTGTGAGTTACTCGCCCAAACCTGACCGATACACCCAATATTATAGAATTACAGCTTACGGTCATATACAGATTTATTTACACTATAATTAACTAAAAATATTGTAAAACATAGTTTACGGGAACACTTGATGTTACCCATATGCTCATAAGTCAATCTGCATTGAATTTTCTAGGGATCGCTCTAGCCATGACGCGTTGTTACTGTCATTTTAATCCATATCTTGTTTTTTACGTATTTATAAACAGTCGTACCAGTTGTAGTTGTCTAATAGGTAACTGAAGAGGTTTTAATTGCGTGTTGGGTTTACACTACGAGGGTGGTCTGAAAAGTTTCCGACCTAACAAAGATACAAGACATTTTTTCTGAAAATTTTTTTTTATTTTTCAACATAGTCTCCTTGTAACTCTACACACTTCTCCCAGCGATGCTCCCATCTCTGTAACCCGTCCAAATAGTACTCGGCATTTTTCTCTGCAAAATAATTGTTCACGAAGATGATTGCATCTTCATTTGACGAAAATCTTTATCCTCGGAGCGCAATTTTTAGATAAGGGAACAAAAAGAAGTCGCTTGGGACTAGATCTGGTGAGTAAGGCGGATGGTCAAGCAGTTCAAACCGTAATTCGTGGATTTTCGCCATGGCAACCGCTGAGGTGTGAGACGGTGCGTTGTCTTGGTGAAACAGGATTTTCTTTTTCTGCAAATGTGGCCGTTTTTTCGCAAGTTCTGCCTTCAGCTTGTCAAGTAATGATGCATAGTATGCTCCTGTAATGGTTTTTCCTTTTTGAAGATAATCGATTAAAATAACTCCATGACTATCCCAAAAAACAGTCGCCATCACTTTCCCAGCCGAAAAAACAGTTTTTGCTTTTTTGGGAGCCGGTTCCCCCTTTGCAGTCCACTGTTTGGACTGTATTTTTGTTTCGGGCGTATAATGGTGTATCCAAGTTTCATCTACAGTAATTAATCGGCGCCAAAACTCGGATTTATTTTGCCTAAACTGCGCCAAAAGAGCGTTGGAAATATTCATTCGAACACGTTTTTGGTCTAACGTGAGCAAACGTGGCACCCAACGCGCGGACAGCTTTCTCATGCCTAAATGTTGATTTAATATGTGACAAACACGTTCTTTTGACATGTTCATAACCTCTGCTATCTCTCTCACTTTAATTCGGCGGTCGTCTAGCACTATTTGGTGAACTTTGGCGATGTTTTCGTCGGTAGTTGCAGTTTTTGGACGTCCCGAACGTTCATCGTTTCCCAAGCTCTTACGGCCACGTTTAAATTCAGCAGCCCAAAATTTCACTGTGGTAAATGATGGTGCAGAGTCCCCATACACAGAATCCAACTCATCTTTTATTTGCGAAGGCGTATTGCCTTTCAAAAACAAATATTTAATGACAGCTCGATACTCGATTTTGTCCATTTTCACAAAAAAAACTCACATCAACTCACTCAAACGACTGTTGCATAAAAACTGCGCGTCCAAGATGGCTGAAACTTTGGTGAGTAACTGTCAACAGATGAACAACGAAATTCAGTAGCTTTTATTTACGAGTGCTGCCATCTTCACGTTGAGGTCGGAAACTTTTCAGACCACCCTCGTACAAAAAAACTTTGAATAGCTTCCTTTTACCAAAAATATAGAATGGTTCAGAAGAACTGGGGTTTTCATGCCATAAATCGAAAATGATCACCGACTATTTACAAGAAAAACAAATTAATTTGCTTGAATAATCTGGAAATAGCCCGGATATGAATCCAATTGAAAATATATGGCCAGTCCTTAACAAAAAAGTACGGGTGATGGGTCCATTAATAGTATGCCAAGACGAATTCAAACCCTAAAGTCTGCTAAGGGATACTTCACAAAATATTATTATTTTTAAATATTCTTAAATTTTAATCTAGTTGCTTATAATGTGGTTACATCTGTATTTTGGTTCTCAAAATAATATTTACAATGCCATGTTCAAAAAAATTATATACGCAAAATAGAAGTATAATCTGAATCAAAAGAAATACATTTACCAAGTAAAAGAAAATAACAGCCAATCTGGATAATAAATTCAACAAAAATATAAAATAAATATCAGCCAGTAATGAACATAGACCCAGAGTAAAAATTCCTTAAAAATACCCTGATCTACTTATAGATGATTATTCAAACACATAAAGATTATGAAATTGAATAATTAATGAAAACAATAAAATAATACCTTAAGACCATATCGACTTCCAATCCAGAAGGGCAAACATTGAACGTGTTAACCATTTCAGAACTTTTAATATTTAACGAATCATCTAAAAAAACACAAAAGAAGAGTTAAGATTAGATTTATATACAACAGAGTTAAACCAAACTACAGATCAATTATCAAAATATGCATTTTAAAGCATTGCAATGCAGCACTGCAGATTCTGAGATACATAGAAAGTTCAAACTCAACTGCCCCCCCCATCTCAAGTTAGGACTTTTTTGTGGGAAATTTCCTGCTCTTTAAGGATCTTTTTTTTGATTTCGGATATTTGCAATATTCTCCGAGATATTTGCAAAAAACGAAACCTCTTTTTTACGAATTTGTTTATAACTTTTGCAAATTTTTTCCGTGGGACTTTGAAATGTTCGAAAAGTTTCTAAATTCCATTCCGAATCAAATGACACCTCGATCATAATTTTTGGTGAAGTCAGGCAAAAAATAGCCAAAATGGAACTTGTGAACCACACTATAGGTTCTGTTCTGGAGTACCAGTAAAACATGTCTTGTGACTCTTAAATTGATATCGATTTCCGGATCATTAATACACTTTTTAAAATTATTTCGAGCCATATACGTCCATCAAGTTTGTATTTTTTAACTAGGTAAGATTGTTATTTATGATCTTCCCTTAATGCAAGAGAAACGGTATATATGCAATGAAACTATTCCTTATCGCTATAAGATAAAGAAATAAAAAGTGATACTCTAATTAGAGTTTTAACCAATTACTTTGAAGAAAAGGCGATTTTAAATTAAAAAACACCAAAGAGGAATAGTTAGTTACTGTGTATCTATTTTTAGTCAAGAGTAGGTATTTCTATTAGAATACGTACTTCACTCTTTCTCAACAGTTAACTACTACAAGTTTACTTACGATAATTGCGTTTGTTTCATAAATTATAGATCAGATAATTACCTTTTTATATTTTATTACTATTGATTCATCGACACTCTTAGATTGTATACAGATAAAACGACTCTTGTGCATACATAAAATAAGACTTGCTGATATGTAACATTGTAAAAATAGTTCGAGTCACATGTTTGAGAATCAAGCCAATTCGCTTAATTATGTACACCCTTTTGCAACTTTAGGAGAACGTACTGCAAACGAAATTGAATCTTATATGTAGTTTAACACAAAATGATGCCCTACATATAGAAATGCTAATTTAATTTGTATTTCCACTTGAAGGTTGCATTTTATGCAAGTTTATTACGTCTCGTGTTTATGAAGTTGCAAGATAGTGTACGGTATCACGTACAAAGATTACTGAATTTCTATTTCTCTCATAAAAAGCTTTTTTATATGGTTATGAAAAAGTAGTCGTCTTTGAACGTTAGATATTTACTCTTTCAAAACAAATAACAGATGAAAAACGTCATTTGTAATTTAATTGTTAACTTTTCATAATTTTTCCATGGCGTAACACATTCTTTCTAAAGAAATACGGTTGGTCCCCCCTAAATCTCCAGCAATGGAAAGTTATCGACTGTGTGGGAATTTGTGTAAAAACTAAAAATATTTCCATATAGAAAATCTCATCTCGATGTTACTCATAGTACTACAAGTACAAAAGTAGAAACAAAATCACTTTTCGAAAAGAATTAGGGAATTTGGATTAGGATTGTGCGGAAAAAAGTACTAAATATGTAAATGTAAAAATGTTTTTCATCTACAATTTGTTTTAAAAAAAGCAAATACCAATAAAATCATATAAAAACTAACTATTCTTAAGGTGAACGAGAAAAGAAAAACATAAATTATTTAGAAAAATATAATAAATATAAAATAAAGATAGAATATGATAGTAACTCTAAATTAGTTGGTCTATTACGTTCCACTTTTCAAAACTTATACTAAGTCTATCGGTTAGCAGCATATATCTAATTACGTAAGAAAATAATGATAAAACCAAAGAATCTAATAACTGATAAAATGTACAAATATTACAAGTCATCTATCTATACTATTTATTATTTTATAATTACTAATAAGTACTCTAAATAATATAGATATTTTTTGTTAGATACTTTTTTAAACAAATGAACCGTAGGTAGAGTTTATATTCACTTGATCAATGTTTGAATACTTACTCTAGCGCGAGATATATTCTATAATTAAATTCCATCTTCTGGATTGACAATAAAAATAACAAAATGGTATCATTCAGGAAGTTTTTAATTTTACTATTTAAGATAACAAAAACATTACCTATTATAGTTTTAGGTACTAATATTTGTAGGCCTTAAAGTTTAATGCCCTTTTAACCACAATAACATGTTTATATTATAAGATCGGATATACAAACCACTAAAAATTCTTGCTTGACTAGAACTAGTAAAATAATGTAAAAATAGCTGATAGTTGAAAAAATAGTATAACGTATCACCAAGGTTATTTGTTATCAGCAAATGCAACAAAAATTAAGGACGTGGTTAAAGTGTTGCCAGCTTATAAAAGCTTTAACAGCTGATAAAATGATTAATGGTGGTTTATATAATCATATAAGCAAGTACCATTCTTAAATAACACCTTCTAATCATTATCTAATTAGAAATATAGAAAATGACTTCTGTACAAAAATACTATAGTGTAAATCCAGGAGTAGAACTCGAAGAAGATGTGTTTGGACAATTTACTGATAAGAGAACCGGTAAATCATGTTCAGTTCGAAGATTTACATGGAGAAATAATAACAACATTAGTGTGCAAGTAATTACATATGGAGCAACTATTACTTCTATCAAAATTCCTGATAAAAATGGAACTGTTGAAGATGTGGTTATGGGTTTCAATGACATGAAAGGTAATGTTTGCTTATAAAATTTATTCTACTTTAAAGCTAAACAAATAACTGCAGCAAGTTATAAATAATATACCACGTACATAATAATTTAAAAATACATATATGTATTATTATGTATTAATTACAAATTATAAACTGTGATCGTTTTCTGTTTTTAATTTGATATATCAAAACAATAATTAAAAATTAATCAGTGTAAATACAAGTAGAGTTTATTGTAAAAAATGCATTTTCTTCTAGCTTTGAGTTTTTGTTACAAAAGAGCAATGCATGCACCAGTAGTCGGCCGCTCAACCTTATATTCCTTTATACTAACAATTACTTTTTATCTGCTCATAATTAAGTACCTTCTTCTTATTTAAAGGAACATAAGGTTCAAGATCGACTACTGGCGCATTTATTCCTACCTATTATGTGTATTTTAAATGAATACTGTCTTGTTTTATGTAACTGGTTTCACTTTCAATACATTATCGGCAGTGTTGGGCAATCTAGATTGTTTTATCTATCATTCATCTAAATAAAAAACATTTATCTATTATCTTATCTAGATATATATTTTTAGTCATCTTTTATCTGTATCTAGATCTAAAAAATCGCGTTAGATAATAGATAATTTTTTCAACTTTTGCGTTTTGTAATTAATTATCTGTACCCAACATTGATTAGCGGTGTTTCGATCCAAATTAATATTTGTTAAAAAAACTTCTAAATATGCTGGTTCTAGCATAATAGACTACATTGAAGTATGTTACAGTTCATCTAGAACAATCATCAGAGATAATCTAGTAAAATATCTTGATATTTCCAGTAATTGACTTTTTCGAGATGATCTCTTTGGGAATGGCGTTCTTGTCTCTTTCCACGTATGTTTGGTATGATTCGGTCAGCACCGCATTTGTCCTCAATAAATACTGCTACTTATCTTTCCATAAACAACTTTTAATTCTATATTTGCAATTTTACTAAGTAGCAGAACATTCATTTAACCGCATGGTATAATTAACAGCGGCAATTTCTGTAACTTTATGGAAAGCTATTCAGGGTGTCCTCTAAATGGCATATAACAAGAGCACGGCGTGATCCTTGATAAAATCTAAGCATAAGCTTCTCCAGTTCTTTTATTTGTCTTTTGTTCACAAAATGGCTTTGTCTTGCCTAACTGCATATACATACAGTGTGATTGCAATTGATTGAGGATGGTTTGAATTTGGTTTAAATTATTTTCATGTTGACACCACTTGTTTACTTTTTGCAATCTAAAATCTGCTGTAGTGTTTACAAAGTACAATAACAAACAGTAAACAATTAGTGCCAACATGAAAATTTAATTAATTTAAACATGGCGCCAAATACATTCTTATCTATAAATCAAAAAAATACTCGCAAGAATTAAGCTTTCTAATATAATTTTATTTCTGTATTCAATTCTGATTTAAGGATATTTAAATCCCTTAAATCCATATTTTGGAGCTACTGTGGGACGAGTTGCAAATCGAATTGGTTACAGCAAAATAATAATCGATGGTAAAGAATACAATGTATCAGCAAATTTAGGCCAACATCAACTCCATGGAGGATTTCGAGGATTTGATAAAGTGAATGACAAAAACCATCACAATTAGATTTATTTTTTTACTTTTTTCTTTTTAAGGTCAATTGGGAATATTATGTAAGTGGCACCAAAGTCATTATGAGTTATGATTCCCCAGACAATGAAGAAGGTTTCCCTGGAAATGTTTTGGTTAACATATCATTTCAACTGAGTGATAAAAATGAATTTTTAATGGATTTCAGAGCTACTACAACAAAACCAACATTTGTTAATTTAACAAATCATTCGTATTTTAATTTGGCTGGGCAAGACAAGGGTGCCGAAGATTTGTACAAACATGTAATTACTATAAATGCTGATCAAACAACTGATGTTGATGAAAACTCAATTCCTAATGGTATTTAAACAAATAAGTCATATTAAATTTGATAATTAACTATTTCTATTAACAGGAAAATTACTACCTGTTACTGATACCATTTTTGATTTGCAAGTGCCAAAAGTTTTGGGAGATGTTATTCATAAAATTCCTGGTTATAATGGATACGATCATAATTTTTGTATTAACAAGGGAACTGATCAAGAAAATACTTTTATAGCAAAGTGAGTATCAAATTTCAAGTACAATTTAAACTTCAACATCTCATTTCAGAGTTTATCATCCACCGACTGGTCGAGTATTAGAAGTGTACAGTAATCAACCAGGTGTGCAGTTTTATACATCAAATTCCATTCCAGAGAATCCAAAAGATTATAAAGGGGTAATTATGTGGTTTCTAATTTGTATAAGAAACATAATAAATTGTAATTTCAGGATATTAAGAAACTACAAACTTTGGAAGGAAAAAATGGTAATTATTATAAACATGGCGCTCTTTGCCTTGAAACACAAAATTGGCCCGATGCGATTAATCATGTAAATATAGTATTATATTAAATAAAAACACGTGTAATATCAATATTTTATTGCAGACAAACTTTCCCAAAGCTGTACTATATCCTGGAGAAACCTATAAACACATATGCATCTATAAATTCTGGATTAAGCCGTAAACATGCATTAACTTCCATTTAAATTTCAACTTCTTCAATATTTTTTCAAACAATTTTTTTTGGTATTTTTAATTTTATTATAAAAATATATACATAAAAAATTTGTACAGACTTAAAGCTATTTAAATATAAATTAAAAATACAAAAAGTATTTAATTTTTGTAAACTGTATTAATATACATAATGATAAAAGAAATGTTAATAACAATGATCTTATATGTCAAGTTAAAATACCTTACAGAAAACTTAACAAACTGCACATTACAATTTGGCTGAAATATAAGTGAATCTTGATAACTTGAACTCAAAGGGAAATAAAAACACGTCAAGTAATAACAATTTACAGCTTCAATTAAAAAGGTGTTTATGTATGCAAAAATTTAAAACTTTCAAATTTTTTAAATATCGAGTTTGAACCGTATCTACAAAGTGCTCTTGATTTACATCTTGTTTTAGACCTTTAAGCAATATTGATCGAGTAAATCAATTATGTTACTTTTGTAGGTTGTCTTTAGCTTATTTAGTTTAAGGCAGAGGATGGAAGACCAGCAATAGCTGAACCTTCTCCCATTCTATGTACTTATATTTGTGTATACTGTGTGTCCGAAAAATATGGAATATCCTATATATCTCAGTAAATATGCATTTTATGGAAAAATGTTTCCTATAAAAGTTGTTTAGTGTTTAGTTTTACATTACAGGGCAATACCAAATAACTATTTTTAAAAAACAAAAGCGCAACGAATAATGCTTCAATTTGTTTTAATGGGAAGGTATCCCTTTATTGTACTCATTTGATAGAGAATATTTTTCTCTTTTCAATGATGTAAAACTTTGATACACTTGCATAAGTAAATTTTGATTAAAACGCAAAAAATTGTTTGAATAACGCTTAAAAGTTTATTTATTCATCTGTTACCTTTCTAGACGCGGTCTTTTAAATTTTCAATATCATCTAGTCACATTATGGTCGGTGTGATACACTTTTGTTTGTTGCAACAATTGAATGCGTCGTAGAAATGTCAATTAATAACCGAACTGAAGCGAAAAGTTATTTGTTTAATTAATTTAAGCATTTTGATTAACGTGAGGATAACAAAGTTACAAAAATACGACTTGCTATGGATCATTTATCAGAAAAACATCGTATCGAAATTTTAATGATGCTGAGATATGGAGACAGGAGAACACAGGAGGAAGTTTGCAATTTGTTTAATAACGTGCACCCCGAACACCATATTTATCAGTCTACTGTAAGTAAAATTTTGCATAAATTTCATGAGGCGGGTTCTGTCAAAGATCGTCCAAAAACGGGCAGACCTAAAGCTCTAAATAATGAACAACGTGAGAATATAATGTTGGCTGTCGTGGAAAATCCACATATTTCTGTTCGACAAATTGCTCGTGAACATACTTTGAAGAAAGGAGAAGTGGCATCCGTATAAACATTGTAGTTCAAGAATTATTAGAAGATAATTTAGATCGAAGATTGCAATTTTGCAAAGAAATAACACAAAGGCTTCAGGAAAATGCAAATTTTCATAAAAATATCCTCTTCACTGATGAGGCAACGTTTTGTTTGAATGGTACCATTAACAAGCAAAACACGCGCTACTGGTCTTCGCTAAATCCTGGCTGGTATGTAGAAGGGCACACCCAATATCAGCAGAAAGTCAATGTCTGGGCAGGAATTATTGGAATGCCAATTTTGAGACCTTTTTTTATAGAACATAATTTAACAGCGGATGCTTATCTAGATTTTTTAAGATTTGACTTAGTTCCTGCTTTAGCTGTTCTATTTCCTAATGAACTAGATCCAGATGTACCCCATAACAGAATATGGTTGCAACAAGACGGAGCTGCTCCTCATTTCGGAATTAATGTCCGACAGTTTCTTGATAATACTTTCCCTTATCGATGGATAGGCAGATGAGGTGCAGTAGAATGGCCAGCTCGCTCGCCGGATTTAAGTCCACTTGATTTTTTTCTGTGGGACCATCTCAAAAATAAGATTTATGTCGATATGCCTGAAGATATTGAAACTCTAAAAGACAGTATTATTAGTAAAAAATAGTTATTTGGTATTGCCCTGTAATGTAAAACTAAACACTAAACAGCTTTTATAGGAAACATTTTTCCATAAAATGCATATTTACTCAGATATATAGGATATTCCATACTTTTCGGACACACTGTATATATAAATAGAATGAATAAAAACTATTATTAATTAGAGCTTTACATATAATGTGAAAAATTTAATTTATTAGTTTATATAGTTTAGTTAACTAAATGCTTCTTACGAGCAGTTTAAAGAATGAGTAACAACATCAACGATTTACTTGTAATTTGCATGCATATTTCAGCTAAACCATAATGTATTAGTTTCGGTGGCAAACATAAGTATTCCAGAGCATTCCCACAAGATGGTTTTGGGCCCTTCAAATGAACAGTTATAAGTGATTACTTGAGGTTTAGACCCCCCATACTGCAAGGCCATTATATCTGCCACTGATTAGTTTCCAGTATTCCTTCATTTGTAGAACTGCATATTTTTCTTGAGAATATATTAATTACTAGTTACACTTGCAAAACTTTATTGCCTTAGCTAAGCAAAAAATCTAAAAACAAAACTTTAATACATTTAATATAATGTTACTTATGTTAAATAAATGTTGAAGCTTGTATTCATGAAAGTCAAGTGCTATTATAATATGAAAATAATGTTACAAATTTTGTTATGTCAATAAATACATTATAGTATAATTCGTAGATCTTATACTTGAGTTCAGGCAATAAAATTTAAAATACAACTTTGTTTATTTAAAGATCATCATAAATTGAAAATAAAAACATTTAAAAAAGGGTAAAAATAAAGTGTATGTCTACAAACTTGCACAACCTATGAAGTAGAGGTAATAAAAATATTTTCTTTATCAGAGCATGATTAAGATTATAGAAATTATTGGTTTGGTATTAATCAAAATCTATATTATTACTATTTTACAGTTTTTTCTTTTTTCTTGTAACTATAAACCCTATTTTAATTCATGGTAAGTTTTCAATACTTAATCACTACTATAACAAAAAAGAAAAAGAAATAACATATGCATTGTTACATACTCATCATCACTTGGAATATAAAAAATTATCTTCAATTGTAAATTTTTGAAACTTTTCCCTTTTTAATATTCAAATATTGACGGAAGTAATTAGAATGAACACAACATTCTAGATGATAAGGGCAAAATTTAAATATATCCATTTCAATTATTTATTGTTTAATATTTTATTTTCCACTACGAGTTATTTTAGTATTAAATTGTAACCAAGAGTTGACAACAAAACCAGACTCCGACTGCATTATGTGCATATACAGTTTGTCTTAGACTACTAGGAACATAGCTGTTATTGTTGTATATGTATCCAAGGTTATGAAACAATCGTTAACAAACTTTATTGTTAACGATTGTTTCATAACCTTGGACACCTATATAACAATAGAGGCTATGTTCCTAGTAGCCTAAGACAAACTGTATGTAGTTGTAATAAATGGAAATTATTTTAATTCAAGTACAGAGGATTTGTGTTATAACATGTTGTACATTATATTGTCAAATGGTAATTATTTTGTTAGTGAATGTTAAGAATTTAAAAGGTTTTTTTCATTAAATATACACTTATATAATGATATTCTAAACGATCGACCAATCAATCTCATTCAAAATGAACAATTAATACAAAACCGCATCAAATAATGAAACTAAGATCAGGTATTAAAAGTATCATCATAATTTAATGTATCAAAATTAAAATCTGCATATGGTGGTAGAAGACCTCTTGGGCAGGAGAAGCCTATAATGTGAGTCGTTGAAGTGGCATTGGCACCGTCGACTCAGCAGTGCACAGTATTCGCATTAAGTCTATTAACTTATTTTTGTATACAGTATGTCCAAGATAAGGATGCACAGCATGGGGATCTTAGAAACGGTAAGAGATACAGGATCGGTTAAATAGGATGAAAGTTGGCTATTTATAGGACCTTTTTGTTGGTGTTTACAATATCTGGATATCTTAGATAGTTTCAGAGATTTTTAAAAAAAAGTAGATTTCTCAATTTTCGTTATTATTTTTTCTTTTATTTATTTGAAGAGATATCGGAAAACTAAAACCACTTTTTGTTCTCTATTAAAATACGCTAACAAAATTCCTGTACAATGTTTCGGTTTCGAGTAACCATCATCAACCTTATTTTTTTAAATAGACGGAAAAACAATTAAAAATTGTTTTGGATAGCTCTTGTTGTCACGATTCTAATGATGTAAACATGATAGGGCTATTTTGATTTCTTATGCTATAAATTAATGCATTCTGCAGTACCCTGGCCTGCACGATCACCTGATCTAACACCATTAGATTTTTTTCCTCTGGGGTTATGTAAAGAATCATGTGTTCAACCAAAATTTTGAAGATAAATAGCAATTATTACAGTTGGTCACAGCAGTGTTCAACACAAAAAAATCAAAACCAAAATAACCCTATCATGTTTACATCATTAGAATCGTGACAACAAGAGCTATTCAAAACAATTTTCAATTGTTTTTCCGCCTATTTAAAAAAATGAGGTAAATGATGGTTACTCGAAACTGAAACGTTGTACAGGAATTTTGTTAGCATATTTTAATAAAGAACAAAAAGTGGCAATAAAAAAGTGGTTTTAGTTTTCCAATATCTCTTCAAATAAAGGAAGGAAAAAATTATAATGAAAATCTAGAAATCTACTTTTTTTTAAATATCTCTAAAACTATTCAAGATATCTAGATTTTGCAAACGCCAACAAAAAGGTCGTATAAATAGCCAACTTTCATCCCATTTAACCGATCCTGTATCTCTTACCGTTTCCAAGATCCCCATGCTCTGCATCCTTATCTTGGACACACTGTATAATATACCTATCTATATTTATAAAATTTGAATGCAGACATGATTATAATTTTAGTGGTAGATAGGCTGTTTTTAAATATTAAAAACAAACTTTTAAACAACTTAAAAGACCAAAGTCAAGGGTCATTTATATAATTACATTTATTCTATAACTCGTGCAAAAGCCGTTATTATTTTGCAAAAACAAAAGAAACATCAAGATCGGAAGCTTTTTAAAATAAAAAATACCGTAATAAATTTATGCAATGGATTCAAAATGATTTCAAGATTTTACACAAAATATAGATGTAATATTTACCTTTAAACATGCAACTGACTGACATGCAATTTCTGTTATTTTATAAAATATAATTCATATTACATTGCAGGATTTTAAATACCTATACAAATTTTTTCTCGAGCTATTTGTTCCAAACATTTGTTGAAGCCCTTTAATTTGATTTAAAGCTTGTAATACAAATGTAATATTCATCTTTTCTCCTTGATCAGAGAGGGCTCATATAGCGGCTGGTGTCCATTGTGCTCTAGTTGTGCCCATCACTGCTATAGGCAGATCTTCTAAAATACTTTTTAATACATGTAACTTACAAGTATTGTTTTGATGTTCCCATGGTGAAATTTAACACTGGTAGTTCTCGTTCTAAATGTTTGTGCTTTATCAGTTTTCTTGGAACTAATTTTGGCCAGTTTCTTCTTTCTTTCTGTCTTTGTTTTTGAAACGCTCAGCATGCTGATTTCCCAGATGTATAAGTTGCAATCCAACAGGATTGTGACCTCCCCATTTGGGTGTAATATGGTGAATCACTCCCAACACTTTAACAGTTAAAGTCTCATTATTTCGCATGTTTTAGTTTGTCTTTATAACTTTGGGTGGATTTTAGCACTATTCACGACTTTTTTCCATGCAGTATACATACCAGTTATTAACCCTCATTTTGCTTAGTCTTTTAGTACCTCATCTTTCCATCTTTGCTAAATCTTGTGGTGTGTCCAAACCATTTTATACATTAAGCTTAATGAATGTTATGATATCTTCTTGGGCTAGTTCTTTCTTTATTTCAAAGTTGCTTACTCTGTCTTGATTGGGCCTAATATAATTTTTAGGATCTTCCTTTCAAATTCCTGTAGGGTTTCTTCAGCTTTTGTGAGTTAAGGTTTCTGCTGAATATGTTACTATGGATATCAACATTTCATAAATCTCGATTCTTGTCTTTTTATTAAATCTTTTACTCGAGTATGCTTCGATTGCTGAAGCTTTTTTTGAATCTTTTGATTCATTTATAAATTTTGCTCAATTGTTTGTAATGATACATCCTAAGTAGTGGAAAGTTAATACCTGTTTAAATTTGTAGCTTTCAACTTTTAAGGCGTTGAGGTTCTTCGTTTCATTTTTCAAATGTAGGGGGAGATAGGAGGTAATAAGAACATAAGTGGTTGCCTTTTAACCACAAAATCCTAAAGTTTTCTTAATTAAAAACTTTTTCATTTTAACTGTTTGTTTCCATCAAAAAATGTACCTTAACAATTTATTTAAACTTTAATAATTCATATGAAAATGAAATTATTCGCAAACTTAAATCATAAGATTCCCTGCTTCAAAGTCACATAACCTTTTTTCATTGTATTTTTTTCAATATTCATGTATATTATAACTACAATATGAACTTCAATAGTCTATTTAATAACTACGACAAATTATTCTTAATATTTCAGAGCTTCTAATATATGGGCACAGACAATTTATAAAGCTCATTTTTAGTCAAAAGAAAACCCTCTTACGCATATTGTTTTGACATCCCCACAGTGAAATTTAATGCCAGTAATTCTTGTTCTCAATGTTTCTGCTGTATCAGACTTTTCTTAGAACTAATTTTGTCTAATTCGTATCTTTTCGCTGATTGTTTTTGAAATGCTCAAGTTTATACATGAGTACTATAAACTTCAAAATAATTTAATTTACTTTTATGCTTTATATTTAACTAAATACATTTACTCATTTGTTTCTTAATTTGATTTGTGTTACCAATATTTTTATAACATCATGTAGTTTTATAATTTGCTCAATAAATAAAAGTTGCTTTTTACATGTTTTGATAGATTTCTTATTCTCTCTTAGAAGAACACTTCCTATAACCAGACACAAATGTTTTTTTAAGTAGACGCCCCCAATAAATAGACCAAAAGTGTGAAAACTAACAGTGTTCACTTATTGGAGACTACTGTATACAGGGTGATTCTGAAATAAAGGGTATCCTCTTAAAGGTGGATAGCAGTGTGATAGTACATACATTTGCGATAAAAAACGGTAGATAAAAATTGCATAGTTTCCGAGAAAAATGCGGTTGAAGTTTAATCGCTAAGCCAAGCCGGTCCTGCTCTCATACTTTTACTTAAGCAAAAATCGATAGGGGTTGACCGACTGTCCTTGTCATTGGCAGGTAGCTCTTGCTATTTATGTGAGGGGTATAATAGTTTATCTGGTTTCTACAATGCCATAAATAACCAGTAGGAACTTTTACTTTTTAATCTGCAAACGGAAAAATATTAAAATTTTACTGTTGGTGATTTTTTTTCTGTAAACTTCCGATGAACCAAAAACTTCAATAAGCATTATGCTACATAAATAAAAATTGGTAGAATTTATTAAATTAAATACAGAGGTGATAGTTAGTAGTACCCTCCATACGCATGTTTCATTCAAGTAGTGTGTGTAATCCATTGCCATTTAAAATGTTTCCTATTCATGTGACTAAATAATAATAAGGGATTAAAATTTTCCTTGTAAGACTGGAGTCTTAATTGTTCGTAACATAAATTATGTTATTATTTTTTTACTGTTTTAACGAATTTCAACAACCCTGCATGTTAAACATACTTCAGATTTAATAAGGGAAAGTTGTAAAATGTCCAGGGGGTAGTTTATGATTTATTATGGCATTTATTGTTCATTGTGCTACTACAGCTGCACTATTAGTTCAAAGAAAATAGGCATGTTTGGTAAATTTTCGTTCTTGCATTACAAGGGTTCAAAAACACCGTAAATCTCCTTAACTTTTCATTTTTTTGTCTTCTTTTAGCCTCACTTATCACGTATTAAAAGGATACCCTTTATTTCAGAATCACCCTGTATAATGTGTTACATAAGTTCAGAAGTGTATTCTAGATGTCAGTTTAAGACAAAAGTTCTAATAAATTTTTTTCCAAAATGATTTGTAGAAATAAGAGGACGCAAAAAAAAGGTCCTTTGGTCGTGATTATTAAAACCATAAAAATGATAAATTGATGAAATTTGGAGCATAACATGACTATCCAATTTGCTACAACTCACTTGAGTTGAAATTTGAAAATATTCACAGATGTCGGTTATAGGAGACACAAAATCCTGTTTCTGCAATAGACATTTACAGTGAGTTTTTCTCAAAAATGGTTATCTTGAGTGACTTGACACAAGAGTACATTTTTTTTAATAGAAAGCATTGCTATTTATGATTATGATAGTAAAATTTCCAAATTCCAAATTTTCACTTAATCTTTTTTTCTCTCTTAAGCATGCACTTCCTATAACTGAACACGGATGTTTCTCTTAAGTAGATGCCCCCAGTTAGCAAGACACAAGCTCGGTTGCACAAAAATAATTTGACCGTTGATCAAGTTGAATCTGATTGGATAAGTCTGAATATTTCACTACTTCTGATTGGTTAATCAATTGATCAATCGATCAAGCATTTACCAAAATGTATAGAATCAACAGTGTCTGTTTATTGGAGAGTTTACTGTACATACATTCAATATATTCAATATATTTAAGAACATATTCTGTATGAAGAACACTATACCACATAACATACGCACTCATACTCATAGACACGCTACTATATTCGCCAAGACATTTTCTCATGGTTTATTTTATTAAGAAGATAATCAGAGTTGAAAAAAGTCTTAAGCATTTTCAGTAGATATTGACAAATTATCTGTTACAGAAAAGTTTGAAAAACATCAATCTTCACCATACAAGCATGCAGTAAAGGTAAGACTGCAGATCCCAAAACTGCTGAGGCAGACTTTCTAAAGTGCTTCAATTCTTCACACAACAGGAATATTAAATTTGGCAACAGTGTGAAGGTTTTTAACAAATGGAACATCAGGTAACAGCCTGATAGTCAGTAAGCTTTTGGTATGGAACTACTTATAATTAGATATTTTGGGCTATCTTGAGGGTTCTCAAAATTAAAGCCAAACCCTATTTCTGTTATACAATAAAGCTTCAGGTAAACATCTTCTGTGAGTGCTTATTGCAAATCTGCAAAAAGGAAATTCCTCCACGGCTTAGTTTTCTTGTACAAGCGGTCAGAAGTTAACACCTTTAACACTGAATAAACAGAAACCAAGAAATCGAATTCCAAACGAAGCCATTACTGATTCAACAAATGAATCTGTTGAAACAATTACTCTTAATAAAAATAAAGAAATAGATATAACAAACATGCAAATCTTGGGTGTACTGATAAATCTGATAAAATCGATAAATCTTTGATTTCTTGCGATATTTTGGTTGTCGTATTCAAATAATTATGCATTTTGTACTTCTGAATATTTTTAGTTCATATCTTTTTTACATTTGTATTACATTGATAGGTATTTTTATTTTAATTTCGTAATATTTAGTTTTCTCTTAGACTTGTCATGGAATACGAATAAGTGAACAGGATATTGATTCTCGGTGGATATAATGGTAATTACAATGAAACCATTCTAATACCCTCGACACACTGAGAGTTTAATTGTCATTAAAGTAAATGACCATTTCTATTGCTAGCAGACACACACTAAGCAGTATTAAAATTGTGAGTTTGCGCAGTGATGTGACATTGGCACACGACAACTTATGATTTTGACAAATATAAACAACAACTTAACCTCGCTTTTCCTTCAATGAAACGTTTTAACATTTGAATTTAAATGGACGCAGATGGGTTTTTTATTTATAACTAAAAACATTGTAAAATAACATATAAAATATTATCATCCGTTGAACTCACAGAACGTTGTCGTATATCAGCTGAGTGTGAGCAGCCATAAGTATTCATACTCCGCGAAATTCAAAAATTAAAGCGTATAACACTAGCCAAGAAATGTTATGAAGCTAAAAAAAAAGACAATTTGAACATTTGGTTTAAATGATTTTAATATTATTAATTTCATCCTAAATAATTAAAGTTAATAAGGTTCGTTGAGAATAGATATTTAAGTTCACAACATATTTTAATAAGTATTAAGTTTAAATTTCTTTTTATGGTTTGTGTGACGAAGCCGAGTACATTGCATGATATACCGTATAAAAAATCTTGAAGAAAAGACTAATGTTGTGGAAGTATTTTAACAAATATACCTTGCATACACTGTAGATTGTTATATACTAGAAATATTTGCAATAAAACTTCAAATAAAACAATATTTTTATTAATATTACTAAACATGTTCATTATGTGAATTGAAAGCACCATTATGAGTGAACGCTGCTTTCTCTGGCTATAAAATATTTACAAAACCTTGATCTCTTCTTTGTCTTTCCAAAAGTCATTCACAAAGTTGAATCATACTACTCTCATGTTGTTATATGGATGTGATTCATCTTTCTTTCGCTCTTTAAATGCTGTGTACGCTAGTTTAGTCTATAATCTGCAGATTGTATCACAACATGATTTGGATATCATCTGTGGGAAAAACCTTCAGCATACCTTGTAGTAACTTCATTGTAATTATCACTGCATTCACCCAAAATTAGTGATGGACATAATCGAATGATTTTACTAATCGAGAGTAACTATATTTGCGTGCTTTTTTTATCATGAAGCCTGGTGCAAAGAAGTTCATGGTATGGGAAGATTTTAAAGAAGGTGAAAAAAGTGTTGCGTGTCAGCTGTGCAAAAAAGAATTAAAAGTTTTTGGTAATACTACAAATTTTAAGTGAATGATATTCAACTTGAATGATTGTACCTGAGCGGCAGTGAACGATTAGTAATATAACTCATATACAAATGATTTTTAGTAATAGTTATTAGAAATGAATGATTTTATCTCATTTGAGTGGTTACTAACGATTAGTAGTAAGCATTGTCTGAATGATTTTTAAATATCTCAAGATAAACACATAATCGAATGATTCTATAATCATCATTCGATTATGCCCATCACTATCCAGAACCCAAATCATGTCCATGTATTCGTTTGCTGTATATTACATTGCAAAGATTGAAATTGTGAACAATAATTTAAAAAAAAGAACAGGAACTAAACATAAATACAGCATAAGAAACTGGAAAATTGATAATGTAATTCAAACTGCATGAACTGTCAGAATCTGACAAAATAGAAATTTTCAATTTATCATGATGCAATGAATAGGCATAGTTGTCATATTTATTATTTAATATAATTCTTGCTTTTAACATTCTTTTCAGAAAGAATACTGCTGTTTACATAAACATTTTTCATACTCATTTCATTAATCTTTTGAAATTCAGTGTTAAGGATTCTACCTTGTAGAGCTCTGTACAAGAAAACTAACCTGCAGAAGAACATTTTTCTTTTAACAGTTTTATGTTCAGAATTTACTAAGCTGAAGCTTTATAAGCATTTCTGGGATGCCCAAATTTCAATATTAATTTAAGTATGTTTTTATAATGTCTTGGGGAGTTGAAGTGTATGCCTACTGGTACCACATGGGTCCTCACTATGTTCTGATAAAAGTGTAAAAAGTTCTACTGGTAGTATCAGCTTCTAAATTATTAATTTTAATTAGATAAATTCAGCAAACTTTTAAATTTCATAACGATCATGATCACCATACCTTTAGACGATCGTTTCGTCATTATTCTAGACTCATCAGTGAAGGATAACGATGATCAACGAGTCCAGAATAAGGACGAAACAATTATCTGAAGGTACAGTGATCAATGCTTACACAAGATTTGTCTTTATTTTATATATATTTACCCCATAAAAATCAGGACAAATTGATATTTCCTCTGTCTGTATATATATAATATTTGCAATATGTCATTTAGTACTCTATCGTTTCTTATTATCATTGATTGTTTTAACAGTATAGATGAGTAAATGTTCATTTAAACAAATGTAAAAGCAGAGCACACAAGTCGGAAAATGGGTGGAGTAACACGTTCCCCTACTGTGTTGAGGCATAGACTATACCATCACCTTAAATACATTTTGTTTGTGGTAGTAACAATATTTAATTATATAAAGTGGTTTATTACAAAAAAATTGTGATTAGAAATACAATTTAATACCTGTTCATAATTTTCAAGATTAACTAGAATTATACATTTATATTCATTATGGAGGTCTTCTTCTAAAATGTTTTAGAAAATCCCTAACTATAAATTGAAGAAAAAATCATATATTAAACATAATAAGAATGGAAAAAAATAAAGGCAACTGAGGCCCATTATCGCAGGTACGTAATAAATCACCTAAAAAATCATAATATAAAATTGTATAATTTGTTACTAAATATTGCTATGTTTATTAAAATTGTAAACATAAATTAACTGTAAATGTAAATTAAAGATATAATTACAATCGCTGTACTGCTGCAACTGCAGTGATACTGAAATGTGTTAATTGACTGATTTTATAAAAATATCTTTTAGAAATGATCAAAATATGTAAAATTTGCATTGTTTTTTAAAAGTATACCAGTGCTTTGGGACAGCGATATGTAATTACCGAATCAACTTTAACATAATGAATAAAATCTTTAAAAATTATTCAGTAATTCAGTTATAATGTGACCATAAATCAAACAAATAATACATAAAATCAGTTAAAGTTCATTTTTTATTATGGAATTCAGAGTAAGCCTCCCTTTTCTACTAATTGTGTTGTATATGTAGCGTTTTGAATTATAGCCACCAATAAAATAATAACTTTTAAGTTGACATTTGTGATAATAGGTTCGGCAATTATGAAGAAGAGAAACCAGATTTCAGATTTGAAACCAAACGATCCAGAACTGCTTTTGACAGTTGCCATACATCAATTAATTATATATTAAATAATAATTTATTTAACATAACACTGCAAAGTTCCAACTGCACTTTAACAAAATCTGTCATGGCCTACTCTGAATTGTATAATAAGAAAGTAGATTATAAAACAAATTAATAACTAATTTCCAATTAGACTTTCTAGAATTACGTTACTTTGCTGTCAAAATTCATCTGCTAGAGACCACACAAACTGAATATTTACCATCGAGTTGTTAGTGGTTGATTTTATTTACTCGAAACTTATAAATACATAGAATACAGATTAATACCAACAAGTTTCTGCAAGTTGTGTTGGTGTTAACGCTACGCATTCTATGTATTTATACGTTACAAGATAAATAACATCGTCTACAAGCTCCTTACCTGTAAAATACATGTAAAACATTTAAATAGCAGGTTATAACCGCTTCTAAAAAGACTAATTCTTTTTTAATGCATTCTGAATATAAATATAAAATAATACAATTGAAAACTTACCATGAGTAAAACAAGGAATCTAAATAAAAAAATTATCTAAAGCAATTATCACTTATGATTAGTTCTTTTACGACATCAGAATTAGGTAACTTCCATTTACAGTCTTTCAATAAAATTTCATAAGCAGCTGGTGATGCAGTATACAACGATATTAGGAAGCTTTTTTCATCTTTAGTAAAATTACTGTCTTTTTTTAATAGATGCAATGATATGGCTCCATGTAAAGTAGCTGGTATTAAACCTCGAAGATGATTAATTATCTGAATTGTCGTTAATCGCTTTCTATATCTAGTTCTTTTCATATTTGCATTTAAAATGCGTTTTAAGCTTGCAATCTCTTTACTGTGTTGTTCAATTGTTTTTGATAGATTTATAACCTCTATATTACCTGGTTTTTGCTCCAATATATTAACCTCCTCAAAAGGTTGGGTTTCTGTCAAAGGCGTATTTTCTGAAACTACTTGCGTTTCTAACTTCAAAGAGTTTGGAGACTCGTAAGCAGGTGTTACACACCTAGGATATCTTAATCTGCTGTTTGCTAATTCCGACCAATGATCTTGCTTTAATGAATGCAGATTTCTATGCTGTTCTGAATGATTATGATTCAGATTGTTAGTTGCAAATCCTGCTTCACTGTCCAAATCTATATCGTTTATTCTGACAATTCCATCTGGCACACAAACTTTATATATCATGGATTTAGTAAGTTCAGTATCCGGCAAATCAGCTGGAACAAGATTTCCGTTTCGAATAACGTACGATGTGACATCTCCAACTTCAGTTTGCATTAATGTATCTGTATCGACGGTAAACACATTTCCTTCAGAATCACTTTGCAGCACTTGTACATTGATTTCCTCGTTTTTCAGAACAGTATCTTCACTTCCAGCATCTAAAGTAGGTACAGCATCATGAACTAACCTCTTTCTGTTTGCATTTGTAAAATACTGATTTTCAAAGTGTAACTGGCACACCACCTTATTGCGTAGTTGATCTTCTGGTAGATTTTGGAAATTAGGCTTCTTGGCATTAGTAATCCACTTCAAACATCTTTCAGGATCCTTGACAGGATAATGAAAAAAGTGGAAGTCCTTCTCTGAATTCTTTGTTGCTCTTATGCAATTTTTGTAACTACATCGACAACCACCCATCCTACAAAATTACAATACATAGTACAGTAAACATACAACTAAATGCAATTACATACACATAGAACTTCAAAAATAAAAATTTACCAAGAGACAATATGTATTTACCTTGATTCATTAAATTAATGCAATTCATACAGTTTTTCCATAAATTGGCTGCTCATACAAAACACAAATTAAACTTCTCAAGGCACAATTACAATGTTTATATCAACTGTGTTTAAAATAAACGTAATCAGATAACTCGATTTCTAAATATTCTAAAATTACTGAAAATAATATTCTTTTTTTCGTAAATATACAACAAATGCATTCCCCCGCGATTCTCTGCGCTCACGACGAAATGCAATTCCGATTCGCCATCGCCATAATCGCCATTTGTAAAATTCCCGTTAGCATTCGGCAGACATCGCTTCGGTAGTATAATGTACGGAAATAGAAACGTGGAATGTAATAACATGGAATATATATTATACAGTGTGTCCAAACTAAGAGATACGAAGTCGGTTCTTTTTTCTTCTTTTGTTTTACCGAGTTATGAAGTAATAATCATTTTCATCATAGTGTGCCATGACATCTAACACACAAAAGTCGTGGAGTTTTATCAAAGAAATTCATTTGTTATGCAAAAATTGCTAAAGCAAAATAAATACGCTTTAGCTGCTTATTCGATGCTATCTGTGAATGCTCAGTAAAATATCTTAAAAGCGTCTTTTGTTTTGTTTTAGCAATTGTTACATAACAAATGTAATTTATCTGACAAAAATCAATAATTTTCGTATGTTTAAAGCCATGGCACACTAAGAGGCTTATTCTGTAAGCGTTAACAACTCGTTAGCGACTTGTTAGATACCAATTATTGTTAAGTGAACAGCTAGTCGCTCAAAAGTTATTCTGTAAGCCAACAACCATCGTTACGAGCCGACTTTATCGTTACGTGTTAGTTGTTTACTAACAGTACCTCACGGCTTGCCGTTCGCCACTAAACAATAGTTGTTAACCACAAGTATTTCTGTTAACAGAAAAGAAAAAGGGTCTTTTAAGTTCAGAAATGGCTAATTATTTTGCAGAAGTATTAGATGAGCTGGAAAGAAGGTAAACTATTACCAAGAGAGTATACTACTAAATAAAATAGATAACAATAAATCAGATTTTATACTAAATTATTTATTCATTTTTATTTTCTAGTTACAATAAGGTTGGGGTATTTTAGTTGCAATTTAAGTTTTTTGTCGCTTAAATTATCATTTATTTGAGTTAATATTTTGTGAATCTTATTGTTGTCTTCTTTATGACTGTCTTTCTGTTGCTGCAGCAATGATAAAGTATTTCGTTGCACTTGTGGTTTTACAACAGATGAGCTCTCTTTAGATGGATAACTCCGCTTTACTGGGGTGGAGTTTCTAGATGGCGAATTTATTGGGGTACTCTTGGTGGTACTTATGGTATGTGAAGTTGCCATCTCTTTCACATCAACAGCTGGAGGCTGGTTTACTTCTAATAGATTTTCTGTAAATATACACAGTGGCATGAATATTGATGACAATTACTAATAAAGAAAATATATTCAGAAATCAAATATTCCTAACTTGATCAGAAAATTAAGGATTTCTGAGAACTTGTTTACATCGATTTACTATTTGCCTTTCTCTTTGATTAGGCTAATGATTCATGTCACAAAGGATTAGTGATCACAGATAAAGATCTTCAGAGTTCATTGAATATAATATAAGAAACTAAACAAAATACATAAAATTTGTAAAGTTTGTGGTCTACAATAATACGTATGTATAGGTAGGTGATATTTTTTATAATCTATATCGACAACGCCAAGCTCTGAAGTATCAGCCATGCCTTCAACGGCCACTCTTTCCAGCAAACTCAATAACGTATCTTCTAAATTTGTTAATGGTTTCTCAGGTGGGCCTCCTCCAGTTTGACCAGCACTAGCTTTTATTATCCGAGCACGTTTTCGTACTGCACATTTCCAGTCTGTAAACACCTTTAAAATAAATTTTCAGATTACTTTTTTAATGGCAATCTTCTTATTATTTAAAATGATTTAGATGAAAGAAAAAACGTGATTTCGTATCTTGTTTCTAGTTTGTTTTTGATGCATTATTGCAATTGAATGAAACTTAAAGTTAAAAAAATGGATCCAAATTTAAGTGTAATTGTAATAATAATTTGAATAATATTCATCTTAAAAACAAATAAATTTCAAAAATGTACTTACCCTTTTCCATGTTTCCGTGGATCTATGAGGGCCACCTACGCTATTTAGCGATTTTGTTAATTTCGCCCAGTTTCTTGAATTGCGTTGGGGTTTTCAGGACAAAATTTGTTAGTCCTGAACGCCTCGTTTGTCTTTAATTCGTCCACAAACACCATGTATTGCTGCCGAGTAGTTTTTTGGGAACGCTTTTTTTTCTCACGAACGTTTTCCATGATACTTTCGCACGTTATTTTTAAATTTCGTTCGAAGATACCGCTATGCCCCTACGGCTGCTTTTCAAAAATAACCCGCTACAAGCATGCGCATGCGCAACAATTCTCCGCGAGGTCCGAAGTTAGCTGTAAGCGCTGCAAGGCGTACTCTCTCTTCTAAAAGCATTCGGCTGTCTTTATGGATTGCTGGCACAGTCCAAGCGCTTAACAATACGTGATACAGAATACAGTTATTGTTCACGTTGTCGTTAAGTAAGTCGCTAACGACTGTTGTTATGAAACAAGTTGTTTATGAACGACAGTTTACAGAATAAGCCTCTAAGTGGGAAATGCTTTTTATTTAAAAAAAATAAGATAAATTTGTTTTTAGCAAAATATCTAGTAAGCCGTGAACTTTTTTGAAAAAACAAAAGCATAAATAAACTGATCTCCAAAATAGGCAAATCTTTTCTAATTTAACCGACTTCGTATCTCTTACAATTTCCGAGATCCTAATAGTGAGCATCGAAACGTGGACACACTGTATGTCACCCGTATCAGCTTCTGAGCAACAAATTATTTTAATTTTAACAATAATTATTTACACATTACAATTAATTTAAATTTGCAAAACAGTTTTGTAAATTAAAAGTAATTTCTATAAAAGTGTATACGTACTCTTAAGGTACGTTCCTTTATGTTGTTCTTTAAACTCGGAGTGCACCGCTTGGGTTCCGTGCAGAAATTACGCTCGGACTAAATAAAACACATCCGCAGTAGTACTCTAATCGCATTCAGAAAATAACAAGAGTGCATCCTACTACATTATAAGTATAACTCTTACGCGTTCAGATTTTGAAAGTACAAACGTCCGGAGTGCAATCTTTTATACCCACTTGAGACTAGAACCCTTTTGAAATAAGGGTTACGGTTCCGGTTTTATATGGTTTAAAAATAAAAGTTCCGGTTCTGGTTCCAGAACTTTTTTGGGTTCCATAAGGGTTCAAATAAAAAACCATGTTTAATTGCAAAACTAAAATTTTGAAACTCTTTTAGCATGTATTAAAGCAGATTATTATACATTGGAGAAAAGATTACATAATTCAAATTTTTGTTGCAACAGTCACCAATTTCAAGGTTAGATGCTATTTTTAAATACGATAATCATAGTCTCATTTATTATTGTCAAAATTTTGGTTTTTTCCAGTTTTGTTTTACAGTTACTTCCAAACTTCAATTAAGGTATTTTGAATGGAGTGAGACAGTAATACAAAATAAATCCCAAGCAAGCAAGATGCACCAAAGGGGGAAAATTAAACTTTTAATAATTATTAAATAAAATTGTTCCAATAAACATAAGGCAGTTGTTATCTTGTTATCTTTGTTTATTCTGCTGGTCAATTAAGTTGTGTGAGTGTAAGGTGTAACACGAGATTAGTCATAATCATAATACATGATTAAGTAGTGACTACTACACCGTCAACGCCAAATAGCAAATTCTATAAAAGAATGAAATAATGAAAGTCATGGAACCGAAAAGAACCGGTTCTTACTGCAAATTGTGAGGGTTCCGGTTCCGGTTCTAAATTTGACAGTGACCACAATAAAGGTTCCGATTCCAGTTCCGGTTCCGTTAAATTCAACCGGTTCCGGTACCGATTACGGTTCGTTTGGATTCCGGTTCTAGTCCCTGCTTTAGACTGAGTACAAAAGAGTAAAAACAGTAAACGTTGGTAGAAATTACAATGTTTATGAGGTCATGTTTGTGTTTAACCAATTCATGCGTTATTAATATCAGTTATAACCGATATAACATTCATAAGATTCCTACTGTTCGTGTTTTTCGAAATTTCGAAGTTTGAACATCGAACTTTTAAAGTAAATATAGCTTAGGATATATTTGTATACAATTTCTGTGTCTACAACTCTGCTCCAAATCGTTCAGAAAAGGTACGTTCGGTTTTCTGTTTAGGAGCTGAAGCGTTGCGAATGGAGCGAATGATCATGTGGTACAGAGAGTAAACAGGGTTTCTCGGAATAAAAGAACGAAACGGTGAATCATCAGGAGTCGTAGAACGTAAACAAATTAAGATGCAGACGTAACCTCAACAATAATTTTAATTAATTTAAATTTCAATTATACTGCTTTGTTACAAAATTAAAGTAGGTATATTTGTTTAATTAACACAGTTGTGAGTTTTAAAAACAACATTCGTTTATGTTGTTTTAAAACTCGGAGAGCTCTGCTTGTTGTAAAAGCCGTCCGCTTTTTGTGATCGACTTAACAGAGTGCGTTATTGTAGCGTTCGTTTTT
>VTPC01000784.1:51775-83038 GCA_011009095.1 Ignelater luminosus
GTGTTTTTCGAAATTTCGAAGTTTGAACATCGAACTTTTAAAGTAAACATAGCTTAGGATATATTTGTATGCAATTTCTGTGTCTACAACTCTGCTCCAAATCGTTCAGAAAAGGCACGTTCGGTTTTCTGTTTAGGAGCTGGAGCGTTGCGAGTGGAGCGAATGATCACGTGGTACAGAGAGTAAACAGAGTTTCTCGGAATAAAAGAACGAAACGGTGAGTCATTAGGAGTCGTAGAACGTAAACAAATTAAGATGTAGACGTAACCTCAACAATAATTTTAATTAATTTAAATTTCAATTATACTGCTTTGTTACAAAATTAAAGTAGGTATATTTGTTTAATTAACACAGTTGTGAGTTTTAAGAACAACATTCGTTTATGTTGTTCTTAAAACTCGGAGTGCTCTGCTTGTTGTAAAAGCCGTTCGATTTTTGTGATCGACTTAACAGAGTGCGTTATTGTAGCGTTCGTTTTTTACAGGACGGAGTGAGAGGTACAAACTCTTTTAATGCACCGACTGAAAAGGTTGTGCGTTAGGAGTTTATGGAAGCACAAGCGGAGTTGCCAAATTTGCAAACATCCAACACAATTTTTCCCTCAGTTTTTTTAATGTTGTTTAATTTCTTTAATAATAAATAAGAGAGAACACTATATACTGAAACAGAGCCAGAGCTGAAAGTGCGATTCCCACCACAAATCGCTATTACTTCCAGTGCGCAACCAATACTCACCGGCCAGGCGGCCACTTTTATTTGGTTGACTTGTACTGCGAAATGCAGTTATATGTGATGATGTAAGGTACGTTCGGTTTTCTGTTTAGGAGCTGGAGCGTTGCGAGTGGAGCGAATGATCACGTGGTGCAGAGAGTAAACAGAATTTCTCGGAATAAAAGAACGAAACGGCGGATCATCAGGAGTCGTAGAACGTAAACAAATTAAGTTGTAGACGTAACCTCAACGATAATTTTAATTAATTTAAATTCCAGTTAGACTGCTTTGTTACAAAACTAAAGTAGGTGTATTTGTTTAATTAACACAGTTATAACAATTGAGAATTGGGGTTATAATATGTACTTTGTTTTCTGTTTCTTCTGGGCAAGGTTGCCAAATTAAAGTAAAATTTGTCCACATATTAATTTATACGTTTTTCTCACATTTGTCTACAAACTTATTACTCAAATAATTCGGGTGTATGGAATTTTCAAAATTATTGTACAGAAATTAAACAACAATTTAAAAAAGTGAGAGAGAAATTGTGTTGGATATTTGCAAATTTGGCAACTCCGCTTGTGCTTCTATAAACTCCTAACGCACAACCTTTTCAGTCGATGCATTTGAAGTTTGTACCGTTCACTCCGTCCTGTAAAAAACAAACGCTATAATAGCGCACTCTGTTAACTCGATCGCAAAAAACGAACGGCTTTTACAGCAAGCGGAGCACTCCGAGTTTTAATTTCAACATAAACGAACGTACCTTTGGTCGACTTGTAGACATAATTGAGGCAGTGGCGGCTCATGGATATAAATTAAAGGAGAGTATAAAAAATTGATCATACAGTTTTAGAAGCGAGTTCTGATAAGTATCAAATTGATATACTACTTATCAAAAAATGATAAATAACGTTGCTTGGGTGCATAAGTAGTAATTAGAGTTTGAGCAAATTCACATTAAACATCCCATTAAAGATAGTCACGTGACCAAATATGGTAAAAGTTTAGCGGGCATGAGCAAACAATTGACAATATACCAACGTTAATGGAACGTAACATAACCTGACGGTCTAAGCAGATGTGGTTATTTAAAAAAACACGTTTGCAATTTATTCATTTATTATTAATAAATTATTAACAGTGAAAGTATCGTCAAAATGTACATGTTCCAAGTCATGCCACAACTTACTAACCTAACAAACCGAGTTACCGTATACGGTATTCGCTCCCTTATTTGCAAGGAAATAGCGGGCTCCGATAAACTTTAGCGTTACGATAATGTTCTGAGCATGCGTTGTTGCCGCAAAATAACGTTATCGTATAGCGTATTGCCGATTGTCCAAGAACCTTTCACCGACAGCGCCGCTAATTACTAATTGGTCCCAGACACAAGGATTCAACTTGGAATCCCTATAATAATTATTGTATTAATATTGGAATTTTTTTACAGTTTACAAGTTAAGGTATACTGTACCTGCATCCATGTATTTAGAAAAGACATGGAGAAACAACTTGCTTTTTAAACTTGATGTATGATATTGAATGAATGTAAATGCCTTCCCTAAAGAACAACATAAAAAATTTAGAATGATAGTTTTATAAAACTGTTCAAAAACAGCTAAGCTGGAGTTAGAATTGCACACCATATTCAATACCTACAGTATTTTTTAATTTTTAAAAATATGTGAAATTGTGAACACCACTTTAAACATGATTAGTTCAATCTTTACTTTTTTGAGATAACGTCATTATCTGGCAATTTTATGTACTTCCCTAAAAGTATCTAATGAACATACGTTGGAATTTCTGTGCACTAACAGGATAGAACTTCTACAATTAATTTATTAGTAAATTGAAACAAAATTGATCTTACAATTACTTTAGTAATAAACTTGTATTATATTAAAAGAAAAAAAATAAAAATATGTCCACATATTAAATCAAATCCTTTTTACTGTTGTACATAATTTAATTACTAGTTTAAGTATTATTTACAGAATTATTATGTTAGCTGTTTATTATTAGCCTCTGTTAATTCACTTCAAACACTGATGTATAAGCTTATTTATGTTCAGATTTTGTATTTTGTAGATTAGTATCCTGTGACCTATAATTGGCATCAGCTGTTGGTCGCAGTTTAAATAAATAAATAAATAAAAGACCATTTTGACTTAATTGAAATCTAACCCTGTTGTTGCATCCGAATATCTGATCTATGCTAGTGTTGACAATTTAAATTGACAGAAGTTTTGAAAGCAAATGTATTTCATCCTTGTCACCTCAGGTATGTTTACATTAGTGCAGCATATACATGTTTCTCATTCGTATCATTGTAGGTTAGTTCAATATGTAACCGAGGAAGATTACACCCAACGTATACGGTTTTGTTAATTTAATCAAAGAGAATTAACAAGAAACCAGTTTTTAAAGCTTGTACTGTTTTCAGATGAAACAAATTCCTAAGAAAATCCTCACTGGATCAGGGAAAGTCACTTTCCACACATTTTTTTCTCTTAATGTTTGGTGTAGAATTCTTGGAGATGACATTATTGGACATTTTTTTGAAGGTAACCTGAATGGAGAAATGTATTTAAATTTCCTGGAAAATGTTTTAGCTACTTTATTAAAAGAAATTCCAGAAGGCAGATAATGTGGTATCAAAATGATGGGAGTTCATTCATTATCATGTTAACATGACGAATTATCTAAGTGGAAGTTTTGAAAATAGATAGGTGCATTGCATTGCTTGGCCATTGAATTTTTTTATATTAAATTTTATTTACAGTTCATAATAAACACATTTCTGAATTCTGATTCTGATTTCCTATTACGTGGTATTTACTAATGTTACAGTGGTGTTAGTTTTCATATTATAGAAGCTAATTTACTCTTCAATAAATTTTCTAAAATATAATTTTTGTAAAGCCAGCTATGAAAGTATGGTGTGTTGCCTATAAGCATGGTGCGAGATGAAAAATTCACCCTGTATATTATGCGTATCTAAGCAGAAATTCAAGTTAAATCATAATTAAAGTTCATTTATCAAATCTAAACAACTCTTTGAAAATATTCTGTGATTCTTTGTTAATCCCTACATATCTATTGCACAAAGTACTTCAAACTACTAAAAGTAGTATGAATTTATTAGTATTAATAAGAATTAAAGCAATCTATACTATATTCAAACTAATGAGCTACTGAAACAAACGTTTTATTTTCTATAGTTACATGAAAATAGATTTACACCATGGAAGATTTCTTTAATTTATATTGCTTCTATTGATGTGACAACTTATATAAAATAACTGTCAAAGTGACACATTAATAAACAATTATATGTATTTAGTATAAGACTAGCTCGATCATGGTTAGAGAGATAATAGCGTGTTTGTTTATTTCGAGTACTTCATTAATTTGACTGAAGTAGCAGATTTGGACAGAACTATTAGTAAATGTAAGAAAAAATAAATCAAATGTGTTAAATAAAACTATTTATATTTTTAGAATAATTAACAGAAAGACACTCCAGTGCACAAAAGAAACTTAAACTACTACTACTACTACTAAAAGAAGTTCGGTAAACAAAATTCTTCAGTTGATCCCAAAGGAGTAAATTGTAAAGATTTAAAGATGGTGTTCCAGCATGCTAAAACCACTTTTCCCTCGAAATCTCTGAAAGAACATCTTCTAGTAACTCTGGAGGTTGCAGAGATGAAACATACAGTCCAAGCAAAAAATCATCAATAATCTCATCCCAGATATTAACTAGAAACTTCTACCGAGAGTGATAAACAAGCAGCTTGTGTGGCTTTTTCCATAAAACTTAGAAATGCCCTCAAGAGTAAATATTGCTTCATTGGAACACATAAAATTATTGAAAAAGAGACGGTTTCATTAATGTATTTTATTCACAATATATTTAAAAATATTCTACACCACACTTTTTAATTCTTTCCTGAAATGCATAGCAGTTATGAAAAATTGAATGGCATTTGCATAAGTTTATTCACTATAGTGTCAATAATAAAAGCTGTCATTTATTTATCCATAATCTTTCAAATTATAAGCTAAATTTTTATATTTATTGAAATCCATTTAAGAATATTCTAACCTCTCTTGAACACAAAAATAAGCATACTATTTAAAAGCATTAAAAAGAAAATCACAGAAAGTACTAGCAACAATAATAAGTATGCACTGCACTGATCTTTCCTTAATGGTAACGAATCACTAAACAAGCAGGAAAAATAGATAAAAATACGTAAAAGCACGCAACTACCGTTACTACACCAGACTACTTCCTAGATATTTTGTTTACACATGAATCATATAACAAGTGTCGACAACCGATAACAACATAATAATAATAATAATAAATGGCCTTGAAGCACCAACGAGTCAGTGTCGCCAATATATAAAAAGTTATGCCTTCAAGCAGGAAATCAAGTAATTCGAAATTCGAAATTACTATTTTAAATAAAAGTAAAGACTCAGAGTAATTTTGTTTCGTTTTGTATTAAACTGTGACATTTACGTATCGTTTGGATTTTTATTTTAGCTACTTCGCATTATTCCAAACTGCAAAACGGAAAAACATGCCTATTCAAATTCAATCTTTTGTCTCATTTAATTCTCCTTCATTTTTTTTAAATTATGAAAGAACGATTTATTACTCTTAAAATATCCCATACGTACGGCTGTACAAGTAGTAGTAAGTAGTAACTGATAAAAAAGGGATTCTACTAAATAAAAGCTAACGATTCAAATGTAGAAGACCAACAGATGAAATCTTTTAACTTACTTGTCCCTAATAACACATCACTTTTCTGTGTTGAGCACGCAGTATCAGTACTGCTCGTAATAAATTAAATTCAAGTACTTATCAAACTCATATATTAGCAGATAAGTGCGGGGGTAACTACAGGTGAACCCAGGCATCAATCGCCATGATCCCTAAGCTTTTAGCTGCCTATTGAGCGCTCAACGCGCTCAACTATCCCCCCCACACCCCAAAATATAGTAATGGCGGCCATCTAAGGCGGTGGGTGGTCGGCTGAATTCTAAATTTGACAGTGCTTTATTTTCATGTTCCTAAATCGTAAAAACAATAATCTCCAGCTGTAATAATCTTAGCATTTTCTTAACCATGCCCAGTTAAAAGTACTTGTTGGAAAAGTTATATCCTTATGGGTGTAGGTTGTGATAGACATGTAACATGTTATTTTTATTTTACAAGTTATGGAAAACTATATATGAGCATGAATCATGGGATGGGAAAGCATTATTCTAATGCTTAATGTAAAGGTATGCTCGTTTAAATAAATTTCGAACTGATGCACGTACTTTTATGGCTGTCATTATGACCACAGTTCTTTAATGTTGTCTTTATGATGTTGATAGATATGCATGGTATTCATTATTCAGAAAATATAAAATATCCACAAATTCATAATCTGTTTTTTTTGTATAACGTATTTTTTTTTATATGCTGTGCAGGCTTTTAGCATCATGCTTGTTTATCCAGGCAATGGTACATAGGATTTAGTTGTTACTTTTAATGCTTACCATGGCACGAAAAGCAGAAACAGTTCGTGCTATTAACATATCCGTTGTTGGCTTGTCGGGGATGGAGAAAGATAAAGGACATACAGGAGTTGGCAAATCCTGTCTTTGTAATCGGTTTATGAGATCTTTAGCAGATGATTATAATGTTGACCATATTTCTGTACTAAGCCAGGTAAATAATCCCATTTTTTTTTTTTAATTGAAATAGATAACTGATTTAATTCTTTCCAGACGGATTTTAGTGGTCGCGTTGTTAATAACGATCATTTTTTGTATTGGGGGGAAGTAATTAAAACATCTGAAGAAGGAGTTGATTATCAGTTCAGTGTTATAGAACAGACAGAATTTATAGATGATGCATCTTTTCAACCATTTAAAGGTTAGTCATTGTTATTTATATCATGTAGTAATGGTATTTATTCTTAAGCCAGTGTGAAAATATTATCAGTTGCATACATTAAGTATGATTCAAATTACCACAAATATGTAACCTCCTAGAAAAAAAACAAAATTATATAAGAAACAACAAATAAAGCGTGAGGATTTGTATCATTTTTATTGAACATACTTTGTTGAAAGTTTCAATTCTTGAGGATTTTTAATATTTTTTTGTCGATTCTGTTGTGCTGCTGAGATATAAACTATTAAACATAAATGTTCTGATGGTTTTTTACTACAGATGATTTTTAATTCTTTTAAGTCTTAGGATCTTCTTAAATTAACAATATCTGGTCTATTATGATTATTTTAGCTTCAAATTATGACAAATACAGATATAAATTGTTCTTGAAGCTTTATTTCAACTTGATACAAATGGAACTTGTTAAATGCATAATGTCAAAGTTATCTTGATTATGTACTCTGTCAAAGAATCTTGATTACTGTTTTATGTAATCAATTGTTTTTAGAATTGTGAAATATTTTTTTAAAAACAAGTAATGAGCTCATTGTTGTTGCTAGGGTTTAAGCTGCTACTAGCATTTTTTCAAAATGCAAGGAATAATTCCATCTTTAAATACAATTAGCAAAAATGCTAACTAATTTATCTACAAGATTGTTAAAAATTTCTCCTTAAAGTAATTAAAAAGTGAAATATGCTATCTTTGCAATTGGTGAAAATGCTACTAACAATTTTTTCAGATCTACCTTAAACCTGCTGTTGCTTATGTTATGTTGGTCTCGAATAATTAGTTATTATTGAAATAGAGAATAAGATTGTTAGTGAACTTTCTGCTACAGTAAAATTTACCATCAAAAAATGATAAGAGATTGAAAACATTCAGTAAGTGCCAAATGGACAATCAGGTGGGTGTATCCAAATTCCACCAAGTGCTAGATGGTAGAAACCATGGGTAAATTGATGACAATTGATGCAAAAATTCTCTTGCTATGGCAACTCAAATATGGCATCAGATCATCACATTCTCTCTAACAACATTTGACTGAATTGAGCAATCTTGTTGTTGTAAAAATAAGCAAATATGCAAAATTTAAACAAAATTATTCAATCTGGTCAAATGTTACACCTTGTGTATTAAATGATGGGAATAACCAAGTGATTTTAATGGCACAAATTTTGCAAATAATACAGCGTGTATACAAATTGATGAGACATATTTTGCTTCTTATTTTCTTTATTATTAAATTGATTTTAAATTTTTATCAGTTATACAACCTTCCAAAAAGAAATTTCATTCTTTCCAAGGAATCTTATCTTGCACCACCAGTTTACTATAAATACAAATATGAAAAATTAAAAAAGTTTTTTTTTTATCACAAAATTTATTAAGACCTAACCTCTTAAATAGCATTACTTGTTTATAGTGCATCATTATAAAAGAAACGAGTCTGTCTTACAAAGCAAAAAGGCCCTGACTCTAAAAATCATAGTTTTGAGATATTGAATGAAATTTGTTTGGCTTTCTTGCTTGGCATACAAATAAATTTCAGCACAGAGAATTTAGCAATGCCCTAAACTCACTTTTGTACATTTTTTGAGTTAGAGCCTGTTTACTTTGCAGAGCAGAAGTGTTATCTTTTTGATGCAAATACAATTAAAATTGCCAATTTCATCTAAAGTTATAGTACAAAAGTTTTTGTTTTATTGAAGTAGTAATGCTAACTATTTTAACTACCATCATCCTTCTCAGTTTCTGCATGCTCTGTCACTCAAGGTCCATAGATAAAAGTATCCTGTGAAAACTAGATCATCCAACTCATTTAAAGTGTTGAACTGGCACAAAAATGGCAGAATTTGATGAAAGCCTGAGGAGACTTTAAAGTATCCATGTCAGTAATACTAACGTGATGATAAATGATAGAATTCCTTTATTTCTAGCATAAACTGTTATATAACTAAAACAAATAAAACTAACATTGTTTACATTAAGAAACTAGTTTTGTGGCACAAAGATGGCTGTTAATTGCTGCTAATATCTGCCACCTGCCTGGCCATCTAATGAAAGTTAGAATAACTAACCATACCACTGACGTAAGTATACCTCCTCTTTCGGAAGCATTCCAATCTTGAAGGTTCTAAATCTGAATTAGATTATAAGATTAAGTCATATGATTTCAATAATTAAAATGTGCTTCGATTGTCGCAATACATATTTTGCATGCAAAACAAGTGCAAGTACAAAGTCAAAGTAATAATAATGATAAATAGTATGATGCGAGCAATTTCTTTGGAGTGAATATTGATGGTTCATGTCCATAATTTTTGTTATTTTAATATTGGAGATAAATTTCTTTGGCACATGCACAGTGTTATATGGGGTTTCCATAAAGCAAGAATTAAACCAAATCCCGAACTGTGCATATACCAAAGCAATATGTGAATTGAGTTTTGTACAATGCAATTCACCGTTAGATCAACTTGTTATACTCAAACTAGTTTTGGTGATTTAACATTTTAGCATTTTTTGCACAATCTTAGGATTGCAGCAATATACAAGCAAATATTGCAGACTATTAACAGTATGGCAAGCAAATTTTTATTTGCCATTTGAATAAAATTAGGATCAAATGGAAAGATGAAAATATTAGGTGTAGAACAACCATTTTGTGGAATACACTGTATAAGCAAAATCAGCTTTTACAAACATTTAAAAACAAACAATTGGCCACAAAATGCACTATCTTGCAACTAGGTGTGTGAAAAAGTTGTTTGAACAGACCATTGTTTGCAAACATGGTTGAAACAGTTTAAAAATGAAATCTTTGATGATCTGAACACTTGAACCTCTGTTTGAATAGTTTGTAAACATGCCCTTAATTTCTAACCTAAAGTTTTATGTTATTTCACTATACATACACAATAGTACGCAGTATATGTAATTTATTTTGATGGGAACTCAAAATTCTGAGAAGTGTTTACTCATATTTATGTATATTGTATAAATTGTTATATTATTCGTAGTTGTACCATAGCATACCATACCAATTTCAATTTATCTGCCCAAAAATAGGGTTTTTGGATATATTGTCTATGTAGGTATACAGGGTGATTTTTAACTCTTTTTTTCCTTTTAAAGCATAGTAGAGGGGCATAAAAGGAACTGATTTACGTTAAATTGCATTAACAAAAGTCATATAATTTGAGAGTTGGAATAACTGGGTACCGTGTTTGAGAACTTCTGTACATAAACGCATTTTGTAATGCAGTAATTTAAAAAACCAGAAACAATCAATCCTGCATGCCCTACAGTTACTATAAGCAGAAATCAAATACACAGATAACTTTGTTTATTAAATTGAAAATTGAACAAGTAACGTTAAATACCTTATAAAATTGTAACAAATTTGATTATAATAATTGTTCAGAATTACAACCTCCAGCTTGAATACACAGTCTAGCACATTGAATCCAAGATTGGATCGTTGTGTATTCTCTGCAACAGTCGTTTTGAGTAGCAATCTGTTCTTGATAAACCAATGATTTCATACATCCCCATAAATAAAAATCCACCGGATTTAAATTCGGCATTCTTGGAGACCAGGCAACCGAGCCTCCACAACCGACCCATCGACCAAGGAAAACGATATTTAGATGTTGTACCATTCTATCATAATGTGGAGGAGCTCTTATCATATAGGAACCACATACTCAATGGGCATCTAACAAAACATCTTCTAGCAGCTCTGGAAGGTCGTTTTGCAGAAAATTTAAGTACAGTTTCCCAGTCATTTGATTGGGCAAGATAAATGGGCCTGTTAGCATACCATTTACAATTCCAGCAAAAACATTCTGCTGATAATTGTACCTGTGTGGGATTTTTTACATCCCAGTAGTGCATATTGTGGAAGTTTATAATTTTGTTCTTTGTAAAGGTGGATTCATCACAAGCCAATACATTCTTTAGAAAGTTGGCATTTCTCAGATCCTGTTCCAAGAACCATTCACAAAATTTAATGTTTTGTTCATAGTCCCTTGGTGGTAGAGCTTGTACACACTGCACGTGGTATGGGACACGGTAACTCTTTGTGGATCATCTGCCAAACAGTGAATTGTAAGGTACACTTTGTGCATGTCCCTTGTAAGTGCTGTATTTTTACATCTTCTACAATAGCTTTGAGCTGTAACACTTTCACTGTGTATTCCATTATTTTATTACTATTTATTTATTTTTACTATTTAAGATGGTTATGAATTAAACGTGTATTTGATACCATAGCACAAAAATGATTCTATGATTCAAGTCTTCTAATTTTATTTACCAGCTGGTGGATATTGTAATATGTTGACAGTGACTCATTCATCGTTGACTGATAGCAACACATTACTACTACAGAATGATCAAAAAGAAAGTGTACTTCAACAACACATTACAAATATACTATAGTACTACTTGCTAAGTAGTAATGAACAAAATTCCATCCTGATCACCCGATGAAGTGAAATTGATAGCCAATACTACGAATCACTGCCTACTGTTTAGGAATCCATGGTATAGATGTCATTTTAGTTGAGATGTAAAATACTTTAAATATAAATGTGTGTACTTTATAATTTAAAATAATACATTCAATATTAGTTTTATACTATTTATATCATTTTTCTTTGTTTTTTCCCCATTTGTTATTATGATGTCAAGGAGTTGTGTCTTCAACCAAATTTTCTATCTTTCTTTGACCTGATATAAGACCTCAATTTATATTGGGTTAATTGCTTTTCAGCCATGAACCTGTTTCTTACAATTGTTTCCCAAGTTTTTCTTTGTCGGCTCATTTTTCTTTAATTTATTTTTCTTTTTTGGTTCACTCTTTTAATATATCCATATTATTAGGGTTGAAACTAATCTGTGCAAATCAAAGGTGGGCAATATGTAAAAAACTAATATTTAATTAATAATTTCACAATATGTGATACTCCTTATAGCGATAACTATCCTGCTGACATTCTTGATTTCCGAAGCTAAAAATAGCAACTATATTTATACGTTGTATGGATTTGTTTCAAGTCCAGTCCATACATAGTTGAACTTGAGTAACTTGAACCTGAAGCAACAGGAAAAAAATTTGACTTAGCAAAATTTGGTCTCCATAAGTTGGTGCTGAGTTTGATTAGAACACTCCAACAATGACAATGTTATGCGCACTCGTTTACATTATGTTAGTATAGTTATTCTGTTTCGCTTGCTTTTATGGCTTTTCTAACATTAAAGTTAATCCAGTCCATGTGATATCATGTTTTAGGCATAAAAAGCTTTGAGTGTCGAAATTTTGCTGTCAGGTGGCTAATGTGAAGACTTAAATTTGATTTCATGGTTAGATTTCATATAGTTTGTAAAAACTTATTGGAAAACTGGAAATTTGAATTATCAAAGTAATGACCTGCTTTCTATCAAAAAATTCAAGTAAGCAAGATATTCTTACATGGACATATATGACGTTCTACTACTTTGAGTAATCAAAGTTTTCATTTTATCACGGTTCAAGTTATCGAAGTTTGACTGTATATCAAAATATTTATTTCTGCAACTCTGGGTTTGTTAAATTGTAATATGGTAAGAAAGCTAACGAAAAAAGAATAAATAACATTAAGTAGGTAACTTAACAGTTTGTGTCTCAACTCTAATAATGCAAAAATAAAATTACATTTAGAAACTTGTATAAATGAATAAATTCAACTTTGCCATTTGAGGTTATACATATTAACAAAACGTAAAAGCAGTTAATTTATTGTTATATTCCAATTAGATATATATATCTGTCTATGAGCATATAATAAACTTAACGGAAAATTTGGCTTTTTAGGTGGTAAGATGGAGCCATATGTAAAAAGATGTGCAGCTACAAAAATAACATCTGCCGAAAAATTAATGTATATTTGCAAAAATCAATTAGGAATAGAAAAAGAATATGAACAAAAAGTTTTGCCAGATGGAAAATTAAATATAGACGGTTTTATATGTGTCTTTGATGTAAGCGTTGTGCCAAGCAGATCTTTAGACAAACAAGTAGAAATCGTAGCGGCCATATTAAATAATTTAGTTAAGACTAAAAAACCTATTGTACTCGTCACATCAAAAAATGATGACGCTAATGAACTATATGTTAAGGAAGCAGAGAAGCTACTACAAAGAAAAGAGTACAAAGGAACTGTTCCTATGGTAGAAACATCTGCCCACGATAATGTCAATGTAGACCTAGCTTTTATTTTGCTTGCACAAATGATAGATCGCAGTAAAGTTAGGTCTAAACTAGTATCTTATAGTGAAGCTTCTAGAGCTCGAAAAGAACTGATGGATGCAGCTAGTGAAGCTTTCTTAAGACTTATAAGAGTACATGTAACTGATTGTCGCGCTCTGTGGTCTCAAACAGTAAAAAAACTTAATTCGCACAAAGAATGGATTTACTTTGTTCAACTGTTTGGTAGGTATTATTTCTTTTAGTAATTTTGTTGTATTTACAACCATTTTTATTACAGGATTGGATGGGACTCAACGACTTTTTAGAAGGCACATTAAGAAACTGAAAGACGAACAATTAGCCAAACGAATCGCGCATTATATGGAAATGTTACCAGATGTATTACATGAACTAGTCCCAGATATCAATACTTTTACTGAAAGGTATTTTATGTTATTTCTAAAAATGTTTTGGAACTGTAATATGAATTTTATTGCAGCGATTGGCCATCAATTCAACAGTATTTGAAATCTCATCCCGACTTTTCTCAGTATTTTTATGAATGTCCAGAAGATATGTCATGGACAGAGTGTGAACTAGGATCTGATAATGAAGACACTCGTATTCCGTATGATGTTCTCGATACCAGCGATGCCGAAACTGTTTATAAGAATCATGTTAATGTCTTGCAGCAAGAACAGAAACGATTAGAGTATGTATAACTCATACATCCTAACACTGTAATCTCCAAAGAATAATGCTACAAGTGATTGAACATGATTGATGATGCAAAACCACTTTTGAGTTTTGGCCTGTAACTATAAAACTGTTTAACATTCTCCGTTCTGTAAATATTCAAAGAATGAATGTGACTGATAAAAGTGCTGCTCTTAACCAGGTTTTGTTTTTACTAGGTTACTGACTAAATTGGCTAATCTACAAAAGTTAATTGGAGTGTAAATACTGAATTCTTACACTTTGTAGCATAGAAAATATGACTCAGGTAATCTTTAGAGTGCTCAAATGAAAAGACAAAACTATTTGAATAGATATCATTAGTGTTTTATTTTAATTTACTTTAAATATAAAAAAAGGCTTAAATAAGTAACAATTTAAAGATATGCAGTGGTAACATTGTGCGTAGAGGTTAGATGTGCGAGTGGCATAATGGCAGGACTAATTTTTTTTTAAGTATATTCTTTTTTATTGGAGACCAATAAAGGCAATACATTATCCTCTTGATCTACTTCAGACACGACATCGACTTCTTCTACAGGGTGATTCCGAAATAAAGGGTATCCTTTTAAAGGTGGATAGCAGTGTGATAGTACATACATTTGCGATAAAAAACGGTAGGTAAAAATTGCATAGTTTTCGAGAAAAATGCGATTGAAGTTTAATCACTAAGCCAAGCCGGTCCTGCTCTCATACTTTTACTTAAGCAAAAATCGATAGGGGTTGACTGACTGTCCTTGTCATTGGCAGGTAGTTCTTGCTATTTATGGGAGGGGTATAATAGTTTATCTGGTTTCTACAATGCCATAAATAACCAGTAGGAACTTTTACTTTTTAATCTGCAAACGGAAAAATATTAAAATTTTACTGTTGGTGATTTTTTTCTGTAAACTTCCGAAAAACCAAAAACTTCAATAAGCATTATGCTACATAAATAAAAATTGGTTGAATTTATTTAATTGAATTAAATACAGAGGAGATAGTAAGTAGTACCTTCCATACGCATGTTTCATTCAAGTAGTATGTGTAATCCATTGCCATTTAAAATGTTTCCTATTCATGTGACTAAATAATAATAAGGGATTAAAATGTTGCTTGTGAGACTGGAGTCTAATTGTTCGTAACATAAATTTTGTTATTATTTTTTTACTGTTTTAACGAATTTCAACAACCTTGCATGTTAAACATACTTCAGATTTAAGAAGGGAAAGTTGTAAAATGTCCAGGGGGTAGCTTATGATGGCATTTATTGTTCATTGTGCTACTACAGCTGCACTATTAGTTCCAAGAAAATAGGCATGTCTGGTAAATTTTCGTTCTTGCACTACAAGGGTTTAAAAACACCGTAAATCTCCTTAACTTTCACTTTTTAAGGCAACAATACAAGAAACACTTCTTTTTCTAACCAGAGACGGCTTCAGTTTTTAATATTTAGGAAAATTGTCAAAATTTTCAACTTTCACGGAGCCACTTCGTTTTTTCATTTTTTGTCTTCTTTTAGCCTTACTTATCACCTATTAAAAGGATACCCTTTATTTCGGAATCACCCTGTATATCGCTTCATCCACTTCCTATTTTCAAAATCGGGAACATCGTTCTCAAGTAAATATAGCAGTTCCCCATCTGTAAGGGGCTTACTATTATTAAAATGTGTCACGGGACTCATCTTGAAGCATACAATACGAGCAACTATCAAAACATAGCACGGAGAATCCCCGACCTACGAAAGAAATTTGAAATATGTTTAGAAAAATAAAGAACGGGAAGCTACAGACTTTACTGGGGAACTTCTCTGCTTGATTGGAAATAATTAAGACACATTTTGTATACTGTAAAAGACGCCAGGTTGAAAAACATAGTATGAATTTAAAAAAAACAAACATTTACGTAAAATAATATATTAAACAGGTGGAGAAAATCACAAAGAAAAGATAGGTGACCGCACAATGTACAAAATTTAAAATCAAAAAAGTTACTTCAAAAAATCGTGCCCTGGGGTCCAAATGGACCCCGGTCAGTCCATTGAAGGTTAATAGAGCTGATTTAAGGACTGGTAACAAAAGTTCTGCAGATTATGAATCATTCAAAAAGTGTACAAAGTGTACAAAACATTTGAAAATAATCTTTGTTTGCTTTGATTATTTTTTGTTTCTAAGTAGTTGTAAAGTATGATTATTGCTGTGTAGCTGCCATTGCAAACGATTGTAAAAATGAAACGAAATGAAAAGATTTGCTGCAAAATAGTGGCCAAGTGGTCTGTGGATCCTAACAGAAGTTTAAAACAGTTGGCTCAGAAGTGCAACAAGAATTACTACACTGTTCGAAGAGTAGTTTTGAGGTTAAAAGAAGGTAGGAGTATGCAAGATAAACCTAGAACTGGTCGTCCTAAAGGTTTAATAGATAAGAATTTAGAAAAACGGGTTGTTTATATCATTCATCGTCATCCCTCGATGTCCATCAGGGATATTGCAAAAAATGCAGGTACTTCACATGTAATAGTCATAAAAATTAAAAAGCTGAGCAACATTCGAACATTTAAAAAGAAAAAGGCACTCAAAAGATCTGAAAAACAAAATTTCAAAAGTATTACACTATCGAGGAAGCTCTACGAACAGAAGTTTGCAAAGAAGAAAGTGTCGTTATGGATGACGAGACGTACGTAAAAATGGACTTTGCTATGCTACCAGGCCCACAGTATTATTCAATAGCACCTGGTTGTGATCTTGGGGAATCTCAAAGGACAATTACCTTTATGAAATTCGGCGAAAAAATATTAATCTGTCAATGTGGGAAACGAAGCACACCTGCATATTATTCAAAATCGGCTCTTGAATCCCCCTAATGTGCCAGAATTGCGACCCATCGAAAGGTACTGGGCAGTTATGAAACGAAAACTGCAGAAAATGCAGAAACCAACTTTGACAGTAGACGAAATGAAGATTCTGTGGAGAAAAGCCTGTAAAAATTAAACAAATGACACTGTCCAAAATTTAATGAAGAACATCCGTGTTTATGGCAGACAACCTAAAAATAATAAAGAAATTATTTTTCAATACTTTGTTTTAATTTTTACATACTGATTTCATTTTGCAAAACTTGTTACCAGTCCTTGTAGAGTAATAATAGTATGAATGTTACTATTTTGCATACATTGTTGTCAAGATAAATCATAGTTAAAAAATGTTTGTAGCATTCTTCTCTGCAGTAAAAGAAACTGAAAAGCAAAATTTAATTTTACTTTGTTAAATGAAGCAATCTTGTAACCTAAAAAAAAGGCTTTCATTTATATTATTTCAAATAACCGAGCTATAATTAGGTCATAGTATGTAACAATAATAATTATTTGTTATTATTTACTCTGTGCTAACTTAGGATGCCAAAAAGGTAAATAAAGTTATTATATAAAGATTAATTCGTTATAATTTATTGTATTTATTTCAATTGTTATGTATAGGTGGAAAAAACAATTTAAGCAGCTATTAGAAGATACTGGATATGTAACCCCTGGAAAACATCTTTCGGAAGTACGAGTATTATTTATGGGCAGAGAATGCTTTGAAGCTTTATCGGAACATGAATGTCAACAAATCTATGATGGCCATCAGAGGGAACTAATAGAAAATGCTAAACATAATTTTCAGGTATTCTTTGCGTTTAGCTTTTGTATTTCAATTTTAAACGTCGATTGTTTGCAGGAACTTTTACTTGAGCATGCAGATTTATTTTATCATTTTAAGAGCATTACACCAACTGGTACAATTACTCAAGAAGATATTAAGGAAATTACAGATGTTTTGCAGGATGACTTTAGGTAAATTACTTTTTAAATAAAGCTCTAAGTTTATATGGTAATGCTTTTTTTTGCAGATATAAATTATTAGATAGGTTGGACCAAGATAGAAAATTAATGCTTTTCCAACATTTAGGATTTGTACATTGTCCCATAAGAGAACATTGTCCTGCTTTTCCTAATTGTATGGATGCTCTTATAGAACGAATATTATCTACAAAAGTGCACAGGTAACATTTAATTGCGATATAAACTTCTACTGTTTTTTATTAAAATCTTATAAATAGGCCGTCTTCATGGAATCGAAGTACACAATGGCTTTTGAACTCAGACAATAATCAGCTCAATCTTGTTATACTTGGTATAAATAATTACGCAGAAGATTTAGCAGCAAAAATTAGGGTATGTTTAAGATTATTCTGCATTAACTATTAAACTGAATATTATTTTATATTAGGCCCAATGTGATGATGATGAATATGAAATAGACTGTCAGTATTATAGTTTGGATTATAGAATAATAACTGGGGATGTTAGTTTACCTCATAATTCTTTTCGAACGACAGATTTTATTCCGCATGGTGCTTTTTGTGTGTATTCCAATGCCGAATCATTTGAATATATTCGGGAAAGTCTAGAAAAAACATTATTATCAAACTTAGAACAAGAAGATAAACTTCCATTTCAAGGTTTACCAATTGTATTAATGTTTATACAAGATTCTTTTATTGAAGAAAAAGACATTTTAAAATTAAGGGAAGAAGGCCAGAATTTAGCAGACAGGTAACATTGATCTTCCTTTGTGGTACATAATTATTTTTATTTAATCATTTATAGTTTGCAATGTCCATACATGGATGTATGCTTAGACCAAATTAGCAATGAGCAGTTAGTATCAGATGCCTTACACCAATTAGTTCAGAGCATTCATCACAGAGCTGGATTTCTTAATATATATCAATCCGTTATTGAATGTGTAGAACCAGATATCAGGTAGTAAATTAAAGATCGTGTTTGTTATTACAATAAAAAAAAATAATTGTATTTATGATTTCCAGAATAATTATGTGTATGTTTTGTGGCGATCCATATTCTGTGGAAAACGTTTTATCACCATTACTCTCCCATCAGTGTTGCTTTTTATCTGCTGAACGTAGCATCATTTTAGAAACATTTTTGGGAGATTCTAAACGGAAAGTGGAAGTCATAATTTCATCATTCCATGGAGCTAATGCATTCCGAGATGAACTTGTACATGGGTTTATTTTAGTATATTCTACCAAAAGAAAGGCATCATTAGCTACTCTAAAGTAGGTGATTAATACATAACGATTATTGTTTAAGTTTCTTATGTATTACATTTATAGTGCCTTTTCTTTAAACATTCCCAATTTACCTATACAAATTCTTGCTGTGACTGATTCTGGTGGAGCAAATGCATTCTTCAGTAATGATTTGAGTCATCATTTAATCACCGATGGAAATGCCACTGCAGATAGATTACATGCACATTTTATGACTACAAATTCATCTTGTCAACAAAAAAGTTAGTTACTTATTTTTAAAATTATTTTTGCAGAATTGTTACAAAACTTTTATCTGTGTAGCTGCATTTTATACACCATTTTTCAAAGAGGTGTGGGAGAAAAAACCTGAGATTGAACAGGCTTTTCATATGGAAGAACCGTCAGGTTTGGATGACAGTGGAGAAGGAACATTGGAACATCCAAGATCTCAAAGACATGGCCATCCATTACCACCGCCCCGGCATGAAAGTTATCACCTAAAAATTAATGATGGGTATGAGTGTCATACTAAAACACTTACAAGCAGTTGTACTGCATGTGTTTTTTATTTAGCAGCAGCAGTGAAAATTATGAACACCTAGGAGAAATTAATGGTCCTGATGAACGTTTAAGCTCAAGTGATCACAGCGACAAATATTCTCAAATATATATGTATGGTAGTGAAAATGGAGAAATATTATCATCTAAGAAAAGGCATATACATCAAGGTAGTGGAAATAAAACAATGAAAAGCAATATTCTTTATTTGATTGAGATGTTCTAGGCTTTCAAGTATATCCTCCTCCAACAACACCACCAGAACCTGCACCTCCAGATCACCCTCAGTCTCGACAGTCTAAACGAGGCCCACTTCTTTCGGCATCTCAAACTAGTCTCGATGAGATTACATGTAAGTAATTGTTAATCTAGCGTAATATAGTTTTGCTAATAATGTAACAAATGTTTGGTTGCACACAGCTGACATTAGTGGATCACGGGAATCACTCGCGACACATGATTCAGGTGAATGAATCTGTTGTTTTGTAAATCGGTGTGTTGTAGCATTGTAATGATCTTTATTATAAGAAGTAATCAAATTAAATGAACGCTAACATATTTTCATTTGCAGATGGTGATGGCGAACCACCTGTGCCAATATCAAGTGGTTGGAATAATTATGGACAACATGCATTTACAACCGGACGTAGGCATGTTTCTACCGCTAAAGGAAGACCTAAGGGTATTTCTCAAACACTAAAGGTATAATTAACAGTTTCATTTTTTTTTTAAATTGTAAATTTATCTCTAAATGCTTGTAAAATATTAATATCTAGCGTGCCTTATAATAGATAAGTACTTTATTATTATCATCAAAGATGGTTATTTTTAAGTGTTATGTCATTAAATGTTTGTATTTCTTTGTAATATGGTATTAATTGCTTGTGTAAAACAATCTAGCTATATATAGGGATATCAAAGACATTACTGTTGAAAGTTGTACAGAAAGATTACTTGTATGTTGTACTATACTTGCTGCACCAAACAAATAAGAGTGATTGCATGCAATCTTTATGATATTCCCCTACAAGACAAGTGATACAGGGTGCTGTTGCTGTTCTGATCACACATCTTTATAACACTTTATCTGTTCGGCACGGCAAATATAATAGAATCCAGATGATTCAGCTCTTTCTAATGTTTATTTTATTTTAATATACAGGGTGAAATTGAACTAGTTAAGAAAAATATAACCACCCATTCGGTGTCAGTTATACATCAAGAAAAACATTTTTTTTAAAAACCTCTTCATTTCCCTTTTTGAAATGCCAAAAGATTGAGTGTTTCTGGAATACAAAATGTATCTGTTCAAAACAAAGTAATGAGAAAAAAATGGCAATTAATCATGTGTATGTCATTATCTGAGTTGCATTGAGACACTTTTGTTGATGTTAATATTGCATTTCCTGGGCAGTTTGTTTTAGTATTTCAATTCTAAAGGATCTCCTGTGCTCTCTGTGTGATTTTTTTCTTTTTATCGTTTCTTATTTGTTTATTTATTATTTATTTATTAATTATTGGCATTTAGTGTCTTGAGTGTGCATATGTGTATGTAGTTTGTACATAATTGAGAAAGATCAAGGTAATAAATTAATAGATCTTTCTCAAATGTGATACTAACATGACAGCAAAAGTGTACAGTTTTTATAATTTATTGTTGCTTGTTTTTGATGCCTTTATGCCTCTTTTTGAAGGTCTTTCTATTGGACAATTCTGTTTTGTTACCTCAGTCAAGATAATCTGCAGATATTTGCTTTAAATTAACAGTAATTAATTATTCAGCTCTCTTTAATGCAAATGTGTGAAATTAGGATAGGTTAGTTCTGCACTCGACACATTGACCTGGAATTCCTGTAACTTAAAACGAAGATTAATTAAATAAAAACAAACTTTTTTCAAAAAAGGGCTCTGTTTAAATTAAAAATGTTATCAATGGACATCTCTAGGTATTAGCAATTACCCATTAAATTTTTTCTAACTATCTCCATTTCACTCTGTATATTATAACCACTTAACTTATTACTTTTCTGGCCGTTCTGTTTCATTGAATAGCCAAAACAATGTAATTTCTCACTAAAGATTGTTTACAATAAAGACGCACAGAACTACAATTAGATTGGAAACCAATGAATTGAATTACAGTATATCATAATTAATTAAAATATCATAAAACTGCAGTGATGGTTTTACATAAGGAGTAAGTGAGCAAAACAATATGCAATCTAAAACATATTCAATAAAATTTCATTTTAAATGTGTTGCTAAAAATTAAAAACTGATTTTTTAAATGCAAAATGTAACCAATTCTAGTAGTAACTAAATCACCTACATTCTTAAATAAACAGCGATGACGGCAGCGAACGACAAACAATGAACATGTTGATTATAATTAAATAATAATAATTATTAATTTAGTTAATTAATCTAATGTACTATTCTTGAATAGGGGTATAGCAAGCAAATGGACACATTGAGCGATGCTCACACATTACGTAGTCGGCAAATGAACAAAATAAAAAGTTTATTACAGAAACTCTTTTTTCAAGTTATCCCTTTGATGAAAACCTAGAAATTAGAAAATTAAATAGACTTCTTTCTTATTTAAATTTGATAAACAAACAAGATGTGACAAACAAAGGCTCATGCATTAGGAATGCTGTCATTCGAGAAAGCGATCGTGAACAAAATAGACAATTTAATAACAAAGTTATTGATTGATTTATTAAGGTTTTTAAATTAAAATGTAGTGATTATGTTAGGCAAGAACGGTCATTTAAATTAATATTTAATATACAGTGTGGGATTAAAGTATGGAATATTATAAAAAAAGCGAGCTGAACATGTTTTTTTAAAAATGCTGAGACAGCTCGATTTTAGTTTTTAAAAATGCACATTAATACGTGGGATTCACCTTCTGACTTTCATTTGTTTTTTAGTTATGACGTCATCACAAAAAAATTTAAATGACAATATAGGTTTTCAGTAGTGGAATCCGACAGTGATTTTTCTTTCCTTTATGATCATGCAAATAAATCCTAAGGTTGCATAACTAAAATTCTGAGAAAAATCGAGCTGAACATTTAATGTTGATATTATCATATTTCGTAATTTAGTAGAATATTAGAATTCTACAATAAACTACAATAATTATGTCAAGAGCATTGAAGATTGACAGAATGCTTGTATGAAACCTTAGGATTTATTTGCATGAGCATAAAGCAAAGAAAACTCACGATCAGATTCCACTACTAAAAACCTATATTGTCAGTTAAATTTTTTTGTGCAATGAAAGTCGGAAGGTGAATCGCACATATTAATGTGTATTTGTAAAAACTAAAATTGAACAGTTTCAGCATTTTTTAAAAAAACATGTTGAGTTCGTTTTTTTTATAATATTCCATACTTTAATCCCACACTGTAGGTGACCCTGGATGATAAAACACACCTAGTGTGTCAAAATATCGTTTTTGAGTTATTGATGGATTTGGATACCTAAAGTTATACGAATTCAAGTACAATAACTCATTGTTTCTATTTTGCACATTTTGAGTGCAAATTCGTTAAGTTAGTACATGTACTACATTTACACAAAAGCATAAGTTGTTATTCTTTTTTCTGTCATTTATTTTTGTTCAGTTCAGCTTCTGGTTTGGGTGCTACTAAGTCTTGTTTATCACAATCGATACACAAAGGTTTGATGTGCTTACATTTTATTATTAAATTTTGTATGACCCGTGAGAAGAAAGTTGAACATAATTTTCAAGTTTTTTTTCATTGTCGTACACCGTACAAGGTAGTGCAACATCGCATTATTTTTATTTTGGGACACACAGTTATCAGCAAACAGAATTAGCATTGCATTGCATTCGGACCCTTGCTCATGTCATTTGCTTCGTCGATTAGGAAGTTCGTTTGTATTCCTGTTTCTTCATTATTAATTCCAAACATACTGCATTTACGACCAGCCTTGAAGTAAGCAGATCCCACTTGTTGCAGGATGTTAGGATATGAAATGTTATGAGCAAAATCGAATGACAAGACCAGAATTGAAGTTGATAACTTTAAATATTTAAATAAATAGGTGTGTTTTATCATTCAGGGTCACATATACACTTACAGCGTGACCAACCTCAGAAAAGCCCCGGAAAATATGCGAACTAATTTCAATAACAAACAATGCCGACCAATCAGAAGTGTAATTTTACTCGAGTACATTAACTGACAAAAAGTTGTCTTAAATCTATTACATGTTATTGGCGGTGTTTAGTTTTATTTAAATTTCCCACTGGAAGATTTTTGGATGCGAGTGTACTTGGTCAACATGTAGCTCCCCTGTACACACCCACTCAGGGCTTTTCTGAGGTTGGTTGAGCTGTATGTAGAATGAAGTGTGAAAAGCTATGAAAATTTATCTTTTTATTATTTTTTTTTTTAAGAGTAAGGGTTTGTAAATTTGTAAACTTCATGATGTGTATAGATTAGCAAATGCTAAATAAAGTTTATTGTCATTATTATTTGCAAAAATGAAGAAGAGACAAATGGATGTATGATTTACGATTTTGATTTATTCATTTTGTTCTTTTTGTGCGTCCCATACTCTATATGCCACAAGCCGTCACTGCATAAAAGATGCAAAAACAGTAAAAATGACAATTATTTATGGAATACTGTGTAATTAAAGATAATTCTACAACACAAAAAGTAATTGTTCTGTGCAACTTGGCTCAGTAACATTTCTGATATTTTACAGATACAGTAGAACTTGGATTTAACATCAGCAACTCTGATATAACGTTTTTACTGATCCCGTGATTTTACTATGCTACATAACGCTAAAATATCCGCTCATAACGTCATAAAACTTGGTTATGACGTCATATTTAAGCGCCTTCCAAACTTCTACAATCCTATTTTTCGAGTAGAATAAATAACTAGAATATTGTTTGCAAATGTTTAAATTACCCTTACACTCTCCGTTCAGTAAAATGTCTTATTGTTCGGTAAAATTTCAAAAAGTAGGTTGTAAATCATTGAATACAAAAGAAATTTCTAGCTTGCTCGGGTAACAAAACTTTAATTTATAACTTGTGACAAACCATAATTGCTTTTCTTAGAAATTTAGAAACTGGGAATAGTCACGTTCTTAAACAAAAATGTTTAGATTTCTCAGTCTTAATAAATCTATCGTCTTTTGATATTGTATATTAATTAAATTTGAATTATATAACATTTCTAAGCACACTTGGCATTTTTTCTTGGTCTGAAATTAGTACTTCACATATAACGAGACTCGGTTATAACGACAAAAACATTCCGGTCCTTTAGATGACGCTATAACCGAGTTCTACTGTAGTTGAAATACCCTACATACAAAGATAGGAATTATTGCAAATAATGTATTTATTTATCTACTTATTATTATTCCCATGGATAATACTATTTTGATAATAATTTAATTTTTTTACAAAATATGAAAAGTCATGTGTCAAATCCAATTTCGCATTCCTTGTGTTGCACTTTTTACACATGCACATGTAGATTCTTATAAGAAGTTGATACAAGTTAAACTTGATTTTAACTTTTAATGACAACAGCTGTAATGATGACCCCGATATGACAAATTTCCATTAGTCCAGTCCCGAGTTAGTGTTAAAAAACCCTTTTAACGATATAAAACCTGATTTAATATCATTATTTAAACGTCTTTCAAACTCCCAAAATCTAGGTAATGACTGATCCTCATTTTTCAAAATTGAAGCATTTAAATTACCTCTTATATTCTTTTTAATTTTGACATTAAAACATTTTTTACAAAAAATATCCTAAATAGCGTAAAGTTGTTCTCTTTCACTTTTGAATTTAGAAGATTTTTATTATCAAAATTATTATGATAACAAAAACTTTGAATATCTAAATTAGAACATAATAAGCAATTAATAACAAACTACATTAAAAATTGCGAAAACACTAGATATGAATTATTTAAATCAGTCTATTAACTTGATATGTTGATGTTAAAGCAACCGGGAAAGCTGAATTTGAAGAACTTTTCTGTTGTCACCGAAGCGATAGCCAGAATGAATATTACTGGTAAAGACGGGCGTAATGCTAATTTTGGTAGTGCACCTTTAGCAACTCCAGAAATTGTAGATTTGGGATCAGAGTATGCTCAAGTCAAGGACGTGGTTCATCCTTATTCCCATGATGCCGAATACATGTATACTTTAGTTCAAGATGCTGTTAGTGGAAAATCAAAATTAAGGCAAAGGCGAGAAAAAGGACAACCTTGTTAGTAAATATTCTTAATGTGGTTTCTTTATATTATATTTCTTTATGTTTTAGCATATTCTGATACTGATAGTGAGTGGAGTAGTTTAGAACGTAGACAACGAGCAAGTGAAGTATATTCAAAGGTTAATCGTAAACCAGCAACTCATAAAAGAATTCGTAAAAAACGTGCTATACCTGTTCAACCACCACGTGTTCCTCAACTTGGAGGATATCCACTAGCACCTGTTCATTCTGCACCCACTACTGAAATTGACACAGATAAAGCTAATGGTATGTTCGTTCATTTACTGTATTAATAATTTTTGTATGTACATGCGATAAGTTTAGTATGTATAATAATATAGAATCTCGCAAGGATGTACTGAATAATTATGTTGACATCTTGTATAGAAACAGCTACGATTTTATATTAATATTTAGTACATCCTCTCACTTTTTTTTTTAATTTTTCCCTTTCACATTATGTAACATATAAATTTTCTGGCTTAATCATACCTGGCTTCAAGCAGCACTGTCTTTAGAATGTAAGTTTATAAAACCCTTACGATACATTGTATCTGATGTATGAGTTAAGCATGAATGTTTATTTAATAAAACTTATAATCATACATGTTAATTGCATGTATGTTAAGAATAGCATTTGAAGATTCTGTTAATTTGATGTATACTGATTGTTTATATATATATTTTTCAGTTGGAAGTGATTCGAACTCTGAATCATCAGAAGCAAGTGATGTAGAGCATTATGCAGGAACTACAGAAAACCGTAATAGATTTTCTCAGAAACGCTCCTTCAGCTTGAAAAAACGTGTACCAGTTCCTGCTGTCGTACCCATTCCTCCCGAACTGCACAATACTCATAATTTAAATATTCATCTTAATTCTCCCGATCTGTTTTCTAATAAACCCAATTCGTATGGAAATATTCATGATGATGAATCCAGTTTGGATGTCTCTTCGCCACGAGATAATAATTCACCAATGGTAACAATTTGCAACTGCTTTGTAAAGATCTTATGAAAAAATTGTACATATTTTTCAGTTTGGTGTTCTGCCTAAACAGTTAAAAGATGTAGAACGTGATAAACTAATAAGAAAAAGGGAAAAACAAAAGGCTAAAGATGACTCCAAGTTAGAAAAACGACGCTTAAAAGAAGAAAAACTTAGGAAAGTTGCAGACAAGGAAAAAGAAAGGGAGAAAAAGAAACAACAGAAACTAAAACAAAAGTCCTCTTCAGGAGGTGGACCACCAAAGATCTCTGATTTTATTCAGGTAGTTGGTGTAAATTGTAAGTTGCTGAAGTTCAGAATGTATGTTTTAAATATTTTTTTAGTCTGAAAAGAATTTTATTCCTTTGTTTTTGGAGAAGTGTGTGAAGTTTATTGAGAGTGAAGGTTTAGATTCAGAAGGTATTTACCGAGTCCCAGGAAACAGGGCTCATGTTGATCTCTTATTCCAGAAGTTTGAAGAAGGTAAGATATTGTGAGTTATTTACACGGTACGACACAGAGATTCGACTAATAAAAGCATTAGTGTACTCAATAAGTTGATTTAGTTTTGAATGCAAGGAACTTAAATAGAACACAGGCAACCATCACTGATTTCTTTGCTACTGGCAAAGCATTTAGCAAGCGTTAACAAAATAATGTTACACTTCAACCTTTGTATTAATTATAATTTGGTGATGTCAATTAGCCAGCTAAGAATATTTTTTAGCTGTCAAAAATATGATTAAGAACAGCTAAATATTCATTTTGTGCTTTTTTTGGATATACAGTGTGTCCACATTTCGATGCTCACAATTGGGATCTTGGAAATTGTAAGAGATACGAAGTTGGTTAAATTAGAAAAGTTTTGGCTATTTTGGAGATCAGTTTACTTATGCTTTTGTTTTTTCAAAAAAGTTCACGGCTTACTAGATATTTGCTAAAAACGAAATTATCTTATTTTTTTAGAGTGAAATATCTCAGGAACGAACAAAGATAGAAAAGAACAGCAAAGAGGGTGTTTTAGAGAATTGACTCCAAAACGCAAAAAAATTATTTTCACAATTGTCTTGTTTTATTTCGGCTGTGAAACATAAATCCAAATTTTTTCTAATAGACCGCCTACCTGATATCCATATTACCGAACTGCACGCCTTAATTGCTTTTCAGTGATACATGGTTTGACATAGCTATTCTTTTGTTTTACCGAGTTATGAAGTGAAAATCATTTTTCATCATAGTGTGCCATAACATCTAACACACAAAGTCGTGGAGTTTTAGCAAAGAAATTCATTTGTTATGCAAAAATTACTAAAACAAGATAAATACGCTTTTATGGAGCATTAGATGCTTATTTGATGCTATCTGTGAATGTCCTGTAAAGTATCTTAAAAGCATCTTTTGTTTTGTTTTAGCAATTGTTACATAACAAATGTAATTTATCTGACAAAAACCAATGATTTTCATATGTTTAAAGCCATGGCACACTAAGTGGGAAATGCTTTTTATTTAAAAAAAAATAAGATAATTTTAGCAAATATCTAGTAAGCCATGAACTTTTCTGAAAAAATGAAAGCATAAGTAAACTGATCTCCAAAATAGCCAAACCTTTTCTAATTTAATCAAATTTGTATCTCTTACAATTTCCGAGATCCCAATAGTGAACATCAAAATGTGGACACACTGTATGTAATTGTATTATAGATTTCTTTGTTCTGATTAATCTCATACCAAATAGTTAGATATTCTATTCGGATTTTTAAATTTATCCTACCTTAAGAAAGTTTTACATTTTTATTTTTAGGTTAGAAGATTAGGTTTTATATATTTTTCAATAATGTAAGGGTCATTTTACATGATAACAAATTTTTTTATAGAATTTTTATGATAAAAATTCTGTATTTATAAAACATGTATGACACGTCATAACAAATTTGGAAACAAATTTATAAGAAAATATGCATAAATAGTAACTGCGTATAATATTTGACCTTGTTATTGATTGACAAATAAAATTTAAGTCTTCTAACCTCAAATTAAATAGCATGTTTGTTTATTATTTGTTCTGATAAAAATGTGTGCTGCAGAAGACAATACACTTTATTATGCTGCCACTGTGCGTGCTATAATTCTTTTAACAAATACTCTTGAACTTAACCTCAGACTTAGTGGTTGTTTTGTGCTGATGCAGTGTGCTGATTTCGTAACAAATTTTTCAGTATTTAGAACCTGTTTTAAAAAATTTGTTTTGCAGTAAATTAAATATCAAATTTTACAAAAACTGTGTACGTTATGAGTCAAAAAATCTCATATCAAATTTGTTCACAAATTCTATAAAAAATTTGTTATCGTGTAAAGCAGCACTAATTCAGGAAACACACAAGTTGCTTTTTATCACATTTATTAGATATGTTATAGTCAAAGAGCTAACATTGACCATAACAGATATATGTATTAATTATTAATCAAAACAGAATACATAAAACTCAAAGCAAAAACAAACAAAATTTCTGATAGGAACTATTGCAACGGATAAGCATAAAATTCAAATAAATTGATTTTCAAATTAAGTCGGAACATACAAAAGTTCAAAAAGTGTTGATAAACGAACTCCAAATAGGAAATCTTACTCTAAGGCTCGGCTCCACTAGTATGGTGGACACATGCAACGGCTGCACTGTAATGGCCATTTAGGCTACAATTGTGCTGGTTCAACTTATGTTACTGCATGGACTGCTATCATGACCAGTGTTGATGCTCAGTGCAGCAACAGATTGATTTTGTTGGTTATAATTTTAATAAAATAATCAAAACATCATGTTCATTTTACCTTGATTTCTACCACACAAACCCTTATAAAATGTAACAAAATATTCATGTTGGTCTGATATAATTTCAAAATTATTTAAAGCACTTTAAAGTTATGAATTTCTTAAAAATAACATGTTATAACAGATTTTGAGGTTATGTACCTTGTTGACTCACCAAAACTGTCATGTGCTAGATGCATTTTATTATCATATAAACAGTTCTTTAGGCCTGTGTGGCTTGAATTTGTTTTTTTCCATTTCTTCCTGTTATAGTTCTTTTTTTTTTTCTAGTTTTTGATTTTCAAATTTTTTAGATCTGCTTGAATTGTTCCCTACCATATTTTGTTGGGCCTTCCTCTTTTATTTGTTCCATTTGCCTCTTTCCCAAGCATGTTTTTTGTTATATTTTCTTCTTCCATTCTGGTTATGTGGTCCTGGCATCTATGTCAACTTTACTGCATTATTGTATTATGCTTGGTTCCGTGTATAAGACCGCGAGAGATCTGAATACAACAAGAATTACTACCTTTTTTATAGCAACCTAGTCCTTTGTTCCTTAGAACACACATGCAAGCTTGAGATATAACTGCAAGTTGTAGGAGAAACAAATTTAGTGCAGTTTGAGATGGACCATTATGGAATGAACAGTTACTTTATTACTGAAACAAGATATAACATTCCAAGGTCGCAATTATTAGTTCGAGTTATAGAAAATACGAGTTACAAAAAATTATGTGCAATTAGTATATGAAGTGCAAGGGGACGCAATAAATTTTGAGTTGAAGAGAAATTCGACTTATGGGGGTTTCACTGTATGTACTTACTGGAAATTTTCTAAATGTATTTTTAGGAAGATCTTAAATTTTTTCAGTTTCTTTTTATTGGTGTTATAATTTCCAATTTGGAAAAAAAAAGCAAGGCGACCTACACTTAACGGCAAGCTAGTATGTTCATGACTACCGTTCGTCTCCATGTGCACTTCTTATCTCCTTCAATGCTTGTAGTAGGGTCAGCATTGTATTATTATCAATTAGTTGATGGACAATCGTACACATACAATTTTCATAACTTAGTGATTTCATTTATGCAAAACAATTTGTTTATCAGTGTACCTGCTTACACCTTACATGCGTACGTACCTTAGTAACATTGCACCGCTGATGCAATTACGTCATAATGACGTATAATGACCTAATCTCTGCTGCTGCTTGATTATTATATTACTCACTATAAGAATCAAGTAATCTACATATTTTGCATTGCATTTGGATGATACTAGGGCCATGGTGGTCTGATCATTAATCACCCAATAGGAGAGGAGCAAGGGTAGTCAAAGTTGGAAATTTTGCACTTTTTGAAAATGAAACATCTGGAAATGCAAAGCGTAACCACAACGAACTCCTGTTTTGTTACTTTTTTCAAATCTTGGCGGCCATTTTGACCATGTTTCCGAGGTGATATCAAAAAACTAAAAAGTATACATTTCTCTTATTTTTTGATGTAAAATACGATTCTAAAGTAAAAAGAAAATTTAAAAATTTTCCAATTTTTGGCAGCCATGTTTCCAAAGAGTTATCAAAAAATGAAGATACCACATGGTCTTTAGTTTTTGATGTAGAATCCAAATCTGAAGTCAAAATTTCAAAATTTGACAAAAAATGCAGACAGACTTCGCAAATTCAATAATGACTCTTTCGGAATTCATTGAAAATCAGAATAACTGAAGAACAGGTGGGCCGATTCGATCAAACTTGGAGCGATTTGGAATCAAGGACACTGTGATGTAGATGCTTTACCCTAATCAGTTTTAAATTTGGACTCACAGGTGTTCGTGCGGGGGGAGTTTAGCAAAGATATCACGACAGCATTTAGTACCCCAATTGAGTGTCTGAAG
>VTPC01000784.1:83048-102835 GCA_011009095.1 Ignelater luminosus
CTGCTATAAGGGATACACGGCTGTGGTTTTCGCTGATCGATGCAGGTTCACGAGCACCATGGCGAAATACAAGCTAATTGTTGGAAGATAGCTATTGAAAAATAACAAGCTGCTCATAAGATGGAAACTACCAGAAGATAAATTTGTACAAAATTGCAAATTGCGCATTATATTTCTGTACATCACATCAAATCAAATAAAAACGTTGGTATTAGGAATGTTCTAGCATTTCACAGATTCAAATTTTAGAAATTGGTTTTATTAGAAAGTTCATAACTAATTAACAAATATTTTTATTTGATTCCTTTTGCCATATAGTACTGTATAAAAACCATCAACTTTATTTATTTCTCACAAAAATAGTCAATAATATAATATATAACCGTCTTAACACTGCTAATAAATGTTTCTTTTCAGATCCAAATGTTCAAATTTGCGAATTAGATATACCTGTTAATGCAGTTGCTACTGCCTTAAAAGATTTTGTTTCTAAAAGGTTGCCTCCTCTGTTTGAAGAAGATGTAATGGCAGAACTAGAAGAAATTGCGGGTAATATTGCATTTTATATAATTGTGTAGGCTACTTTTGTGGTAAATTTAAGTTTTTGGATCGTTAGGCACTAGAATAAAACCAATGGCTACCACCACTGGAAATATGGAAGTGAAAGCAGATCGCAGTTGTCGTCTCCTAGCTTTGCGCAGCATGTTGGATAAACTTCCAGCGGTCAATTTTCAAGTACTGAAATTTATTTTTCAACATTTTGTTAGGTACGTAAACACAGAATTATTAACTATAATTGAATACTAATAAGCTGTATTTAAACAGGGTGGCGGAAAATTCAAAATTAAATAGTATGGATAGTAAGAATTTAGCAATTTGCTGGTGGCCAACATTATTACCCATAGAGTTTAGTGATATGGGAAGGTTTGAACAAATGCGTCCATATTTGGAAGATATCGTACAAACTATGATTGATCAATACCCATTCCTATTTTGTGGAAAAGAAGCATTTGTTATGGTTTGAACCTGTAATAACATTTAAACGCACAACCTGCAGAAGCAACTTCAATTTGTAGCATTCCAACAGTTAATAAAATAAATGTTAAATTTGGGGAGGCCTTCAATAATTATTTATAACCATTTGCAATTAAGGTATGTCAGACATTTTATGTTAAGGCGTTATTTGTAAACCATTTATGTAATAAAATAGCTTAAGCAAATTTTATCAGTTTTGATGCTCTGAAATGAATTTTGTGACATAAGTGATGATCAGTATTTTTACATGGATTGTAGAATAGGATGTACTTTGCATCATAAATTTGATACCGAAGAGTGTTTAAAATTAAAGTCTGAAGGTGTAAGTGGCTTTTTATTATTAAACAAGTCTATGTTAAATGTTTAACTAACTCCCATATTTCAGTTGTTGTCAGTGTTTCCCTTTAGCAAGGTAAATGTCAGATCCGTTCATGAACTTGTCTCCCTCCCATTATCAACGATAAAATGGTATTAGACTACCAAGTCCATTATAAAATTAATATATTAATGTTCCTTTTATTATCACTGAAAAAATTGTTTTATAAATTAATGTATTTATTCTTTTGCTTTGTATTCTCCCATAAAATGTAATTCACTCTAGGGGTAGAGCCAAAATCTTTTTAGATGGCTTTACACGGTGATTTGATTTTATAGAATTTAGGCATTTGCAAAATCATTTATTAACAGTGTCTGGCACAATGTCAATGTTTCATAGTGATAAGTCTGCTATTGTGATGCACAACTGATTGCTGTGTGAGGGCCAGATACGTTGTTTCTCTAGTCTGGCTAGCAATGGCCTATATTGCCCCACATGTGATTTGATTCATTTCAATTAGCAGAGTCTCATAAAGTGATATATTTTTATTTAATAATTTATTGAGTATTGTTTGATATTTAACAGAATTATGTGTTGTTATATGCAATAAATAGATTTGTGCAATTTTTTGAAAACCAAAATATTTATATACATTAGGAATTGATCTGTCAAAAATGGATCTGACTGCAGATGACTCGGTCAGACTGAACATAGTTTGTAAGCTTTTACTTGCTTAACAGTCCATGAATCTTGATTATGTATATACCATTTGGATGTTTACTTTTTTTTCTAAAAATCAAGATTCACGAACTGTGAACACGTGTTTCTTAGGCTATAAATAATTTTCATGTAACATATGTGGATATAATAGTAGATTATGTTCTTTGGGTCATCCCATATAGTAATTGCCCAAACGTGGGTTAAATACTCTGTTTTTGTAACGAAAAATTTGTATTAATATTTATCAACTGCCTAATAAATAATTGTATGCTAGTATAAAGTCTTTTTTGTATATCAAATATATGCGATTTAAAAATCTTTGTGTAACATTTTTAATATTTTTGGGGGGAAATGCTTGTGTACAATAATGATTAACGAAAAAGTGCAGCAAGTTTATATTGGTAGTTCATGATACTTCATTGGATTATAAGGATGTGTCAATTAAAAATTGACAAACTTCTTGTCTAAAAAAGTTAAGCAGTAGCGTTTGCACACACATTAATTGTTGGTTGCAACAATAAGTTTGACGTCTTAATTATCAACAGTGAAGATGAAACAACTTAATAAAAATAGTCATAGAAGATTGATTGACGAGTTTTGTATGAAACATCGTGAACGTGGAAAACTACTGTCAATTATTCTAAAGCAATGGGAGCTCTGCCTAAAATGTAAATTGAAACTTGTCAGAGAATGGTATCATGTTCCATTGAAAAGTCTTTTTGTGCCTATACAAATTTGTTATGACACTGTTGGGGTTTAGAGGAACCCTTGGTAATGGATGCCTTGGATGAAAATCTACCTAGAGTAACCAATTTCTGATGGTTCTAAAACTCTCAGAAATATTTGAAGCTTCTTGTAATTAATTGCATAGTTGTACAGCAGTGATTAAACTTTCTCCCTGAATCTCGAATACAGTTCTCTTGTCATGCTTGGGAAATTTACAATTTCATCAACTTGTGTTCCAGTTTGCAGCAAACCAACTGCTCTGCTTGCAATCTTGGCACTTAAAAAACATTGCATTATTTTGTTGGTTTGTGTTTATGTGATTTGACTTATAATTGTTAAGAAAACTCGGATAATAACTTTTATATTTTATGATAACGTAATTACTTTTGTAAACAATAGACAAAAATCAAGCACTACTTTGATTAAAATAAATATACAGGGTGTCCCTAAATTGCATTAAAAGTTTCAGGTAGCCACCTTCATTAATCAATGTTAAATGATGAGAAAACTTCAAACGCGAACTCTCTAACGGAGTTAGTTTACACGAGCCAAAAAAAGAAACATAAGCTTGGCAACGCTGCTTAGTGCCTGAAAGCGGCTTAACCTTTACAGCTAAAGGTGGCGACGAATCAAACATCTGATCGCAATAAAAAAATTAAATCAGGCTAGCTATTGAAATAATTTAAATCTAAAACAATCTAAAGTACTCATGTAAAAATGCACATTTATGAAAAAAACTACATTTTTAAAAATTAATTAATATCAGTGGTACCTGTACGTTTTGTAACAATAAAATGTATTTTAACTTAAATAATGGCACATGCTTTAAATGTCTTCTTCTAAATCGGCATTTCTGCCTGCTTGCGGCCTACCTCCATTTAAATTATAAATTGGCATAATATTTCCAGATTCTCTAAACCTTTGGTGTGCATTTCGAATAACGTTATAACTTGGATGGCATCTATTTGGAAAACGTTCTGCATAAAGTCTGGCAGCTTCATTGTAGTTTCCATTATATTGCCCAGGAAACAGAATCATGTCGGTATACTCATGTATTGCATACTCCATGACAAAACTAAACTATACAACTGAAATACAAAAACTAGAATTAATACATACCAGAAAAAAATGGGAACTGCAAGTCAGTAAACAGAAACAGAATGGAATAAAAATTTTAACAAAAACAAAAAGACAATAAACAACAATAACACAAACAACGGAAACGGAATAGAAAATAATTAAGGAAAAACAACAACAAACAGCAAATGTGCAAGAATAACTTAAATTACAAAATGTATGTGTAACGCCAGCTAACCACAAATGTCAAAATGTAAACAATCGTAACAGTGTTTGTGTGGTTGCCGCATCTATTTTTACTAAATCTCTTATTTTTAACACCTTCTCTACAAAGAAAACGGTAATAGTTAATGCATTCATAGTGGTAATTTTTTCTTCTAATAGGTTCACCTACTGAATGGATAAGTGTTCCGTTAGATTTAATTGCCCAATGTCTTGTAATTTAATGTTAAAGGTGTTAACTTCTTCTTCGCCATACAAGAAAACTAAGCGACTAGGGAAAATTCTGGTTGCAGATTTGAGTTCAGGCCTCATAAAGGTAGACGTCTACCTGAAGCTTTTAATGCAATTTAGGGACACCCTGTATAGTGACAGTATTAATGATGTAAAAACATATTTCACACATTATTGTGCTTTTTTTTTAATGTTCCGTAATTCTTTTAGTAGTCTATAGAATACTTAATTTCGTAACACAATAGAACATCTGCTGATCAGAGCCGGGTAACTACAGGCCAAATGTATGCAAGAACATAAACAAGTACTTTTTTGAACTTATACTTAAGTACATTTTTTGTTGGTAATGTCCTTTCTTTGTTGTGTGTAGTCCAACATATATCTGTTTTATTATACAATATAACTCGATTATAACGTACGAGCTGGAACCAAAAGAAACAGTATGTTGTAGCCAAAGTTTGCTATAATGAAAAACGGCAGGAAATAATTTAGTTTTTATTGTACAGTACATGTTTATGGATAAATGCAGATACTAAAGGATAAAAATGTTTTATTCACAACACGGTACGTAAATGATTGTAGATACACCAAACTGGTTAATTTTGTATTAAATAAAAAAGTTGGTGATATGTGTTTGCTTACAATGCATTTTAAAGGAATGCTGTAAATAATTTTCTATTATTAAATAAGCTTGCAAGGTATTGTCTGCACTGTCAATATTGTGTCACATTCTGGAAAATTGTGAAAGATGCAAGGTAAGCGGTTCTGTAAGCAGTTTTGTTTTTTAATATAAGTGTGTCTGCATTGTATAGGGACCAGGATTTTTGTATGTTACAAGAGAACTATGCAATAAACATGCATGTTATAAAAGTAAAATAAAATAAAAAATGAAACAAAACCACTGTAATAATTTATTAAATCATTTAGATATTATTAATGAAAACTAACATGATGTTGTTAATTATTAAACTTATATATTTTAAAAGATAATTTGACTATAGCTGTTTAAGTTTAATGTTATTTCCTTACCTGCAGCGTTTAAACATTTTGCAGTATTGTACGTTGTATTTTGAGTCACCCATACAATATGGATTGTAATTTTTATCCTGGACCTTATGATGTATTCACCCAGAAACAAACTTCTTGCCCAGGAGCAACAGATATCTTTATTTTTTATATATTACACCATTCCTCCCAAGGGTGAATACACAATTCATGACCCCTCTCTTCGAATAAGCCATAGTATTTACATCCCCAATGCTTTGCAAAAGTTCTCTAGACAAAATCTGTAGTTTATTTCGGCTTATTGTGTATCATTTCAGATTTTTAAAAGAATGCAAATTGGGATGTTCTTTTGCTACAAAATACGCTTCAGTGGTTTTTAAGGGAAACTTTCTAGGCGTGTTCTTTTACCAAAGATTTTTATGAAAACATCTGGAAATGAAGTTGGTCTTATAAAAACAATTCTAAAAAGTAATTTTTCCTTAGAATTTTAATTTAGAACCATTTCAAGCTACAATAAAGAAAAAAGACCACTAAAATAGAAATGCTGAAAACATTACAAAAGTTCATCAGTGCTAAAAATGATGACAATTTGCATTGCACTGGCATTACCCATGTAAATAACTTATAGGACTTTACCTGTAATCGAATATAAATTGAAATATTTTTCCTTATATTATTGGTTACCTGTGATTTTTATACTTAAAATTAGATCTATAAAATATTTGCTTTTGATAAAACGTTTAAAATAATTTTCATCTACTCCACAAATATTTAAATTTATAATGATGAATTGGCTCTTCCTAAGCATCCATGTTAAAAAACGTGGGCTTGAAAATTCTAAATCCTTTTAAAAGTAAGACGCAGCAGAATTCAAACACAAACTTTGGGCTGGGCTACGGAATGGCATGCAGTTTTAAAATTTAATTTTCTTTCTTAAATGTTCAGTAAGAGGGTCTTAAACTTTTAATTTTAATTTTTTTTTAATGTTTAATATTACAGATTTAGATTTTTATTTGCTAGTTTACCCTATGGAAGAACCTCTTTAAAGTGTTAACTAAAGTAAATTTAAAAGTTTTTTTCTAAATTAGTAGAGATATTTGTCAAATTCTGTTTTTTTATAAATTATAATATTCTCAATATACACAGATGTGATTTATTTTTAATTTTTCTAAGAGCAAAATAGAATACTTTTATTTTAGTTTATGATTTAGTTTTCAGTTGTAGCTTTAAAATGCTTAAATTTAAAAAAAAACAAAAAACATGTAACTTTTAAAATTGAATTACAAGTCACCATGAAAACGATAATTATTGAAATGAAATGAGAAATTTTCTAGTAAGGGTAGTTTCTGAAGGGTTTTTATATCTTTTATACAGTTTTACAGCTATTACAGAACCTAGTGACAAATTTCTAGATTCTCAAGAACAGCTTTTACTCTAGCTTGGCAGATACAAAAATAAAGTGTGTCCACATGATAGGTGTAAATAGCAAGAAAATCTCAAATATCAAAACCAAACTTGATAATAATGAATTCCTGCTTGGTTTAAAATGAATTTCAAGAGTCTTTTGTTTTCTTTTTAATCTAGGAGGCATTTTTTATAAAAGGTAGGAAGATTTGTTCAGAGTAAAAAAATGTAGTGTTGGATTTATTTACTACTCCGCGATTTCTATTGGTTATTCTTTTACAACATCCTATACATCAGTCGCAGTCAAATTCTGAAACGAATTGTATGTACTTGCAAAATATGTTGGTTGGTAGTACCGAATAAACTCCCTAGAGTTTTCCCTAAAACGTAAGCAAATAACTAAATTTATATTATGGTTATCAAATGTGATCGAATGGTGTCTGTTGTTAGCTTAAAATTTGTTGTTTGTTTTTACACGTTAACAAAAATAATTTGATCGAGAATAATAAATAATATAAGCAGCAGATATGGCGGACGTGCTGGATATTAATGATGCAGTGGATCTGGATGTAGAAGATGAAGGTGAACGTAAGTATGCGTATGATAAATTTTGATATAACCTCAAAAAAATAAATTGTACTGCAGAAGGTGTTTTGCGCTTGAAGGATAAAGTATTACGACGTAAAGGTAGAGGATTTGGTCCTGGTGAGAAAAGAGAACAAGAAAAAATCAGGGGCTATGAAAGTGTAGATCCTGGAGAATATGCTGATGAATCGGGACCACAGAAATGTAAGTTATTTGTTGATTGTTTCTAGTAATTATTTGATTCTATCAAAGCAGTGCAATATTATTTACAATATGTTGTTACAGCGGTAGAGGGATGGATATTATTTGTTACTTCTGTTCATGAAGAAGCATCGGAAGAAGATTTAAGCGAGAAGTTTTCAGAATTTGGACCTATTAAGAACCTTGCAATTAATTTAGATAGACGAACAGGTTTCTTAAAGGTTAGCATATTCTTTCAAATTGAAGATGTTATACTTAATACATATTTGTTTCTTATAGGGCTATGCATTAATTGAATATGGAGAGTTTGAAGAGGCTAATGCAGCTCGTGAAGCTTTGGATGGAAGTGAAATATTAGGACAAACCATTGGTGTAGATTGGTGTTTCGTAAAAGGACCAAAAAAGTAAGAAAATCTGATAGAATTAAAATGCAACTAATGTGATATTTAATATTTTTCCAGAAATAAACGCTCTAAAAGTAAGCGCCACTAGTGGTAATTATTACTTTTTAAGTTTTATCTGAAATACTTTTTTGAATAGTTTCTTAATTTTCAAATGCAGTAATTTAAAATATTGTTCTTGATTCGTTCAAATTTCTTTATTTTTGTGATGTAATACATATTTTTGTATTATATTATTACTGCTCATGTTATTATTTAATATTATTTATGACTTGTAAAGTTATACCTTTATAATAAATGACTTTCATACTAATTTAGTATTTTAATTTTCAAGGTTGTTTAAAATTATATTCGGTGAATATTAATTAATTAAATTAATTTAAAAATTAAATCAATTACATTTTTATAAATTAATTTGTATAAATTGTAGTTTAAAAAGCTTTCAATTCATTAGCTGAAACATAAAAATATTTACTTAGCTAGTAAAGCAAATAAACAAACAAGTTTTACATCGTTGAAAAAAGAAAAACGTTCCCTATCAAATGAGTACAATAAAGAGATACCTTTTCATTAAAAAAAATTGAAGTTTTATTCACTGCGCTTTTGCTTTTTACAAAATAGTTATTTGGTATTGCCCTGTAATGTAAAACTAAACACCTTTTATAAAAAATATTCTTCCATAAAATGCATATTTACTGAGATATATAGGATATTCCAAACATTTTGGACACATTGTATAGAAAGTTACAGAGTCGGATTTAGGTTTGATTGCATCCTAGGTCTATTTTGATATGGCACCCTTCTTGTTTTTTATAGGTATACCGAGTGTCTCAGACCACCCGTCCACTCCTATTACAATTAAGGGGTTTGAGATTTCTCGATGAAATGAACGGTTCCCTTACTAAGTTTGACATGCTCTTTCGAATGGTGTAGAAATTGAAAACTCTGAGCCCCCCTTATTGGGGAGATGTGTTCCAAATTCGTGGCTCACCATGGGGATCTAAAAAAGGGTAAAAGATACGAAATTAGTTAAATTAGAAAAATGTTGCTTGTTTTGGAGATCAATTCATTGATATTTTTGTTTTTTCCAAAAAGTTTACGGCTTACTAGATATTCACTAGAAACGAAATTATCCGATTTTCTTTGAAATGGAATATCTCAGGAATGAGTAAAGATAGAAAAGAACGACAAAGAGAGAATTTGTTCTTTAACACAAAAAACTCCGTTTCGCGATCGTCTTTCGTTTTACTTAGGCGGCGAAACGTAAACGCAATTTTTTTAAAATGAAACTCCAACTTGATTTTTATATTGCTGAATATTTATTTTGTTTTAGCAATTTTCGCATAACAAATGAATTTATTTGACGAAAACCCACGACTTTGTGTGTTAGATGTCATGGCACATTATGATGAAAAATGATTTTCACTTCATAACTGGGTAAAACAAAAGAATAGATATGTCAAACAATGTATCGCTGAAAAGTATTTAAGGCGTGCTATTCAATAATATGGAAATCAAGTAGACGTTCCATTAGAAAAGATTTGGATTCACTTTAAAAAAAAAATAAGATAATTTCGTTTTTAGCAAATATTTTCATATAATTAAACACATAATATTTTTTTCTTGCTTTGGCTCGTGCAAAAACATCAATGATATCTTCATATTTCATTTAGAATTTTTATCGTCTCTGAAATTTTGGCGCCCCTAAGCCTAAATCTTCTTTTTTTTTATTTAATGTCCCACACAGCACTAGTATATCCGTTGGATGTATTAGTTCTCTATGTCTTCAATAATCTAAAATATGCCCAAATCAAAACTGACAACAAAATACCTGCCAAGAGGGTTGAATATGTTGAAATGGAAAAACCAATAGCTATGCTGGTGAAAGAACGCATAAAAAGGACTGCTCGCGGAGTATTAACAATAAATAAAATGGACGGATATCCTAGGATGATCTTTCTGAATATCTATTGTAAAAAGTCAATCTCATTTTTAAGTGGAATTTCCCATAATCACTTATTTTTTTGGCCTGACAAAAGGTTGGGATTTTGGATTTCGGCCCTATACTTGACCTCCAGATCGATTTGGTTTCAGAGCTTCTTTTAGACTTCTAGTTCCCTAGGTCAATCTGACTCTTAGTCACGACATGCGGTTGCTTGATCTTTGTGTCATTTAATAATAGTCTGTATTAAATCACATTCTGCCATTCTGTTTAGTTAGCTAGTAATATTGTAGAGTCGACAGCATACAGTATATGCTATGGTACTTTAAACAACTAGAGAAGTTGTTCATGACAAAATAAAAATTAGTGACCCTATAGTATGGAGCCCTGAGGAATTAGATATTGTATTTCCTTCTTTTACTGGGATGGTGATTATGCAATACAAATTGTTTGTTGTTCGACTCGATCAGTTTAACGTAATACTCCTAAAGCCGTATTGTTCTATTTTCAGTAAGGAGACTTCATGTAGTATAAGGTCAAAAGCCTCTGTAAAGTCAGGGAAAAGGGCAGCTGTTAATCTAATATCTTCTACATTCTTCAGAATAAAATCTGCTGTAAATTTTATTGCATTAACCGATCTTGCAAAACTTAAACTTTACTAGATATGTATTTTTGCTCAGAAAAGATATACCTTATAGATCATGAGTATAATTTCTGATAAAAGTTTGCAGTATCTTCTTTATGTTATATACACTGGTGTGATATTTGCGGTCTTCATGATTTCTGGGAAGTGGGAACTTGCCAGTACTAGTGTTTATAATGTTTAATTAATGTTATGGTATTACGATAAGGCTAGATACCGCTTTTAGTATTCTGGTATTGATATAACAGTCTAGGGTATTTTTAAACTTTAAGATATTGAAAGCGTGACGTAAACTTTCCCGTCTTTATCTTCGAATTCCAAAGCTATTTCAGAATATAAATTTCAAAAATTTGTTCAGTTTCTACAATAGAAAATGAAATATGCTATCCGTCAATAATTTGATAGTATATTGATATACAGTACGAAGCTAAAGTTTAAACCCCCCCCCCCCATTTTAACTTTCTTATATGAAGTAAACAAGGCAAACGCTCGTACAGGTCGATTTTTTTATTTAATCATGGCATACTTGATGTGAAAATTTCATCTGCAATCTCAGCCCCTCCATGTGACAGCAACCTCTTCAATTTTTCTAAATTTCTAAAAACTTGAAAGGAGGGTAAGCAATTTTTGAGAAATTTCAAAATAAACTTTAAGATAACATCTACGATTTTGTTTTAATACAAAAGTTGTTCAAAATGTTTCCAGTTCATTTCGTGAAAAAATAAGTCTATTTCTTGTTTAAGGAAGTGAAATATGGCGTTCTCGTTGGCCGTTGGTGAAACATGTGCTGGAACTGACCTACAAAAGGTTAGAAAGGAAATAAGAAATAAACTTTATTTTTGACGTAAAATAAAGCTTCTCTAAATGGAAAACAGATTTATAGATCTTTTAAAAGTTGTAGTGAAGAGATTTGCAGTTTTTGTTAAATGAAGATGAGCATAAGTTATGGATGCTAAAAGAAATCCCAAATGAATTTGTGCAATGAAAACCCTTTTCATGGTCAACTGATTATATTTACACAAATCGGTCCATCAATTAACTTTAAATCGAATTGAGATTGGTCTCGATTTGAAGTTGATTCATCTCAATTTGAAATTGATTGATCTCAATTTGAGAGTGATAAGTTGATTACATAGAAAATCGACAGCATCCTTTTAATAAACCATTTAAATTAGCATATTAACAAGACGACGTTGAACTCAAAGTTTACACTTCCCAATTACCGTTTTTTAAGAAAAAGTTTGCGATAAAGTAAAAGCTATACAGAATCGAGTGGCAAAAATATGTTTAGTATAGTTTCATAGTTATAGAGAGCAGCAAAGAGTTCTTTCTTAGGTAATCGCCATTCTACCAAGTCGCCCTAAGTAGCTATCATACCGGATGTCACTTGAAATCTCCATTATAGGGCAATAATAAGTGCAAGTAGTCTACATAGTGTAATCTCAAAGCAAGACAATGATAAATCATTCCATCACTGACCATCTGTTTGTTTTTTAAACACACGGGGGTATTGTAATTCTCTAGTTTACATAAACGTATGTCATTCAAACTCTTCGTACTTATTAATTTATTATTGCCCTATAATCGACTTTGTAGGTGACAACCGGTATTAAGAATGCAAAATTACAAAGATTGCTCATTCTTGCAAATCACGACTTTTAAGTGTCCCTACCGAAGCGTGAAGTTCGCACATTCTGAATATACCTATTTCCTAATATTATATATTAAACAATAACAACATCAGTTGTTATTTGTAATAAGAATAACTCTAATAAGGCTATGCAGATAGATAAAATTTTTGATGATATTTTAGTCATGTGCTTTGTGTACGATAACGATGAAAATAATTTTAGTTTCTCGAGTTATTTTCTACATTACAGTTCTAAATTGACGCACATTTATTAATGGAATAAATATTTGTGTTATCAGTTAAGAGCTCAAATACTAACGTAAATATAAAGGTATTTTTATGTGATATTGGATTTATATATTTATGAATATCTTATTTAAAACTGATTGTTTTTCTAGAAGGTAATCTTTAAAGTTTAGAAAATTTGTGTTTCGATTAATTGAAATCTATTTTTTAATGACTCCAACTTTATGGTCAAGTTATACATATTTATGTCTTTATTTTATTTCACTATTAACTGTGCATGAAATTTCGTGATTATGAATAACATATTGCTTACTAGATCCTTTCAAAAATTTAGATTTTGCTGGGTGCGTAACAACATCGCAAAGGCAAGAGTAGATGATGTTCCTCAACTTTTAATTAGAAGCAGTACATACGAGGGTGGTCTGAAAAGTTTCCGACCTCAATGTGAAGATGGCAGCACTCGTAAATAAAAGCTACTGAATTTCGTTGTTCATCTGTTGACAGTTACTCACCAAAGTTTCAGCCATTTTGGACGCGCAGTTTTTATGTAACAGTCGTTTGAGTGAGTTGATGTGAGTTTTTTTTGTGAAAATGGACAAAATCGAGTATCGAGCTGTCATTAAATATTTGTTTTTGAAAGGCAATACGCCTTCGCAAATAAAAGATGAGTTGGATTCTGTGTATGGGGACTCTGCACCATCATTTACCACAGTGAAAGCTGTCCGCGCGTTGGGTGCCACGTTTGCTCACGTTAGACCAAAAACGTGTTCGAATGAATATTTCCAAAGCTCTTTTGGCGCAGTTTAGGCGAAATAAATCCGAGTTTTGGCGCCGATTAATTACTGTAGATGAAACTTGGATACACCATTATACGCCCGAAACAAAGATACAGTCCAAACAGTAGACTGCAAAAGGGGAACCGGCTCCAAAAAAAGCAGAAACTGTTTTTTCGGTTGGGAAAGTGATGACGACTGTTTTTTGGGATAGTCATGGAGTTATTTTAATCGATTATCTTCAAAAAGAAAAAACCATTACAGGAGCATACTATGCATCATTACTTGACAAGCTGAAGGCAGAACTTGCAAAAAAACGGCCACATTTGCAGAAAAATAAAATCCTGTTTCACCAAGACAACGCACCGTCTCACACCTCAGCGGTTGCCATGGCGAAAATCCACGAATTACGGTTTGAACTGCTTGACCATCCGCCTTACTCACCAGATCTAGCCCCAAGCGACTTCTTTTTGTTCCCTCATCTAAAAATTGCGCTCGGAGGACAAAGATTTTCGTCAAATGAAGAGGGAATCACCTTCGTGAACAATTATTTTGCAGAGAAAAATGCCGAGTACTATTTGGACGGGTTACAGAGATGGGAGCATCGCTGGGAGAAGTGTGTAGAGTTACAAGGAGACTATGTTGAAAAATAAAAAAAAATTTTCAGAAAAAATGTCTTGTATCTTTGTTAGGTCGGAAACTTTTCAGACCACCCTCGTAGAAATCATAGAATTTATTAAAATGGGTCTTCTCGGTGCTTGAAGACCGTTACAGAATGGCCTTTGTCTCACAGATCAGTTGCCGTAATTCTAGTACAAGAGAACTATTGCTTTTCCCACTGCAGTTTCGGGTTCAGCTTGCTTGCGCTATTGTAAGCTTACCTTCATCCAAGAAAATCTCTTCAGCACACCAGAAAAGGTTTTTTAAGTTCTAACTCTGCTTCGCCTAGAAATCTGGGACGATTTATTACATACACAGAACTACTATCCAGAGATCACCTTCTTAAAGACCCTCAATCGGGCACAAGCAGAAACCCGTTGTTTTAATATAGTTTAACAGCAAAATGTTATTTTGTCCATGGTACTCAAGTGTTTTTATAGAAATAAAATGCTTTGTTCACTTTTGATTACTCTTTAGACTCCCAATATTTATAGACTAAACCTGAGATTAAGGATCTTAGTGTTGTCTTCTTCAAATCATACATTTCATTTGTAAGAGAATTTCTTTGTTGACTTTAAGAGTGCTATCACAATTAAACATATTCATCTGGAGTAGTAGAATCTGATATGCAGATCTAGAACGTCTTGCAAGATTCTTCAGAACAGATAAATATAATACCACATGATTTGTCTCAACCACAAAACGAAACTATTCAAACGACACAAGAGAAATTGACATTTGGAAAGATAACAGCTTATACATGAACGACATGCATACGATCCGTAAAGACCAGATATCGATAAAGAAGTGTCAAATATACCTATGGCTAAAAAGAAGAAAACTTTCTCCGGAGACTATACTGACCACATAATAGCGATACAGGATCAAGTTATTATAGTACTACGAACTATAAAAAGTACATATTAAAACATTCATCAGTTACTAACAATGTATGCCAAAACTGTAGGCTGAAACTATTCAGGGGACTGTAGAATGTCTGCTCAAAATGACTATAGTCATCGCCACAAGAAAGTCGCTAGCATTAACCATCAAAGTATAGCCATTAATTGCAAGCTATTAAAAAATAAAATACCTACCTTCCTTCAAGTACAATCCAATATCAGTTATGAAAAATGCAAACTATAAATTGTACTATTACAGAATAAAATAAATAAATAAGAAGCCTATATAATAGATATTGCCATATCAAACACCCATAACATAGGCAATACAGCCAAGAAAAGGTAAGGAAATATACAGAGTTAAAAAAGTAAAATCACCAAGATATGGCACATGGACAAGATTTACATCTTACAAATTGTGATATCTATGGCGAGCAATGTACCAATAATAATGCTACATAACCTTAAAATGTTAAAGTTGTGTGTTCACCTATGTACAGCGTCATATAAAAAGCAACAATACTTGATGCGTACCATACAATAAAGAAGTTTCTCGATGATTCATAGTTAGAATAGTTGTTTTGAATATTTAGTTCTGCATCTTTCGTTATACCAGAGAAAAAGTTAAGAATTGTAAAACGTAAAAATATAATAACAAACGTAGTGCATGAAAAGGTGATTTTTTATTGGTATCACGTCGCCTTGCTACTTACCCCTGATGGATATACGAGCAACGTGTGCAAAAAAAGGAAAAAAGATAATATGAGTGCTCTATGGCTTAACGTTTATAAAGAAAATGAATTTAAACGCTGTTGCTGTGTGGTTAGTTGCGACAATACGTCAATAAGGGTAAACAGTATCCACACAGTATCTGATAATAATGATGAAAACGACCGAGTGGTAGCGCTTTCGGCGCTATTTGTAACGTATAATTTCGAAGTTCCAAAAAAATAAGCAGAAAATGTTTACTATCACTATTACTGGTATCAAGATTAAACTGTACTTAGTAGGGTATGATTTGTACGTCAATCTGGTTAACCGTTGCGGTAAATGCTTTTTTACTCTGATTTGAATGCGGTTACCTAAACAAACGGTTGCTTTACGGACAAATCTCGCAAGCAACAGTTATATTCGGTTGGATTATTAAAAAACAGCAAAAAACGAGTTGGCGTATTATTATTAATTTTTCATAGTTTGAATGTGGTTTCTTTACCATAATGAGTAGGTTAGGTTTTGTATACTTGAACAAATTATTTGACAGGTAATATAGTGTCGAATAGACAAAATGATGGTTGACAAAATTGTCAAAAATCAGGCCAATATGAAATAGCTGCCATATGCAGCCAGTAGTACCATCGTCAAGCAATCGAAATTCTTGGTTAGTAGTCTTATCAACTTTTTCAGGAACTGATGTTCCGTAAACATTAACAAAGCGTTTTTTCAGCGTTCACTGTCAGTTACGGACTAACTAACCATAGCGATCAACACATGAACCATACCCTTAATCTTCACCAACCGTACCAACACCATTCATCAGTCACGTATCAATGAACATAGGTATTTCTGCATTTTAAAAAATGGGAGGTACCATGATATGTAAAATGCTAACTTTCTGCAATGAGTCATTAATTGGAGTATGAATTAGTTTGTGAACTAAACAAGTAACTCTTAAGCCGACGGGTCACGTCAATAAATCGTCTTTGTCGAAAGTTTTAAATTTAAGAAATTATAATAAGCTCAATTTCTTGTTCCAAATACAGTAACGACTCCAATAAGTGGACACTGTCAGTTTCGCACTTTTTGTTCGTTTATTGGAAGCGTCCGGTTGAAAGAGACTATTTAGCATGTCTTTGGTTCTACAAAATCTGTCCGCTTTTATTTACTGTAATTCTTTCATTGAAGAGGTCTCGAGTATACGACGGTATACTTGCGTATTTCCTGAATTTGTACTTACGTTTAGGCTTTTCAATTTTTATATCTCGTATACCCTCCAATACTGCATTGATTGATTGCAGTGTTGTGACAGATACATCTTTTACAGTATCTAGATACAGATACAGATCCATTCTGAAAATGTATCTAGATCTAGATACAGTTACTAATTTTTGAGAGTATCTAGATACAGGTATAGATCCTAGTGTTAAGGATCTAGATACTTTCACAGATACTTTTATCAACAAGAAGCCTTGAGCGATTCTTTTAGTAATTTTAGGTTAATTACCTGCGTCCTTTTGTCAAGGATAGCACCAAATAATTTGGAAGGAATTAAACATTAATCCAAACAATTTCGAATATTTACCAAAATATTTAATTATTATTATTATTATTTTTATTACAACATAATTATATTATTTAACATAGATTTTGTCTTTTTTAACACTAAATGCATTTCAAATGTATTATCGGACATTCTGTTTCTTTGGGGTGTAAAAAGGCAGCCTGCTGAGATTCTATTGAAAAGTTACAAAGTAATATATTTGAATAGTGAAAGAAAACAAACAAAGAAGTAGGTATCTTAAAAAGTATCCAGACGTTTTAGATACTTAGATCCTAAATAATGTATCTAGATACTGTATCTAGATAAAAGATACTTGTACATAGATACCTCACAATACTGATTGATTGGTAATTGAGATATATCAATTTCCCATACAAAACCAAATACAGTAGAACTCAGTTATAGCGTCATCAAAGGGGCCGGAAAGTTTTTGTCGTTATAACCGAGTGTCGTTATACGTGAAATACTAATTTTAGACCAAGAAAAATGCCAACCATATTCTAGTTATTTATTCTGCTCGAAAAATACGATTTTAGAATTTTGGAAGGCTCTTAAATATGACGTTACAACCGAGTTTTATGACGTTATGAGCGGGTATTTTAGCGTTATGTAGCACAGTAAAATCACGGGACCGGTAAAAACTTGATGTTATATCAGAGTTGTCGTTACATTCGATGACGTTAAATTCAAGTTCTACTGTAGTTGCATTGTTGCAAATATTGGCTTCCCTAATTATTTTAAAGAAAAATGTAAACATGTGTTTTGAGGAGAAAAAAAATTGAATCTGTAGGGGAGACCGGGGCATTAGCGTACTGCAAATTTTAATTGCTTATAACAAAGTTACTTTTTAAGATTATGTCTTAAAATTGTGTTTGTGGATTGCAAACTATAAATAGTTTATTGGTTTATGGTCAAATCTGTATTATTTCAAACTAAAATAACATATTTTCTTATTTTATTTATTTTTCTAAATACGCTAATACCCCGAACCTATTGGGGTAATAGCGTATAAGAAATGCTATTGCCCCAAATGGCAACTACCATACAAAATAAAAAACAACATACTTTCAACGTTTAATAAAAATAGAATATAAAAACTATAAAAGTATTCTCTATAAAAATATTCCAAAAATCGGAAAATGAATATACACTCTGCATTTATATAAGAACAGGGTGAGAGTACGTTGTACTCTAAAAATAAAATTTTTACAAAAAAAACAAACTAAACTCTAAAAAAACAAACCTAGTTATGAATACTAAAAAACAAAACTAAAATGTCACTCTAAAAATAGTAGGTAATATTTCCACGTATTATTAATGGACGTTCAAATTTCCAAACGAGATTCCAAAATTTAAAAAGGAATGTTGTTGTTTAGTTGCGCCATGAAGTGTTGGTTCTGGAAGTTTCATTTTAATATGAGTTTTCTGAACTACACTTATATCTAGTACTTGAGGCAGAACAAATGTATTTTTCAGTTTGTTGCTTTTTTTGGAAAAATGATACTTCATATTCTCCATTCTCTTCATCAGTTATAACTTTTCCTACAAAGTAAACTACATTTTTATCAGTCTTGAACTCTACCAAAACATAATCGAGTCTACGTATTTCCTCCAGTTCACCAAAATTTATATCTATTCCCTCCTCATCAACTTCTTCTGATGACAATTTTGGCTCTGATGTTTCTGATTCTGATTCACTTTCTGACTTTTTGGTTTTCTTCGGTCTTTTAATCTTCTTATTTTCCTGTGATGCAATGTGTCTTTTAACTTTCATGGTATTTTTTGTGGTCTTCTTTAGCTCTTTTTCTTCTAATTCTCCTCTTAAAGGAGTTGAAGTTAAAATTTCCGAATGCTTTCTTTTTACATTACGTTTCTTAGTCTTTGTTTCATTGGAAGTTAAAACTTTTGATAAGGAAAATAACTCATCATAATCTTCCATACTGTCTGCTAGTAAATTACAAGGTTCAGCACTCGGTCCAGCATTATTTTGTGAGATGTTGGCATTGGGTGGTGTTGTATTGTTTTTATTTATAACATCTTTAATATGTTGTTGATTGGAGTTTGATGGATGCAGTAAAGAATCAGATGCAGCAAAGTCTTCGTCCGAAAATACACTTGGTTGAAAGGGGTAAATTCCTGTAGTCCGAAATCCATTTACGGCTTTTTCAATAGTGCATACTTTCTGAAATGCTTGCCCAAATAATTCAGCCATTTCATAAACCGTAATACGTTTACCAGGATTTGACTTAATCCAATAGTCACATTGATGGTCATACGCGGTCTTCAGTGGTCCGAAAAATGATATGTCCAAAGGTTGGGTTCTGTGGCTCGTGTGGGGAGGCAGTGAAATCATATCTACACCATTTTCTTTGGCCAAATCATAAACTTGTAGGGAATAATGGCTTACATGGTTATCTAATACAAGGCACACATGATGATCTTTTGATGGACGAATATGTTTAATAAAATGCTTCATCCATTCAAGAAATACGTCTTCATTACTCCAGCCATTTCCACTAGCAAAACCTTTGGAACCAGGTGGAACGTTCTTCATAAGGCGGTCGTTCATTAACTTTCGTGGAAAGACGAGAACTGGGGGTACATAAGTTCCTGAAGAGCTAACTCAACATATTACTGTTATAAGTTCTCCCCTTTCTGCACTTGTTATCTTCCCGACTTGCTTCAAACCTTTTTGAGTTATGATTCTAGATGGCCGATGAACAGTACGAGGACCGCTTTCGTCCATATTGTAAATGTCATTAGGGCCATAATTGGACTTCTCGTAGGGGG
>VTPC01000784.1:103235-135003 GCA_011009095.1 Ignelater luminosus
GGGGGCTGAAAGATTAGCGAAAAATCGGTCAATTTCAGCTTTATTAAAGCTCATAACTCGATTTAAACTTGTTGGTTCTGGGGATCTAAGAGAAATATCTGGATGTCGTTTGAATCCTCTGTAGAAATCCTAGCCTGCCATTTTCAGTCTTTTTTTATTCTCGAATCTCTTTTCTTTTTCTAACTTAACAGCATACTGGTAAGCCACTATTCGAAGTTCTTCAATGGTCAGTCCATAAAACCTTTGTGATAGTTTTAAACAGTACCTTTCTAAGGCATTTTCTTGTTCGATCGTGAAAACTCTTTTTATACCTGTTTGCTTAGGTAATGCAGGTACATTTTCTTTATTACGACTTCTGTTTTTAACATGATCTCGAAGAGTTGTTGAAAGAATATTAAACTCTCTACTAGCATCCATAAGGGTCATTTCGCTTGATTTAATTAGTGCCAATGCACTTTTTAAATCGACCACGCTCCATTGAGCTCTTAGATTTCTTTTCTTATAATTTCGAACCATGCTGAAACAAAATAAATAATAATCGGAGCCATCTAGGCCAACAACTAGCCATATGGGGCAATAGCGTCGTTTAACGCTATTGCCCCGAACAAAACTGTACGCTAGTGCCCCATCAACATTGTGTTTTTTTTAAAGAAAATGTTAGGTTACAACAAGTTGCCTGTGCATAGAAATAACATGAGACTTAATTTACGATTATATTTATTGTTTGCACCCATTAGAATTGTAAATAAACCCTTACTTACTTTCTTGTAAGCCTTCAAAGATTCTGGCGTTACTTCTCACGGTACTGTAAAAGTTTTAAAAATTATTTTTGCGTAGGACCCACATGCTTTATCCGAGATTTCAAGATGCACTAACAAAATGAAGTTAAATACATCACCTAATGCTACAGTCATAGAGACATCTATTATTATTTCGACAAAACAGCAACTTACGCTAATTCCCCGATTACGCTATTGCCCCGGTCTCCCCTACGTCGCGTTGTTCGTAGCTTCTCATTTTCTAAAACTGAGAAAATTAATAAATTAAAATGTATGGTTTAACAACAAGGAGATGCATTGAAATTTTGCTAAAATGTAAAACTATACATTTTAATTTATTAAGTTTTCCAGTTTCACTTAGAAAATACACGTACTAAGAGATTTAGAATTTTTTTCTTTACGAAAACCCATTTTTACACTACCAATATTATTTGCAGCTATTTGGTTTTGGATGGGAAATAATCAAAACACGATATAAGTTTTTAGAAATCAAATCAGAACAGCTGAAATATGTCTACAATATAATATCTATAATTTGCAACATACTGTACATAACAACAGTTCTTTATTCTCCATACTGTACATTATTACTATTATTATTGTTATGATTTTTAGAAACAGATAAATAGAAATAATGGGGGGGAATTCTTGGAATCCTTAAAATACCAAATTATAGATGTCATATGAAAATACCTTCTTCAATGTAAAATTTATTAATTATTACTGAAAAGTGATAGGTGACGTACGGGCCTACATAAATGTATCGCTAGATTTCTTCAGGGTTATTCTATTGTTTTCTGGGAGTAATATAATACGCTTAACCTTACTTTGTAACAAGAAACTAAAATCCGATTTGTTTTGTAATTGTGTTCACGTGGATATTTAATCATATGTATTGACATCACATGTGAAATCATGTCGAATTGGCAGAAAGGGGAGGATGAAGAAGTGGGTGTCTTATAAAGAGTTTTGTGTTAAATAAAAAAAGATGTAAGTGGGTACAATCAAAAGTATTTTATCATTAATTTCAAAAGTATTTTATCATTACTTTACTGTCTCTTTGACAATTAACGTTACCAAATGTTAATGTAATATCTTTAATGTTGATATTATTGTTTACCTAATTTTCAGAAAAACAAAAGGCTAGCTACAATTATTCATTGAGAGATTAGAATTATTCATATCGGTATAAAATAACATTTAGCGTTATGTTTATGAGTAATACGACACATTAGTTCGATATTAAAAATCATAAACAGAAATGAATTTTTATTTAAAATCAAACATTCTTCTTTTTAGAAACAGTTCAGAATGGACTCGAGTACAGAACATCTAATCAGTGATGAATACACTGAAGTATATCGAAGGCTTCCTTTGCGATTACAGTTAGCATATGGCATTGGTCATGTACTTAATGATATTTGTGCTTCTATGTGGTTTACCTATTTATTGGTATTTTTTCATCTTGTATTGGAATTTGATAATTGGCAAGCAGGATTTATGTTATTAATTGGTCAAGTAAGTTTAAGTATTATTTAATTCTTATTTATTTTTCTTAAGTTTTGATTAATTATTTTATGATTACACATGTAACTAACATTCTGTATTTTATAATTATAATTAAAATTAATCTTATTTAATGAAGATACAAAATTGAGTATCAACCTTGAATGATTAGATTTTATTTTAGAAAGTAAATACATTGAATTATTTGATTGTGCTATTGCCTCAGCGATGTATGAAATGTCAGATATGTAATGAGGTTATTTCAATTTTGTCCAAAATATATCTAATCAAAATAATTATTAATTCTATTCATTTCACTTTAATTTTATTTATTAGAAGTCTTAAAGATTTTGCTGACATCTTTCTATAATATTTGCCGTTATTAAGTCACTAATACTTTATTGGTTGTTACAAGGTTATGCCGATTTATTAGGTAATATAAATAAATTATCATCTTCCTAAAATAATTTCTTTACTTTTACACATTTACAACGATCATTTCATCTTTCCTTTATAAACGCAGTAAGTTGAAAATTAGACAGTTAAATTAGATTTTGAGTTGTGCCGTAAAATAGTATCATAAACATGCTTGGTTTACAAACAATAATAATTCATTTTATTGTCAATGATTGTGACTTCAGTGATTTTGTTCCTAATGATTAACTATTTATAAAATTTTAACAAATTGGTTGAAATAAAAATCACGTGTGTAATAACTTATGAACATTATAGGTAGCTGATGCACTAGCTACACCATTTGTCGGTTTTCATTCAGATCAGTCTGACAATTTTTGGTTTTGTCGATATGGTAGAAGAAAAACATGGCATTTACTTGGTAAGTTTGTTTTGTTTTTAATTTTTGAATAAAACTATTAATCTTAATTATAATTATTTTAATTTTTTTAGGTACAGTATGTGTCTTAGGTGCATTTCCCTTTATCTTTTCTCCATGTATCAGTTGCTCCGGCAGTCATGTATGGGCACAAATGTTCTATTTTTCTATTTTTATTATAATATTTCAATTCGGATGGGCATCAGTGCAAATCTCACATTTATCTTTAATTCCAGAATTAACTCCAAATGAACACGATCGAATAAAACTAACTGCTATCAGGTAGAAAAAAATTATCAATCCAGTAATTATGGTTATAATGTCAAAAAATTATTTCTATAGATATGGTTTCACTGTTATGTCAAATTTGTTGGTTTATATAATCACTTGGCTTGTTTTACATATCAATAGTGGTGATAATGAAGGTCAAATAGGCCCATCAGATGCTCCAAAATTCCAAACCATTGTTTGGGTTGGTTTAAGTGTTGGAGTTTTGTGCTCTCTCATCTTTCATTTATTAGTGAAAGAAGGGAATGATTATGGAGGAAACAATGTAAGAGCTGGTCAATTACGGACCAATATTGCTGAATTGCTCTGCAATAAAGAAATTTATCAGGTTATTTTAATAATTTGTAATTTTCTAAATGGATATTAATAATTTCATGTTTAGGTTGCCTTTACATACATGTCGACAAGGCTATTTGTAAATTTAACTCAAGTATTTATTCCTTTGTATCTGCATGAATATTTAAATATGACTGCTAGTGCTTTAGCACTCATTCCGTTGATTATGTATATAGGGAGTTTCGTAACAGCAGGGGCTATAGAAAAAATAAACAGAGGTTTTGGACGTAAGGTAAGGAAATGCTTGAGAATTTTATGGATGAAATTTGAATTTAAATTTGCTTTATAGACAGCATATATAACTGGTTCGTTTATTGGTGCAGCTGCTTGTCTTTGGGTTTTGTTGAGATCAGGTCAGCTATTTGTAACTTATGAAATTCATGCCGTGGCTGTGCTTTTTGGTAAATACTAACAACTAGAAGTTTTTTTGTGTGATTTATATTTGAATATTTATAGGAGCTGGAGGCTCTATAATTTTGGTAACTAGTCTTGGTATAACAGCTGATCTAATTGGTGATAGAACAGGAAACGGCGCTTTTATTTATGGTCTAATGAGTTTTACAGATAAATTAGCAAATGGAATTGCGGTTGTTGTCATACAAGATCTGTATGTGATTTTTAATAGTAGATTGTAGTAAATTAACTAATTTATATTACAGGCATAAAACCTTTCCTGACAACACCTACTATCGAAATGTCATTGCATATTTCTGTGGTTCATGTGCCATTGTTGGTGCCTTATCTGTGATATCTTTAATAAAACGGGTTAGAGGTAGGTAGGTGTTTATTATGCATTTAATAAGATTTGATATTCAACTTCTTTTTTATTGCAGATAGAGAAGAATATCTAACTATACCTGGAACGGACAGTATTAACACAAACACTGCACAGGCAGATATTCAGCCAATACATTAATATAAATTTTTGTTTAGTTAAATAAATTTATTAAATTTTATATTTATGAGTGCATTTCTTGAAAGAGTAAATTGAGATTATATGAATTTTTTATATTTGTTAACTTGTTGTGATAACAACATAATTTTTAAATTAAATATATATATATTCTATGTTTTAGAGCTTATTCTTTTATTCCGCGTTGATAATGGACGTGTTTTAATATTACTCAAACTGCTGTTCGAGCGCTCAAGCAAAGAAATCGCGTTTTTAAATTATTAGCTATGCTCAAGTACGATCTTCCTGCATTACCTCATTAGGTGGTGTATAAATATCAGCTCGAGTAAATTTTAATGTTAACGTACATAACCTCAATTGTTCTGTTAAAAAGAGTGTCAAATTGACGGTTTTGTGTTTATTTAAACTTCGAAAATTGTAAAATAGTACAATGAACAGCTCATATATAGCAATTGCAAGTTTAAAACGGACGACTGGGAAATGATAATATATCATGAATCCAGACATTGGAAGTAACGCGTTACTTGTAATTAATTACATTTTTCAGTAACGCTAAAGGTAACGCGTTACTTTATAAAGGTGCAGTAAAGTAATTGTAACTAATTACAAAATGCGTGTAACGGTAACGACTTCAGGTCGTTACTTTTGCGTTACTCGAATAATCGATTTTCAAATTTAGTTTTGATGATGTTCAGAAAATACATATTGTTATGACATTGAGTAAAGGATTTACTCAATGGTTATGATATGGAGAGCTCTTTTTCTCAGGGTCCTTATTTTTCTTCGCGTGGTTCTTAATTTTTTTTATTATAACGCTATTTTCTTGACCATATTAATTAATTTATTTTTTTCTGTCATTACATTTATCAAACAAAAAACAAAATTTTTTTATGTACTCTCTTTTTTTTATCATTTTCAAATATCACTACATTTTTAATATCATCACATTTACATTTTTAATATCATCACATTTCCCCTCCATATTAATATAAATTTTAAGCGTTTTATACTATAGCTTAAATTTTGATTAATATTAACTAAAATATACTCAATTGTGAATTCCATTACAATTTGATTTTTGTTTCTTTTATTTGTCTTATGTAATATAATAGATATTGTTTTGTTTCATGGTATACATAATATATTTTTTTATGGTGTTTTTATTTTATGTTTTTATTCTAACCTCAATTATGTGAATTGACGGTCTTGCACTTTGACATTTGTCGAACGTCATTTTGACATTAGGCAACTGTCATTTTTTTTCTGACATTAGTTAATTGTCATTTTTGACATTTGTTAATTGTCACTTTGAGATTACATTATTTCAACAGAATAACAATTTAAAATTTAAAAGTTTAGTTAGCATTATTAACATTTTATACAAGATTTTTTTTTTTAATTTGGTATTCGACATTTTCATTTTATTTCACATTTCCTTCCTATTTCTGCCTTATTTTTCCAACTAGCTTTCATTCATACTACATTTATACAAATCATCTTCCACAACTTCTTAAGAAATTGCAAAAAAATAGTTTCTCTAATAGTAACGTTTTCTTCATATAACTTAATTCCCTGCCTCATCTATCTAGTTCAATATCATATTTTATCTTTATTTATTCATATTAAGAATCATATTTTGACCTTTTCTTTTAATATTATCAATTCTATCATTAATCATTTATTTAAACGATTCATTATTATTCTACTAACTTCATATTCAAATCTTCATAATTATCATCATTTTAATAATACTTCATTAATAATTATTTAACTCATTATGATTATCTTTAACACATTCATTCAAGCATCATTCATACCTTCTTGTCAAACCTAATATAAAATATTCCCTATTCTTCTTTGGTTATTTTAATTATAATTTTACTTTAACATTCTCTTGTAGCATTTATTCTAGTTTTTTGATTTTCTTTCTTTTTCTGTATTTGTAATCTTTTTGTTCCTCTCTGATTCGTGATAGTAAATTCGTCAAATGTTCTTTCATTATCATTTTATATTTGTCTATCCTTATTTTGGATTTACTATCTTTCTTAAAAATTTTATATCTCAATTCCTTATTTTTCTTTCTAGTCTTATTTTTAAATTTTCTATTGACTTTAATCCCCTCCAACCTTTTATTTTCCATTGTCATCTTCATTTTGTTTCTTCTTTCCGCTTTTCTTGCTCTTAGTTTATTCTGCCAATTAATAGTACATTTCAATTTTTCTTTATTATTGTTATTTTGATAATTTTTTTCTTTTTTGTAATTATTCTTTATCTTATTTTTAAGATTTGCCTTTCTTATTGGTAAACTGTTAATTCTTTCTTTTGGATTTATTCTTTTGTGGTTTACTGAGAATTTTGCCATATTTTGAATCCCGCTATCTAATATACAATAATGACTTGGTCCATGATTACCTGCTGTTGATTTCTCTTCAACATTTTTGTTTATTTTTTCTAATTCTATTTTCACATTCTGCTGGTAGTTTTCTTGTGCTTTTTCTTGCTCCTTAATTTTCTCATTTATATCTGCATCCCTTATTTGTAACATGTTGATAATTTCTTCTTGGTGTCTTTCTATTTTCCTACGCATTTCATTCTGACATTCATCTATCTTATTATTCACCTCTTCTTGTATTTCACCTCTCATGTTTTTAACAATATTATCCCATCTATTCTCATGATCTTCAAATTTTCTTTTAATTTCTTCAAATCTTTTCTCTTGATTATGATTGATTTCTTCAAATCTTTTAGTATTATCTTGTTTAATCTCTTCTAATCTTTTAGTTTGGTCTTCTATTCTTTTAGTTTGGTCTTCAAATCTTTTAGTTTGGTCTTCAAATCTTTTATCTTGGTCTTGTTTCATTTCTATTAATATTTTAAGTAAATCTGGTTGTTGTTGTCTTATTTCTTTTTGCTCTTTATCTCCCTTTTCAACATCTCCCATGGTCTCCTCCATACTTGTACTTTCTTCTTCCATCTGTTTAATTTCAATATTTTCTTCCTCTCTTTTGTCCCTTTTTCTACTATCTACCGATTTACCTCGCTTTGACATCTTTCCACTACCAACAGACAACTAACAAAATGATAATTATGTCTTTTATTTAACTTGGCCTACCACGTTGGGACGCCAATTTTTTATGTTATAATATGGAGAGCTCTTTTTCTCAGGGTCCTTATTTTTTTTCGCGTGGTTCTTAATTTTTTTTATTATAACGCTTTTTTCTTGACAATATTAATTAATTTATTTTTTTCTGTCATTACATTTATCAAACAAAAAACAAAATTTTTTTTATATACTCTCTTTTTTTTATCACTTTCAAATATCACTACATTTTTAATATCATCACATTTACATTTTTAATATCATCACAATATTTTCATATTGTGTAATTCTAAGAGTTGTACAGTAAGCTTATACAAAGAAAAATTAATTAGAATCACCTTGAATTTTGATGGGTTTTAAAAAGTTTTTCTTAATTTTCTTTATAGAATCAAAGTAACTGACAGTAACGGTAAAGTAACTTAGTTACATATTTGCAGGAACTGTAATGGTAACTAGTTACTTTTTAAAATCAAGTAACTGTAAATGTAACTAATTACATTTTTTGATAAGATAACTGTAACTGTAACTGTAACTAATTACTTTTTTAAAGTAACTTTTCAATGTCTGCATGAATGTGATAAAATAATGAAAACAAGGAAGGTAAGTTGATAGAAATTTGTTGATAATTATATATTATTATTACCTACGTGTCAAGAATACTTGTTAGTTTCAGAATCTCAAGGAAATATAACTGATGAAGATGCAAATAATGAAGTTGAAAACGAACTTGATTCAAGTTCTGAGTAAATTTGTTTTTAAAGTACTTAATTACTAATTACAATTACTTTTTGCAAACATAATTAAATTACAATGTAACAAAATTACTTTGCAAGCAAAGTATTTCAGTTACAAATTATTTGGTAAAAGTAATTGAATTACTATCTAATTCTACATATACATTTTCTTATTATTGAATTTAGAGAGGCCATGACGTAATTTCTATAACAGTGTATATGACTCTGATGCTGTTCTCACTAAAAAAAGTTACTGTAAACAAAACAATTGTTTGGATTTTAATGTTATTTGTTAGTGTCATTATTGAGTTATGTTTCGATGTTTTATTTTTATTCCAATTTTTTTGATTATATTGAGTAAAAATAAAATGGTGGTAGTATTTTACCTTAAGTTCTGCTAAAGTGAAATTGTGTTTCTAATTCTAAGAAATCTTAGTGACTTTAATTTTTCAAGGTTAACAGGTCATCACATTGCATATTTTTTTACACTGTAAAAATGAAAATCACATAATTGTATGAACTAATATTCATTATTACACGTATTACAGCAGAAGTTCTAAACATCTTTCAGCACGTCAGTGTCAAATAAAGGCACAAAACTTCTCCAATGCTAACGAAGCAAGACAATTAGTTTCAGACGGCTTTAAAACAATACAGTATTAGTCAAAAACTAATGGATTATAAGCAGAAAAACGTATATTAACAAATGTCGGTTGATGTCAATGGTTATTGATAATTTAATCATTTGTAAAAAAAATCAATTTATCTTGTGCTTGCACAGATTAAACTTTCTTGAATGCATTTTGAATACAGACAAGAAAAGACAGACAAATTGATATACTACACAGGGTGTCCCAAGTTATTTGTCCACCATATAATAAGCCTTTTGTTGAAAAATAGAGATGCGAAATTTAGAGAATGTATATTAACAACTAGGAGATACAATTCTACGAAATCAAAATTTTGTTATACACTCATGGACAAATATATCGCATACTTTTATATTGTTGATTTATTCTTTTGTTTGAGAAGTAATATAGATCGAAGTGTGCTGGATTGTTGTTTTTAAGCTTAAATTAATGTATCTGTCAAGGAAATTGCAAATAAGTCTGGATATGTAAAATCCATAAGTCAATTAATTGAACAAGGAACTTTAGAAGAATAATAACACATGAATAATAACTGAACAATTCCAAAAATAACCTGTCTACACTGAAACAAATAAATTTTAGTAACGCGTGTTTTCTGTTCGAGCTTGAATGACTACCTTCATTCTTCTGGGTAGGCTGGAAAGAAGGTTTTGGATTGTTCCTTGGGTAATCGATTCCCGTTCTTCTCTTGTAGTAATTCTGAGTTCATTTCTAGTCGCAGGAGCCGGATTTCTGTGCCGAATCCTTCTTTTCAGCATGCCCCATAAATGCTCGATCGGGGTAAGATCGAGACTGTATGGAGGCTATTCTAATGTTCTGATATTAAGTTCATCGAGATACTGTGTTACTGCAGCTGCTACGTACAAATCTCTCATACCCTATAACTCCAATGTAGGGCACAACATGCTCTTGTAAGATGTCTTCAATATATCGTTCAGCCGTCATTCCTCCGTTAACCTTCACAAGTTCTGTACGTGACTCCCAAAACATTTCACCACCTCCAAAGCTTACATTACTAACCAAATTGCAATTGTTATATAACGCTGTCCGATTCTTCTATATCAAATATCCTTCCATTCTTCCATGGTTCAATTAGCATGGACTCTAGCAAATTCTAATATTTGCCTTTTGTGTTGTTGGAAGAGACGGGGCACTACGGCATGTACTTTGGCATTCAAATCGACTTCTTTTAATCTTTGCCTTATCGTCTTAGAACTAACAGTAACCCTCCTTACGTTTTGCAGCTCACATATTAATCGACAGGATGTAAGCTCACGAAAAAAACGATCATCTGCAGCACCGGTGCACCTTCTTCGTCCTTGCCCTGCCCTTCGTTTATAATTTCCAGTTTGCTGTTACCGTTTCATAATTCGAGAAATCGTAGATTAATGTAATTGAACAAGTTTTTTAATTACACATGAAGCAACAAAAAAAATAAAGCAAACCAAATTTTAGTCAAAAATATCGTTTATAATGTTTATCAAGGAGACGCACTATTTCCACAACTTTCACAAAACAGAACAATTATGATAAATGTTAGTCGAGGAAATAAAGTAGAAAAAAGGTTAAAAGATCGAAAAAAATCGCCAAGATGGATTTTGATGCGGTGAGTTCTCTAGAAAAAATGCTCTCTTTTATTTTTTTGACGTTTTTGTTATTGCACTTCTACAGAGGAAAATGCATTTTCTTGGATGCACTTTGATGCAGTTAGAAAAAAAATCGACAAAATGAGCCAAAATGGGCCAGATTTTCTCACTCGGCGGTTTTTTGGGTCGCTGATCACGAATCCGGCATTAGTTTTCCGGAAAAGTGAACCTGGCCGTGGAAAAACGGAAAATCTGACCTAATTACTAGAAAAATTTTTCTTGTTCGTGAAAATTTTGAATTTTAACTCGAAAATGGGCCCTGGAGAGTCTTTTGGTTGCTGATCACAAATCCGATATTAGTTTTCCGGAAAAACCACCCTGGCCGTGGAAAATCGGAAAATTTTGCCCAATCTTGGAAAAAATTTTGGAATTTCAGCTCGAAAATGGGTTTTAGATAGTTTCTTGGGTCGGTGATTACGAATCCCGCATTAGTTTTTAGGAAAAACCGTTCTAGGCGTGGAAAAACGGAAAATTTGGCCTAATTTCTGAAAAAATTTTTCTTGTTTGTGGAAATTTTGAATTTTAACTCGAAAATGGGTCCTAGGGGTTTTTTTGGTCGCTGATTACAAACCCGATATTAGTTTTTCGGAAAAACCACCCTAGCCGTGAAAAATCGGAAAATGTTGCCCAATTTCGGAAAAATTTTGGAATTTTAGCTCGAAAATGGGTTCTAGATAGTCTTTTGGGTCGCTGATCATGAATCCGGCATTAGCCTTCCAAAAAAACCATCCTGGCCGTGAAAAATTGGAAAATTCTGCCATTTTCTTCATTGTTCTCATGTTTAACCGCTTTTAGGTGGCAGTTCATCTCGCTTTCGATGTAGTCGACATGTTTGAAACCAGTCTTCACTGTTGCAGTAAAAATTGCGGAAAACCCGTGGAAAATCATTGGGAAATCTTCAATAAAAAACGTGTTTCATGTCGATTTTGGGGTAATAGCATGATGCCACTTCGAAAATAACAACGAAAACATCTAGAAAAAATATAGTTTTCAAGAAAATTTTTTATATGCGCGCACCCTTCAGATATGTATGTATAAAACATATTATATCTATATATCAAAAAATTTTCTTCACGCACTTCCCCCCCTTTCCCAATGTTACTTCTGATTATTTCAGGAGCAATGCCTTCTTTGTAAAATATCGTTAGTTTTGGTTAACATTTTTTCCTGCCAAAACTCCACATCTTTTATAATTTTTTCTACGAACAATTCAACTTTGTCATTCACATAACAACGAAGTAGCAGTGAGATGTATATGTTATATTGAGCTGTCCTTGGACCGACACACAATAAAAGTACTTTTAGTTTACCAGAGAATCATCTCGCTAAAAACAGTGGTAACAAAAAAATTAATTAATGTACATAATAATTATTGTTGTTATCACCAATCATACATTTACTGAGTTTTGGCAACCACGACATGCATATGTCATTACGTTTATTTACCTGATAATAATGGAAGTGGTTTTTCTTAAGACTGATCCGTTCTTAAACTGGAGATAAGTATATTTCTTCTTCTTTGTCAACTCTTCTGTTACTTCAGTAATGGTATTGGCTGTTAGATGGGAGGCTGAAAACAATGCCTTAACCTCAAGTAATGCATTCTTTTCAGTAATCAATCCTGTAAGATACAAATTGAAAGTACAATACTAATTATATTGGTACTAAAATGTGTGAACTTACCATCTGGTGAAGCTCCAAGAAATCCAGTTTCATCTATCTACAGCCCAGACGGTTACACTGTTAAACCCGTCTTTTTCTTAAATAACGCTATAGTTACTTTTTCTTTAATCGCTCGGTAGCATCAGTGGAAAATCTGTGGGACTTCAGACAACTCTTTACAATTTACGACATGGCCTATGGGGTTTCCTTTTAATCACACTATCAAATAAGAAAGCTGTCAACCGATTCTGCCGTTCATTTTTGAAAGTAGGTTTTCCAAACTGTCCTTTTGAAGCCACCTCGATTCGATTAATTTCAGAATTGTCCACCTGTAAGGTACACAGTACATATTGATACCATGACACGTGTTTCTTATATGACCATCTCAAAACCTACTCTTAAATTATTAATAAGTCTAGCAACTTCACCTTCTAAAATGTGATCATCAAGCTCTGACTCCTCTACATTTGGCCCATAATCTACATTGAGTTCGTTTGAAGTAAATGCAACCTATTTTCTTCAGGTTCTGCATCTGAATCTGTATCATTAAACAATTTCCTACGCGTATTTGATTGACTGTGGGCTGTATTCTTGGTGATGTATTGTTTAAAATATTTACCTGCAAGTTTATGAGAAATTAGTTATAGGAAATGAATTTGATTCAGTCATATTATGCCATGTAACTACGTGTTTAAATTTTAGTGCATTTCATTTTCTGAATGTCTTGGCCATAAGGAATCTTTCTTTCAGTTTCGCAAATACTGAAGAGTCGCTATCAGTAATAAACTTCTGATATCGAACTCCATGCATTGCTTCACTAAGACAGAAACCTTCAGTGGCCTTGTCTGCGTCCATAGAAGGAGCAGAATCGTCCAATTTTTTGTAGCAGACGTGTTCTTAAGGCGAGACATTCCTATTTGTCGCAAAAGCACATATACAACAATATTTGTTTCTTATAGCAACAAATGTGAGTTCACCAATATCACGGCCTATTACGGCTACCATACCAGAGAGAGCGCTGTAATTATTGCCATAGGGATCTCTTACTCCAGGATCCATACACATATACCATGATCAAAGGAATTCCACCAGATGTAACATTTCCTAAAGCAATAGCATGTTACGCAGAAACTAACTGTGTTCCGATGACTTGCCGATGTAATGAATATTACCTTGCCAAAAACGTGGTCATTTCTTGTTTGGTAATTGTTTCATTGCGATCTCCTAGTGATAAAGCGTGTTCTGTTTTACCGCTAAAAGCGGCATGTTTTTAGAATCACGTAAAGCGTGCTTTACCACCACTTCCGACACTATCCGATGCGCATTCCCAACTGCAGCGCCTCTAGAACATTTTTAATGAATTTACTAATACATACTTTTTGCCGATACTTACCTTTTTTCTTTAATAAGCTCCAGTGCTGTACTTCTAGAAGTGACAACGGTCGAGATGTCGCCCAAAGATTGATTTTGTTGTCGATCTTACAGTGCGTCGTAATGCGTTCTTCGGCACCTAAGTGAATTCAGCGACGAGTTGTATCAATAACGTTTCCTCGACTCTCTAGGAACTTGTAGCCCAGAAGGGCAGTTTTTCGAAGCTTATCGTTTTGTTGAAGAGGCCGGTTTAGAATTGGAGCTGCTAATTACTTGTGATATTAGGTTTTGGCTTGTTGCCGGAGTGTGAAGCTAAACTCGCAAAGGGGTGTTTTGATCGGAGCATCAAAGACGATGTCACGGACAAAGCTGTAGTTGGTCTGGATTTGAATTACAAATTAGGAGACCGTTATTGATTGATGGATGTCTCGTTGTTGTGAGCGACACTGGGAGAGTGTCTGGTCGTTCTTCTTCTATAAAGAACAGACCTACATTCCAAATTCAGGCTCGACCTGAATAACGAAGAAAGGATTAAGGCTGAGCTGCTGTAACTGAAGAACTTCGAAAGCGCTCGGAGCTTAAAATGGTTTTCTGCATTGAATTTACAGTCGGTAGAAACATAATAAGGGAACAAACATTCTATGAACCATACTTAGAAGTCCTTTCGTATTTACTTGACAAAGACTTCGAATCTGAAAAACAAAGAGTTAACATTCGAATGCCTAAAATTCAGAAGAGATGCGAAACCAGTTGTTACGTTAGCCAAAGCTTTAGAAGAAACGTTGAAATCGGTTCAAGCTACACAAGCTTACATTCTTCAAGTTATGTGCGGATTGCACAGAATTTGATTTTGCCGTCTCGGGTTATGAAGGCGGAAACATAATCTGAAAAAGTTGTAACAATAACATGCAAACCCAACTATCTTACTTAAACGGGATTACTACAATCTTACAATATCTCGATAGATGAAACTCAAATAATTTAGGAATTATAAACAGAGCAAAATTGCCAAGCCCAAATGTTTATGTGATGATACGCATTATCTTTGGTGCTGTCATCTCTCCATACAATAATACAAAGTCCAGTGTGTCCAACATAAAAATGCGGAAAAACTTCGTCCAGTATTCACCATGGACCTTGAAACAGTTGACAACTAGTCTAATAGCTACTACAAAATTAAAATATGGAAATAACAATAAGTTGAGGATTCATAAAATTAATCACAAAACATTTACGAGTTGAAATAATTCTACACAATTTCCTTTCAAATTACTGGTGCAAGTACATGTGTGTCCCTGCTCTTTTTATTCCGTCTCAATTAGGCGGTAGTAGTAAACAAACGTAAAAGAAAAGTTGCACAGGCACAATCACGTAGACTCCAAAATCAAACGATACCGTATGAAAATACCAACAGAGCGTCTCAACATTCCCTAACATTTTCAGATATTGCCTTGACTTAAATATCTTAGGGTCATTATGGGACAGAACTGGCTCACTACCATCTCTGCCCTTAACGGTACCTGCTAGTTATGTAGGCCAGTCTTACCGAAATACCAAAGGTGAGATCTTCATAAGCCACAGGACCATACTCCAAAATGACCTTAAAGTATGTAAGACCCCAGCAGTAAATAAGTGTCCACTATCTACAAAGGTAGCCTAAAAAATTCCTAGCTAGAACAATTCGGAAAGAAGCAGAATCTCCCACGACTAACGACTCCGAGCTGAATCTGCTAAAATTAAAACTTTTGGCTTTAGCCTGTTATCCTCTTAGGTCGATGGCACTCTGTGCTTATTATAAATGTTACTTTAGGCCAAATATACACAACAAAAAAACAAGATCATTTTGAGTTATACGCAGTTGCCCTCACTTTTTAAACAACTGTCCGATAAACAGATGAGAATCTGCCACGCCAAACAAATTTCTAGTTCACTGTACTAAAATTAAATCTGGCAGCTTTAAATAATTAAATCGTTTGTGGTTCATAACACTTTGCATTTATTATTAAAATTATTTCAGGTCCAACACAAACAACAACCAAAAAAGAAAAACAAAAAGAAGGCTTTGAGATGAACTCTCTCAGCTGATGCTCTTATGTCTTAAACTCCTCTCCGATATACAGATGAGAATCTGCGACGTCTAACTAATTATTACTTACGTGTACTAAAATTAAATCTGGCAGCTCTAAGTAATTAAATCGTTTGTGGTTCATAACATTTTGCGTTTATTATAAATATCATTTCAGGTCGAATATGCACAAAAAAAAAAAACTTAAAGAAGGCTTTGAGATGTGCTCCTCCAGGGTATGCTTCCATTTCGTAAACTTCTGTCCGATATGCAGACGAGAATCTGCGATGCTTAACAAATTCCTACTTACGAGGGTCGTTTGAAAAGTCCGTGCAAAAATAAAAACTACTTAATTGTTTGGGGTAAACCTTTTTTATTTTTCAACATAGTCTCCTTTTAGGCTTATACACTTCGTCCAACGCTGCTCTAGTTTGTTGATCCCTTCTGAATAATAGGATTTGTCCAAGTCTGAAAAATAGTCATTCGTTTCTGCAATCACCTCCTCGTTTGAATAAAATCTTTTTCACGCCAGATATTTCTTCAAATTGGGGAACAAATAGTAGTCCGAGGGAGCCAAGTCTGGAGAATAGGGGGGATGTGAAACGAGTTGGAACCCTATTTCCATTAATTTTGCGACCACAACTGCTGAGGCGTGAGCTGGTGCGTTGTCGTGATGGAAAAGGACTTTTTTGTGGGCCAATCGTGGACGTTTTTCTTGCAGCTCGGTTTTTAAACGGTCCAATAACGATGAATAATATGTACCTGTAATAGTTTTACCCTTTTCCAGATAGTCGATGAGGATTATTCCTTGCGAATCCTAAAAGACAGTCGCTATAATCTTTCCGACCGAAGGAACGGTCTTCGCCTTTTTTGGCGCAGATTCCCCCTTGGTAACCCATTGTTTAGATTGTTCTTTGGTCTCAGGAGTGTAGTGATGTATCCATGTTTCATCCACAGTGACGAAACGACGTTTAAAGTCCTGCCGATTCTTCTGAAACAGCTGCAAACCGTCCTTGCAACACTTCACACGATTTCGTTTTTGGTCAAGCGTGAGCAATCGCGGCACCCATCTTGCGGATAGCTTTGTCATGTCCAAATGTTGATGCAAAATATTATGTACCCGTTCATTCGAGATGCCTACAGCACTAGCAATCTCACGCACCTTCACTCTTCTATCATCCATCACCATATCATGGATTTTATCAATGATTTCTGGAGTAGTAACCTCAACAGGGCGTCCAGAACGTTCAGCGTCACTTGTGCCCATATGGCCACTTCGAAAATTTTGAAACCACTTATAAACTGTTCTAATCGAAGGTGCAGAGTCGCCATAATGTTTATCAAGCTTCTCTTTAGTCTCCTAAGGCGTTTTGCCTTTCATAAAGTAATGTTTAATCAACACACGAAATTCTTTTTCGTCCATTTTTTGAAAATCACTCGACTTCCTCGATTCAAACGAATGCCAAACACAAAGAAATTCACCGATCTGGCTGAAACTTGGTGTGTGTTCTTCCAAGAGATGCTACTAACTAAACATAACCTCGATATGCGCCAGTAGTGCCATCTCTCTGACTTTGCACGGACTTTTCAAACGACCCTCGTAAGTGTGCTAAAGCTAAAGCTGGCAGCTTCAAGTAATTAAATCAGTTTTGGTCAATGTACCTTGCTTTTTCAGGTGAAATATTCACAAAAAAAACAAAATGACGGCTTTGAGATGTGCTCTGCCAGCCGATATGGTTTGAATTTGTAAACTCCTACTTGATATACAGATGAGAATCTGCGACGCCTAACGATTTCGCAACTAAGTCTCCTAAACTTAAATGTGGCAGCTTTTAAGTAATTAAATCTTCGGCTGCTGCATTTTTTTATGTTCATTTAAAGAAGAAAGTATCAGGTGTGAATGTGTGATATATTTTAAAGCGGTCATGTTGGTGAAATGCTTTTAACCATAAATACAAAACTTTAATCTCTAATTACCAAACATTATTTGATGTTAATTGCCTACCTCGATCAACATTTATTCATAGTAATCCAAGCAAGTGAAACAAGATCCACCGCCACCTCACTTTACCGTTGCTATCTTGGGGGTAGCTTATGGCGTATTCCATGAAATTTCACTAATGCCTTTATACAGTCTTGTTTATTTAGAGTTGAAATAAAAACACAAGTTGTTAGTAACACACTTTCATCAACGTATAGATATTGACAAGTAGACAAACTCCTACAAAACGAGGGAAATTAGCTCGGAAACAAACACGCGAGTTGGCTGGTAGTACGCGTTTCTATAATAGATGTCACGACGGTCAAACGCAGCGCGAGGTTACCGGCACATAGTAATTGAGGTTAAACCAGTGTCGTACACGTTTTCTGTGCACGTTTTCATAGTTTTATATATTTATTTAGCGCTGGTGAATTTTTACAAATATGTCTTTGAGGAGCATTTGTATGGTGAAAGGGTGCCGTGCAAATAACGAAACGTTTAATGTACGTTTTTTTTAAAGTTCCCAAGAATAAACGCAAAGGTAAGGAACAAAAGGTTTGTTACTTCCGATTAACTATAATGATGATGATAAATATTGTAGATATGAAGAATGGGCATGTTTTAGCGGAGTCTATGATGTGTACCAAAATAACTTAGATGTGTTGGTGCAAAGTTCATATTATAAGATCTGCTCAGCACATTTTGAAGACCATCTCATTAAAGGTAGAAATAAGAAATGTCTTGCTGCAAATGCGATACCAACAATAATAACCCAGCAAGCAGCAGAACAACATACAAGTTAGGAGCTGTTAGGTATGCATATCTACTAAGCTTTTAATAAATATCGTAGTAGTATTTACTAATTTGACTCATCTAACGAAGACTGTTAAGTAATTCACTATTTATACTTTTGAAATAATCACAAATATATATTTATATCATTACTAAAATCATTAAATTGCAAGAAGGATATTGTAGTATCTATAAGATGCAGCTGTAGTTTTACCTTGAAAACTAAGTATTTTATCATTTACGCAAAAAAATCTGTTTATTAAAAAATAGTTACGTAATATTCTAATTAAGTAAGCCTGGTACAGGGTGCCCTGAAACTCGCGAGGTCATGAGCTAGCCGCCAGGAATAACTTCCTTATAAAAAAGTATGTAGAAAATACAGAACAGAAAGATATCGAAATCTTCATGTCCACTAGGTATTAACAAAAATAAACCAAGCTTCATACAGGGTGTTAGGAAATGCTACAAGTATTTTTTCAAAAGAATGCTGCATATGTCTGATTCGTTTTAGTTACGGAGTTACCTTTTCGTAATAATTCCTGCCCAAACATTTAAATTAAAACGTTGTTGATGTAAGTGCTTTCTTAATAAGCAAGGGTTTTCTTCGGCTCATTGATGAACATTCAATTGTTCAATCAATTAATGATTTTATTTTAAAAAACTTATTTTTGACTACTAAGTGGCCAAAATCTGCTACCTGTTATTATTTATTTTCTTATAGCCAACAGATATAAATAATGGTAAATGTGGACCCTTTAAAAAAGTGTTGTGGACTCTTACCTAAGTACCAAGATGAGAAGTCACAGTACACAGATTGTATTGAACTTTAGGAATAAGAATTTATAGGCAAGCATAAATTTTCTAAATCTTACTAGAAGATATTTTCAGATTCATCATTAAAATATTGAACATCCTATACAGGGTGTTCGACAATTGGTGGAACAGCTTCATGTAGCCATATTCCCTATGTAAAACCGAGACGAAAATGTTTATCGAAGAAAGTTTCTGGATGCGCAATTGCTTCTCGAGAAAGCAATTTTAGGGTTTTAAATCTGACAACATAGGATGAACATACAAACTATAATTATGAAGATCCAGCAACCAAACAAGCCTCGTTTGATTTATGTATAAGATTGATGAACTTATAAATTTCAAAGGACCACATAATGCATTAAGCGCGTTTTTTGGACCATGAAACTAGTTTTCAGAGAAAAAAAAACTAAAACCAAGTATTTGCTAGCGTCTTTGTTAGGCAATCCACATGGCACTTCACAGTCTACTACGTATTTGGAAAGAAACAAAACTAAAATCAAGTATTTATGCGAAGATTAATTAATAATTAGGCAACACACATTACAGTTGCAGGCTTCCATGCATTTAAGAATATGCAAGAAAGTTATTTATACAAGTACTGATTAGGCAACCTAAACTACACATTGCAGCCATCTATAAAATTGAAATTCATGTAAGATAACTATTATGCTAGTATTGATGCACTAAAATTAATAATAAGTCTCGTAGGGTAGTAAACTTTTGAGGTTAGAATGAAGTGCAATTTGCCAGGGATCTGAATCATTTTTGTTAGTTTTCCATTTGATAGTTGCAATAGACTGATTTGTGCGAGCATCTATTTACTATACTACATTAGAATTAAATGCCTGCTCCTGTAGTTGAAAGGGAAGCGTTGATTGAAATTATTATGCGAAGGCTATGCAGCTTTTAAATTGGTAAAAATCATCCAATGTAAAAGTACTCAAAGTAAAAATTGGATATCGTTTGCTACTGGGTATTATTAGTGTTATGTTGTAAAGCTGAATTAAATGTAATGCTGGAGACGTTTTATTACTCTACTAACCACTCGAAACTATTTTAACAACGATCAATAATTGATGTTATTTGGGGCTTCAATGAAGATTATCTAAATGATTTGCACAAAAACGAGCCCAGCAGTTAATCAATCAACCTTCAAGAGTCACGTAGTATATCGGCACGGTATTATCTTATAGATTATACAGGGTGTTTTCAAACTTGGGGTATTTTTTTAAATATATTGTAATAGACCGATCTTAACGTAAAAATATTAGAACTTTACAAAATTTATTAAATCACATTTTTTCATCAAATGTTGTCCTTAAGTACGTCTCTGCAGCTGTGTTGTAAGAAACCCCAATTTTAAATGTTTATTTAAACATAACAGTCAACTGGGTACAAATTGGTCCCTCTTGTCTACAGTTTAAAATTGTTTGGTGATATTTAAATCTTGCATTATGAATTTCCGGTTTTTCAATTAATAGTTTCCTGTTGTTCCTAGATTGTCCCCACTTAAAATATAAATCTAACAGTTTTGGAAAGCGAACTAAGACTCCCATTTGACTCTAAGTCGTCGTGGAGTTTCTGACGTAAGGCCTTCAAAATTACCCTAGTGTTAGTTTTATAATGCATATAATGTTATGGGTTAGCGCTTAGAAGTACTAGTTTTTCTTTTATCTAAAAAATCTATTTTAATTGGGCTACAGTCACATGTTTTAGTAAACTCCCGAAACTAGACATCACAGTCAAAACCGCACTTCGACGGGATTTTATTTTCAAGATATAATAACTAAGAAAGGAAAAGACAATCGCTTGCACCCGTGTTATATATCTCGATTGGGCTATACAAAAGAACAAAAAAGACAAAGAACTATCACTGTTACCTAGGTTATATCCAAACCTTTCCCGTTCTCCTTCCTCTTGCACTGAATTTGTTTTTAAGAAAGGGTGATTATCAAGAAGAAAGCAATAAGTATTTTACTATATTCTTTTACTACCATTATTGAGTTTTATTTGTTTTTAATTTTTAATTCTGATTTCCAATCAATTAGAATTTTGAGATTGTAGGCAACCAATTTAACAATACCGTTTTTCGAGTAGCATTGATTTCATTAAGAACAAGATTGATTATAGGTTACTTCACCTTATAAGTTATAAGTAGATGACATTAGATTGATGTAAATATAGATAACAGCTCTATGGAAAGTAGTCTTTTCTGGAAGTCGTTTAAAAAATCACACTGAACAAGATTTTGTCCATATTTATCATTTTTCGTTCAAAAGTGTGGAATGTTTCTGAAGGCAGTGCTTTGGATTCATTTACTAAAGTTTTTTTAATTTTGTATGTGACTACTACAACACAAGGTTTGCTAATATTCTAAGCAGTTTCTGCATTGCATTTTTTCCTTTGAGCATTTTTCTACATTTTGACATCAGCCGAATCGATTGTAGCTTTATTCTTGCCTTTCTGAAATTGATGTATTAAACACTTCTTGCAGAGAAGTCTGCATTTTCTCTGCAAGAAAGAAGAAAAATTACTTCTTTTTTATATCAAAGATGTCTACTTCGGTAGTAGTCTGTCACACTGTATTAAAATTTCATCAAAAGTATTAATACTTTCGAAAACATATAACGCCATTTTCTATCAATCAAAAGATGACTTGGTATATCGAAATAGCTGGTATTTGGTTTTTGGACATTGCCAAAAAACTATTTGGGAGTCTCTGGAATACGGAATGTATCTATTCAAAATAAAGTAATAAGAAAAAGCAATTAATCACGTGTATGCTGTTATTTGAATTAAATTGAAACGATTTTGCTGACACTGTGACTGCAGCACCCATATAAACAATAATAATAAAGACTTTACAATACTAGAAATAGAAATAATTGGTGCATAACTGATGATGGTCATGATGATAAGTTAATAGATTTTCACACATCAGTTATTATGCTCTACGCAGATAGAATTTTGTCATTAGTTAAGTCTTCCGTAGCAAGATAATCTGCAGAACTTTGCCCAAAATTAATAATAATAAAATCATAATTAAGCATTCAATTGCCGTTAGTCCAAATGTGTAATTAGAATGATTTTAAGATAGATAGGTTACTCACAAACATTGAGTCGCAATTCTTCTCTAACTTAAAACGAAAATAATAAACTTCAGCATGTTTAATCTTTATTATAGTATGACCTCACATCGTAAGCAGGTTTTCTGAAACCATTATGGACATCTTTGAGTAGCAGCAACTTAAATTTTTTCTAACTATCTCGATTTTGCCCCATTGCTGAAAAACCATTGGAACTCTTTTTCTGATGGTTGATAAGCCAGCTAACACGATTGGTATATACAGATTATATGGCATCCATGTATGCCACATTTTATCCTCAATGCTACCTTCATGATAACTTCTCTGATATGTTGCATCCATCCTCGATCTCAACCTTCTTGTTTTTTGAGGGAGAGAGTGAAAAACAGCCTTGCTAATCTTTTTTCCCATTCTTCTTTATACTGTATTAGTACGTTCAATAATTATTATTATGAGTTCCTATCTCAAAGCGGATAATGATTACATTTTATGTAACTTGGTAAAACTTAAATTTTATTACATTACAATAAACTTGATTTTCCTGATGATTTTAGTCTATTTTACCTTTCAAATAAAGAATTATAGGCGGTATGGCAGGCTGCGATGCCGCTCTTTATATACCGTCATGCGTTCCTTGCACTTCCTGCACGAGATGGTATTTTGTATTATTTAATTTCAAATTTGTAAAACGTCACATGATGTATTTTTAAATTAATAAAATAAACCATTAAAAATATGAAGGTACAAAAATTGAAGAAATTCTCAACCAGTGTTCCGTAAACTTGTTTCAAGTGTTCCCGCAAAATTTTGAAAGATCATTATAAGGTTTATCTTGATCTTCTCTTTAGTTTTAAGAATTTTTATAAATTATTTTAAAAATTCCTACATCTACTAGATATTTAGTCAAAAATCCCTCGATCCCTTTCCTGGTAAGAACTCCGCCGAGGGATTTATCCTTCAAACTGGCAACACTGGCATGCACAAAACCGAACTTTTAACATGTGCAAGTGCACTATTTAAGTCAATTATGTTACAGTTTTTCATTGTGATTGACAAGCTGTTTTGCAACTTTGTGTCTTAAATTAGGTAATACTAACACTTTTTTACTAATAACTTTAATAGTTAATTATTATTTCTAATTTTTATTAGTTGTTTCGATCATGAATTTAAAATTGAAATAATAATTTGTCATCCTAATACCGCAAAATGCATAGATTTATTAAATGAAAACATGATGTTGAGCAAAGTATCAATGACGGAACGAGTACAAGCGGCAGTAGTAATAATTATGTTGCTGCAAATACTACGACCTATGACTCATACAGGACGTAAAATTATACCTAGTAAAATAAGCAAGATTAATAGACAATATTCAGACGAATATATAAGTTTCGGATTTACATGGACCGGTGAGAAAGAATCTCAAATTCCACAATGCATTGCATGTCGGGAAAATTGCTGAATAGTTCAATGGTTCCTGCGAAGTTGAAATCTTGCTTCAAAAATTAAAGATTATTTCAAGAGACTGGTGGACATGCAAGTTAAAACAAGTAAAGCATTTTGAAAAAACTGTCAAAATTTCTGATAAAGCTCAAATTGCTTTCCAAACGATACCATAAAAAGAAGAATTAAGGATATGTCAGATAATATTGAAGAAACAGTTACAGATAAACTTCCCAAACAATATCTTGCTCTGCGGATTGACGAGTCTACTGCCATTAGTGGTAAAGCTCACATACTAGGATTCGTTTTTTGTTAATGAAAATGAAATAGTGAATCAATTTCTATGCGGCAGAGAACTTACTGGACGTGCAACAGGCCCTGACATTTTTGACTCTATTACGTCGTATTTAGAAACATTTAAAAATATCATGGAATTTATGTGCAGGAATTTGTACGGACGGTACTCTATCAATGATAGGCTCTATTAAAGGATTTGTTACTTTTGCAAAGACAAGAAACTCAGATATCCTATCTACGCACTGTGTTTTTACATAGAGGATCCCTAGTGTCGAAAACATTGTCGGCGGCATTAAAATCTGTTTTAGGCCAAGTTGTTAACACGGTAAATTACATTAAGTCAAGACCTTTGAAAACTCGCTTCTTCAGAAACCTTTGCTTATCTGTGGAAGTACGAAACTTTGCTTTTGCACACTGAAGTAAGATGGTTATCTATGGGTAAAGCGCTATGTAGAATCTTAGAACTTAAAAATGAGTTATTGGCTTTTTCTAGAATGAAGATACAGATTCTTTTGTAAAATGCCGTAACAATGATACTTGGTGTGCCAAAATGTCATATTTATCCGATATTTAGATAGCGTTAATAGAAGTATCCAAAGAGAAATGAAAATATTTTTACATCGACGGACAAATTGTCAGTATTTCAGAAAAAGATATCTCTTTGGAAAAATCGTATATTAGAAAAAAATGCAGTAGATATATTTTCTTCACTGCAAGATAAAAATGTCGAGGAATTCTTTCCGTTTTAAAAGAACATTTAACGTTCTTGGAAGAAAAGGTTGAGAATTACTTCCCATTCTTAAATATTGAATGTTACGACTGGACACGAAATTCATTTGTCACAGTTAATGCAACGAGTAGTGAATTTTCCTTAGATGAAGAAGAAGAACTGGTTACCTTGTCAACAGATCATTATCTCTGAAAATAAAATGAATTCTAAAATGCTGTCTTCTATGCCTTGAGTTACCTTGTTTATTATTATCAACTCTAGTGTTCCACAAGATTTTTTTACATTAAAAAGTGTTCCGCAACTGAAGAAAGGTTGAGAATCGGTGCTCTAAAATATTAAACTCGTCAAGGTTATCTACATAAAGAATAGCCTGCATTTAAAAAGAACTTAAAGTGAATCTTAGGGTAAAATATACTAGAATCCGCGTCAGTCGATTAAACAAGGGAATATTTTATTTGATATTTTCGTGGGTCGTCCACTATTAAAAAAAAACCAAAAAAGTAAAAACTTAGGAGAATATCCCACTTGTACCAACTATTTAATCTGCTAACTCTGTTTGATACAGTAAAGCCTAAGAGGCTGTGAATAAAAAATTGTCTTTTTTTCCATTATTGTGATTTGGTACAAAAGTTTTCTTGATCATACAAATCTTGCAAAAATCCCCAATTTCGAATGTTGCCTTTCTAGTAAAATGCATACATTTTAAGAATAACGATCTTTACTCAAATAAATTGTAAATCTAGCGACACTTAATGAAAACTACGGTTAACTGCTCAAAATGACCACTTGAGTCTTCAATACTTGTTATTATCATCACAATGTATGCATATTGTTCATTTGAAAATGCAATTGCAATATGAACAAGAAACGTTACCTATTGCACAAACAAGCTTCATGAAGTTATCTTACTAGATTTGGAATTTATTTCTAGAAGTAGAAACCGTTAGTTTCTCAAATCGGGTTTTTTTACCTACAGTTACTAGAGGAATACACTCTTGAAGTTTGACAGATTTCTCCTAAAATACCATATATTTACACATAATCCGAATCTTGTGCCTACATTGCCAAAGACAAGCATTAATAAGAATTCTAAGTTTATTGGTATAGAATATTATATTTGTTTTTGCTAAAATTCTAATTTCAGTTTTCTTTTATGCAGTTTGTGATTTAAATATTAAGATGATATAGAGAAAATCCTCTTTTCCTGTACTGAAATTAACAGCTTTCTCATTGCTCGTTACAGTTACCTTCAGGTTACTCGGGAATGCGGCGTCCTGCTGTGGAGAAAAGCGCCACGAGACGTCTGTTGATAAAGTTGGTCCATCGCGCAGAATCTGAATTTTCCTCTGATTCTGCGTTGGACCAATATTCATCGAAAACTGTACGAAAAGCAGTTGCAAAAGGTAAAATCGGTGGCAGTTATACTGATTCGGTCAACGCGTGCACTCGTGTATTGTTTATACGGCGTGATACGGTGAGTCGAAGAAAACCTATACAATTATTAATGTCATTTTTTCAAAATAATTACATACAGCAGGTTAAGCAATTTTATATTTAAAATTAAACTTAAAAAATGAAACAAGGCCGTATTTTAATCTTACATTGCACGGTCGTTTTTCACGTGTTTTGTCTTGTTTATCATTTACAAAAACAAACATTTGCACATTCACGTTACTTCAGTTACGTATTCATTGCACGAATACTTCTTCTCTTTTATATGTTTCGGTTTATCTACTTTTATTAGGTTTTCCTTACACTTACTGATATTAAAAATCATATTTCACAATTTATCTTGTTGCATCCTACATCCAAACCTCTAACATCGCATCCAATATTGCTAAGTAATTTAGTGTTTTAGGTTATTCCCCAGTGGCGAAAAAAATGAAATTTTGATTTTCTTATACGAAGTTGTATTAGTTTTTATTTCGTACCAGAGTTTGTAAGTTTAGATGCAGATTTTAGAACTGCGGTTGAAGACTCATTCTAACATAACGCACGGATTTTTGAATAGACGAAACTGGTAAAAACGACACAACAGTAAAAGTTCCTTTTTAGAACGATTGGCCCGCTTGGGTCAAAGGATAAAAAGATTATGTCGTCCTAAAATTTATACTGTTTTCGTTTATGTAACACATCGCTTGAGAAAAAATTGAACTTGTGGTTGAAAATTCTTCAGAAAATTCCGTCCAAAACTTTTTTAATAAATACTCTACAAACCTCTAACATATTAATGGGAAATTTATATGTACCGCTGTCATTTCAAAACGTGATCTTTCTGTCATTCAAAAATACAAACTTTAAAGGCAAACTCCCTATAAGGAAATTTTTCAGCGTAAGGAAAATCAAGTGCAAGGAATGATTATATTATAGGAAAAAAAATCCTTAAAGTATTCGGGGAAAACTTCAAAAGAATTTGCATATCGAAACATTCGTAGTGTAGTCAAAGGCATGAGTATATTTGCATAGACGGTCTTTGTAAGATAGGGTTTTTGTTTTTTCGGTACAAATCTAAAGGCGAACAAGCACGCAAAACATGCTAAACAATTCGACTGCTCTAAATAAATATTTGAAATCAATTAGATCTCAATGAGTACGATTAAAAATTTCTCAACTTTTGACCGTTATTGCCGCCTCGGTGCGAATTCTAATTAAAATTACAAATATACTAGATACCTTGAATATTTTTATCAAGTTTATTTAAAAAAACTTTTAAGAGGTTTTTAAATATGTTTTTATAATAAACTATAGATTAATGAATTTTAATGGGGCTTTAATCCAAGTTTCAACAGTATTTTACATTTTTAAAAATATAATATGAATATAAAAGACGGAAACATAGACAATGGGTTCCATAGAATGGATACCCGGGTGTTGTTTTACTATCCAAATAAAGAGCTGCTTTGTTTGAACTTTATATTTCGATGAACATAAAATCATAATACTAAATCGGAGTATTAGCTCGCCGCATTCTTTATTCTCGTTATTTACACGAATATATCCTGAAAAAATCGATTATCGAAAATGTATTGTTTCTCGCTTCAAGTTCAAAAGATGCAAAGCTTTCAAAGATATTGTTGGTCTTAATTAATAATGAATTAAGGTAATTAAAATTGTGGATGTAAAAGGTGCAATGGAAGTATCAAACCAGTGATTAGCTACGTTTCATCATTTGCAAATAAATTGGGCATTTGAGCAATAAAATGAGGAAATACGCAAAAAACATGAAAGAATAAAATTCAGCAATATTCTCTTATTAGCTTTAAAGTTTCGAACGATTGGAAACTTTTCAGTTTTTGAGGTTGTTGCAGTTCGTTTATCTGTTTTGGCACGACTATTTTTGCTGCAGTTGAATTAATAGTCCGTGATAATTTATTAATTTAAAGAATATATGGAACTGCACAATAAAATAATATAAAACTTTCTTTTAGATCACCTAAATCTATACAGTTTTATTCTTTAAAGAATTTTTTTGCTTTCAAGTACAACTTAATAAAAATTTTTGTTGCCTTGTAATTATCTCCACAAAACCTTTACAAGAAAAGTATTAACTAGATTATAAAGCTGGTTTCATTTAGCATCATACTGACACGAGTTTAACACTGAAATAAAATCTATTTTGATTTACAGCAGATTTTGCTAATTTATTTTGTAAAATATTACTGCTCGATCACCCCATTTACACAGTGGATAAACGGGCAAATCTGTACGGAACAAACTTATGTTTATTTTATATTCCATGCAGTAAAGAAAAATAAAGATTGTATTTTATATTTAAATGTGTTTTAAAGAAAACACAGGTTACCTCCCGTAAAATTCATCCGGCTCGAAAACACCAACCGGTTAAAAAAATTCATTCCACCCTAAAGAGAATACTAAAAGTAAATTGTATACTTTATTAGGAGTTTGAAAAAAACAAAGCCAAGATTTGAAAAATAGTACCTAAGCATACCTTCTGAAGAAATGCCAGTCTTCACTTGCATATTTGCGAAAGGACAGGAAAGAAAAGAATGACACTATTTAGCAGAAAATGGGAATCTAGGACAAACTAAAGCAAAAATGAAATAAGAGGTAATTAAATCCGTGGAAATTACAAGTTTACATATGTACATTTTGTTTTTCCACAAATGATATCTGGAATCATATGTTAAAATTTAATCCAGGAATAACATTCGCAAATACATTTATAGTGAAATTTGTACTAAGGAAGTTTTTGGAAATGCAAGAAACGTGTTTACCTAAAATGATTAGGACAAATCTAATTACCGAATTTCTTTGCGTTCATTTATTGGACTTCCGATATCACCAGATATGAGACCAATCTTTTAATTTTAAATGAAACACTCTGAGTAATCTAACAAATTATTACTTCCCAGACCAATCTTATTAAAAGACATCAGTCTTAAATTAGGTAATACTAACACTTTTTTACTAATAACTTTAATAGTTAATTATTATTTCTAATTTCTATTAGTTGTTTCTATCATGAATTTAAAATTAAAATAATAATTTGCCATTCTAATACCACAAAATGCATAGATTTATTAAACGAAAACAAGATGGTGAGCAAAGTATCAATGATGAAACGAATACAAGCGGAAATAGTTATAATTATATTACTGCAAATACTACGATCTATGACTCATACAGGACGTAAAATTATACCTAGTAAAATAAGCAAGATTAATAGACAGTATTCAGACGAATATTTAAGTTTCGGATTTACATGGACCGGTGAGAAAGAATGTGGGGAAGATTTCTGAATAGTTCAATGGTTCCTGCGAAGTTGAGATGCCATTTTACTACGAAACATGCCAATCTTGCTTCAAAAATTAAAGATTATTTCAAGAGACTGATGGACATGCAAGTTAAAACAAGTAAAGCATTTTGAAAAAACTGTCAAAATTTCTGATAAGGCTCAAATTGCTTCCTATAAGGTAGCGGAATTAATTGCATTAAAATTAAAACCACATACCATAGCCGAATGTCTTGGTTTACCAGCATGTTGTGAGATTGTAAAAATTATAACGATACAATAAACAAAATAATGAAAATTCCTCTTTTAAACGATACCATAAAAAGAAGAATTAAGGATATGTCAGATAATATTGAAGAAAAAGTTACAGATAAACTTTCCAAACAATATTTTGCTCTGCAGATTGACGAGTCTACTGCCATTAGTGGTAAAGCTCACATACTAGGATTCGTTTTTCGTTAATGAAAATGAAATAGCGAATCAATTTCTATGCTGCAGAGAACTTACCGGACGTACAACAGGCCCTGACATTTTTGACTCTATTACGTCGTATTTAGAAACATTTAAAAATGTCATGGGACTTATGTGCAGGAATTTGTACGGACGGTACTCTATCAATGATAGGCTCTATTGAAGGATTTGTTACCCTTGCAAAGACAAGAAACTCAGATATCATATCTACGCACTGTGTTTTTACATAGAGGATCCCTAGTGTCGAAAACATTGTCGGCGGCATTAAAATCTGTTTTAGACCAAATTGTTAACACGGTAAATTACATTAAGTCAAGGCCTTTGAAAACTCGCTTCTTCAGAAACCTTTGCTTATCTGTGGAAGCTCAGTACGAAACTTTGCTTTTGCACACTGAAGTAAGATGGTTATCTATGGGGAAAGCGCTATGTAGAATCTTAGAACTTAAAAATGAGTTATTGGCTTTGTCTAGAATGAAGATACAGATTCTTTTGTAAAATGCCTTAACAATGATACTTGGTATGCCAAAATGTCATATTTATCCGATATTTAGATAGCGTTAATAGAAGTATCCAAGGAAGAAATGAAAATATTTTTACATCGACGGACAAATTGTCAGTATTTCAGAAAAAGATATCTCTTTGGAAAAATCGTATATTAGAAAAAAATGCAGTAGATATATTTTCTTCACTACAAGATAAAAATGTCGAGGAATTTTTTCCGTTATAACAGAACATTTAACGTTCTTGGAAGAAAAGGTTGAGAATTACTTCCCATTCTTAAATGTTGAATGTTACGACTGGACACGAAATTCATTTGTCACAGTTAATACAACGAGTAGTGAATTTTCCTTAGATGAAGAAGAATAACTGGTTACCTTGTCAACAGATCATACTCTGAAAATAAAATTTTCCGATATAACTCTTGAGGAATTTTGGATTTCGGTTCAAGAAAAATACCCAGCGCTCTCCAAAAAGCCACTCAAAATTTTGTTACAATCTTCAACATCATATCTGTGCGAGCTCGGTTTCTCAACAGTAACCAATACCAATCTTAACAAGAAGAAGAACACAAGAGGTTGCTGAGTAGTTAGAGAATATGTGAATTTAATAAAGAGACCAGAAATTGACCCATTGATTTTACTTAAGCTTTGTAAGAATTCAACGCTACTTTAGGACTGCTAAAGAACATCCTGTATAAGAAGACTAAAACCTAATTATACGATCACATATACTCAATTAAGCTGTAAAGCGCTTCTGCAAAATGGGCATTAAAACGATTCCATGAGTCTGGATAGTCACACCGGACTGACGTGGGTTTGATTCTGGCATCAATTTCCGGGCATGACCTTGTAGTTGGTGTCTGAAATGAGAAAAAATCACTTACTTTCATTAAGTTAAACATGCGGTATACCCAGTCTAGAAGTTCTACCAATAAGATTTACAGAGAAAATAGCTCAGCTATTGCTAAAGTTATTGCAAATTTATGGCGTTATGACATACAAAATTTCGTTAATTTTCTT
>VTPC01000784.1:140003-154316 GCA_011009095.1 Ignelater luminosus
TATTGTAAAATCGGCGAATTTCTATAATGGACAATCTGTTCTACACGAAACGTGAATTTGTTGTTAACTTTAAATATAGAAATTAACATAATCTTAAGACAACTCTTTTGTTGCTTTGCAACTGTTTTTAAATTCTGAACTTCATCAGTTTTAGGTGTTGAAAGTCTAGTACACTTGAAGCCTGTCTTAGACAGTTCTGAGTCATTTCGAAAACTATATTAGGTAGAAACAGGCAAGGCTTGAAACAAATTCTCAAGGAATATATCAAATGTGAGATAAGCTTCTGTATCTGTATCTGTACTACAGCCAAACTATGTTGGGTATATCTGAAGTAAAGTTTGCTCATTCTTCATTGCTAAAAAGTTTGCTCTAGATAGCTAACTGAATTTGAGTTAGAGTTGACGCAATGTAAAGCATAAACATTTAGTAGGACTTTATAAGAAGCAAAAATTTTTTGACCCGAACTAAAATTCATTCTAAGACACCGATAGAATAAGGTTTCTCTAATCTTAGATACGAATCTATTCTTTTCAGAATCACATAGATCCTTTTATCTACTTTAATAATAAACAAAACATGTTGCTGCAATACCAATACCAATTAGTTAAAAACTAAACTAACCCAAATTGTGAAACCGGAGGTTCTGTTGCTAAGAACCACAGCCGTTAAAAATTCCGAAAAATTCCAAAAGCTGGAGTCGCCGTAAGAGCAGTTTCTTCGTGGTGGCGACAGAAAAAAAATCAGAAGTCAAAGAAATCTTTAAATTGGGCCAGTAAATGGTTGGGAAAGTCCATAGAACTATAGTCTAAATCAAATAAGAATAAAGCGAAGGAAATGATAGGGACAGCTTGACCTTCATCCTCATTGGTTAATAAACGAGTCCGTTTTACACAACTTTAACATGCTGATTTTATTGAATACCGTGTTACCAGATGTACGAAAGTAAATTACTTATAGTTACATAAAAAAATGTTTTATGATATATATCTGATAAAACAATTTTTTAGTAATGTTTATAACTGAAAAATATATAACGTACTTTTCATAAATGCCTTAAAAATAGATGATAATACAAACCTAAAAGAAACGGAGACGTGACAACGTTGGCTTTTGTGAAGTAATATAACCACACTTTTTCCTTTTTGCTTGGTTAGGGTCAGTTAGCCTGTTATTCTAATTTTGTCATTTTACGTCTTTTTTTGGTATTGCTGTTATTCTTTTATTTATATTGAAATAGTTCTTTTAAGAGCTCATTAAACTCAGCGTATCGTTATACAGGTAATTATAATTTGAATTATAACAACCCAATGATCAAAATATCAATGCAATATTTCAGGTTATATTTGCGATTATGGCTGAAGTTTTCAAAAATGCTAAAGGAAAACACGTAAAAAGTGGTCAGAGACTTATGGCTTACAATGTCTATTTAAAACATTTACAAAACAATAGTAAGACTTGGTCAGTCAAGCAAACGTCGGCTGAAGTTGGGATCGGACAGAATACGATGTGGAATATAATTAAACAAATGGAAGCTTCTGGATTCGTACGATCTTCTAAGAAAACTAGGGAATCAAAAACATGTTTTCAGAAACTTGAAGACTTCGAGAAATCTGCCATACGAAGACATGTACATTATTTTTATTTTCAAAATGAAATTCCAACTGTAGGAAAATATTACAAGCTGTTAACGAAGACGATTCTTTACCAGATTTTAGTTATTTAACATTACATAGAACGTTATTAAAATTAGGATTCAAATATGATAAACGAACAAGAAAAACAATTTTGATTGAAAAGCCAACTATTGTTTTGTGGAGAAGAAAATATTTAACTGCTATTAAACAATACCGAGAAGAAGGAAGAACGATTTATTACACAGATGAAACATGGGTTAATGCAGGACATGTGGGAAGCAAAGTTTGGCATGATACTACCATTAAAACTGCCAGACAAGCATTATTTGAAGGCCTTTCAACTGGAATCAAAGATCCATCAGGCAAAGGAAAGAGGTTAATAGTTGTTCACATCGGTAGTGAATCTGGCTTTGTTGATGGAGGACTTCTAACTTTTGAATCCAAAAAGACAGGTGAGAACTGTATTGTTTTTGTATGTTTCTTATTACAATAAATTATTTGAATGTTTGTAGGTGATTATCATCAAGACATGGATGGAGATGTTTTTAAAATGTGGTTGGAAGGGATCCTACCTAAATTAGAACCTCATTCGGTCATTGTAATGGACAACGCCCCTTATCATAGTGTTAAAGCTGATCAAGTACCCACTCGGAATTGGAGAAAAGATCAGATTATTGATTGGCTTCATGGCAAGGAAATTACACCAGGAGATAATTTATTGAAATTGCAATTATTAGAATTGGTAAAACAGTATGTGTTATCACATCCAACACCATATGTCATCGATGAACTTATTAAAAAAAATGGAAGATTAATTTTAAGATTACCAGCGTATCACTGTAATCTGAATCCTATTGAGCTAGTATGGACTCTAGTTAAGCAACTCTTATGTGATGGAATTGCTGGTGTAACTGCAGAAAAGTGGAATGATTGTGTCAATCATGTAATACGTGAAGAAAATCATATGTGGGATTTAGACGGAATAATAGAACAAGTGGTTGAGAAAATTGTGATTAATTTACAGTCGGAGAGTTCTAGCGAGGAGGATTCTGCTGACGATGATATGGAGGTAGAGTGATTACCAGAAGTATAAAGACACAAACAGCAAAATGGATGCACTATTGTTATATACAGTACCTACAACTCCTGCTCCTTAATTAAAATATGTTTTGTAATTTTGAATTGACTTGTACTACAGGCTTTTTACCTTTTTGTTTATGTAAAAACTAAATAAATAAACATTTACATGTTTCTTTGCTTCGTAAGAGGTATATACTTATGAGGTTATTCATTATACTTTGTCATTATACTATTTCATTTATTCATAGTTCGTCAGCTACTGGTTTTTAATTTTTATACATATTCTTGAACAACTATTAGAAAGCAATTTCAAATTTGGCGCCCTTTTTGAACACTTCAGCTGCTTAAATCTGCCTTGCACCGCAGTGCCACCTACTTTATTCTTATTTGATCTAGACTATAGTTTGACTAAATCTTAAACAGTCTGGATGCTACAATGGAAAGATTTCTTATTTTGACTTTCTAGGCCCGATATTCAAATCCTAGCCTCTTTATGTCTGTTAGAACAAGCCACATTGTTATGTGCACAGCAAGCAGATGAAGAAAATCGAAATCTGGGCTGGTCCAATAGATTTACTATTTATGTACTCAATAAATTTGTTTACTTGTGCTTTAGTTGTAAAAGAAGATAGTAAAACTTACCTTTCTTGTTTGCTGTTCAGAACATCTGCACTTAACACTGCATAAGTAATACTGTAAGTTGAAAAAACGTACACATAAGTATATGAATGCGTCTTTTTTTGGAGTAATTGTTCTCCTAACTGTATGAGTATTATATAACTGTTGTTTTTCGTTCACCAACGTGATCGACACTTCTGATGATCAGCCACTGGTAAAGCTTTTAAATTATAGTCGGCAATTCTAAAAACATCAAGTTCCCAGATTCTAGAATCTAGTCCTCTTTTTTTCTCACAAAAGTTAACTATTTGGTTCATAGAAGATGCCTCTGATCTTATTTTTGAATATTCTTTTATAACAAGAAAATTATCACTCGAGGTAATGAAATTGCAACATCCTCTTTCGATGACATTGTACAAATAAAATGATAATAATTATTATGTCATTTACCTAAGCCACTTTGTTTTTAAAATCTTCTATCGTTAAGTAGGACACTCAGTATATCTCAGTAACTTCTTTTCTTTGAACCTACTTCTAAGAATTCATAATTAAATGCAATTTCTTTTAACATAGACTTTCGAAGTAAAACACTTAGGTAATAAGTTTTAGTATTCATTTTTACATTAATTTGTTTAAAATCTTGTAAGATTGAAATTTACTTTGTAATAAGCATTTCAATAATCACTTTCTTGATTCCAACCACTAATTTTTTCCACGGCGACTTAATACATAAGGTTAATTAAATTTTTCTTCAATATTTTTGTAAAATTTAAAAGCGACGCTAGCTGAAAGAGGGAAAAATCTCTTTCAAGAGCATCAAATTTAATTAAGATGTAAATATATACTGTATCTCTTCTGTATATTTAAAAATATTCAGTCATCTTTCTTTACTTCTCTGGTTTTCGTTATAAAATAAATATGCTAGGATTAAAAGTAAAAACCGTAGATTCTATTACGTTAACGAACTAAAAATATTATTACGAAACTTTTGAAGATGCGATGAAATATCTGTTTTAGAAAAAATAAGCAAATAATAAAACTTGAATGTTCATTTCTTTCATTTCGTTTTCATACAAAGTTTTTGTTGATCGTTATTTTTATGCCACCAAAAAAATGTAATATATTCATATACGAAACTTTTAATAACGCCAGAACTGCTATCACTGGTAGTACACTGAAAGGAAAGAAGTCACATTTAAAACTAAAATAAAATGTCATAAATGTGAATTTTAAGAGTTTCTGTATATTTCCCTGTTTATTAAAGCAATAAAAACAGCACAAAGAAGTTGTACAGTAAGAGTGAAAATTCTAAAATACCTAGTATATCCTGGGAAGTTCCCACTGCAGTACAAGTGTATAATTTGTAGTGAACTTCGATTTTCAATTATCTCCAGAACAGTTCTACCGTCTTTTGGAATTTCCTAGAAAATCTGATTACTGTTGCACTAGGTCGTACAAAATGCTTGTTACACTGAATGTTCTAAAAGATATATGTAGTTTCAACAAGTTAGAATAAACAAAAGAGGTGTACCTAACAAATAAGTAGAACTAAACAGATCTAGTATTAATAAGTATGAAACTTTGTTGATAAACACAAAAACTAGATTATGCGGTTGGATAATAATAATATTGTCCGGTTAGGCACTTATTCCTACTAAACATGCCAAACGAAAAAAATGCAGTGTAAATAAGGTTAGAAAAGAAAAAAAGAAAAGGCTTTCCAAATTCAACCAGAAGGAAGAAGACACTAAAATGTTTTGGAAAAATCAATGGTCTAACCAAATAACACACACAAACGGCAAATGGATTAATAAAGAAAAGCAAAAATATGAATACGTGCAAACAGAAAACAACATTGATTTAATCCAAAAACAATTACAATACTGTATAAATAAAACGTAAGCCCCAGATACCGATCATGTACAAAATGTTTGATATATCATTCCGAAAGACCCTTTGATATACAGACCTGTAACCCACTCATACAAGCTTACAACATTGTTAATAAGTAACATAATAGAAGAACATCTAACACAAAATTAAATCATGACTAAGGCACAAAAAGGATCCAGGAAAAACAGCCAATGATGCAAAAAGCAACTAGTGACACTAAAACAAACCGAAATAAATATCGGAACTTGTACACGTGCTAAGATTGTCAAACCGCTTTTGACTCGGTATCTCAACAGTTGGCTTGTAGAAACGCTTGTGTTGATGTATTGCTGAGATTGCAGCCTCACAATCCCCTTAAGGTGGTAGAAAAGGCTTATACCGGCAATACATTTTTATTGAGTACAACCAAGTGAATGATTAATACTGTTTTATTCAGTTTCCAATTTTTTTTAATACACATTTGACATGCTGACATAATAACAAATTACAAACTAGGTGACACAGAAAAATAACAATTCTGCAAATATGCAATTATAACATTATTACAAAGTATCACATTTCAACAATATAAGCATTCTGTATTTATTATATTTTACACATCTAGGTTATCTTTTTAATGACCTAAACTTTCTGTATTTACTATCTAGAATCTTTATGAAGTAAGGTGATACACTTTTACATTGCGTGAACTTGTGCATTCTTTTCTTTATGAAATGCAATATATGTACTCTAGGTGTTTTGCAATGACCTACAATCTTCTTTATTAATTTATGTTGAAATTTTTATTTGCTTTAATTTTATAGAAAACTGGAATTCTGTTTTAAGAAGAAAATAATCTGTTTAATCTAAGATTAAACACACACGTAGTGAAACGCCTAGGAGAATAAAATTATTACAGATAAACAGAAACACGAGGGCAATAATGACTAAATATTTTATGCACCACCTGAAAACTTGTAAAGAGAAGCTTAATATGAAAAGACAAGAAGGAGAAGCAGAACTAACTGATAGAAGGACACTTAGAATAAACAAATTATTTCTAGACATCGCTTAACTTAGCGCAAGAAGCACACTTAAAAGATAATACAGTTTCTGCTATTCAAGACTAAGTTATAAAAACGAAAACGATCAGAAATACATTTTAAAAGATCCTAATAGCAAGGACGATAGATGCAGAAAATGTAATGTGCAAGCTAAAAACATTAAACATTAAACTCTTCTGGCACCAATCGATTGCAACGAAAGACATAATATCCTGGTGAAAATCATTATCTTGAAACTGGGGAAATTTTAGAGTTAGCTGTGTATTTACCAGACGTGTTGCTTCCAAATCTAACTAAATATTTGGCATAAATAAGATCTTTTTGTTACGATACCATGGCGACTATTCTTACTCTAATGTAGGAAGCCTGCTTGCTTAGTCTTTATTCATTCTTCACTAGCCTTAACCAAGAATTAGTAAAGAAGAGCAAATCTAAACTATCATTATTTAGACATAACAATTTTCATTCATTGCCATAAATAAACCTACCAGTATTTGAAGGACAATATGGGAATTCGCCAACAAACAAAGCTTTTTAAAACTTTTTTATAGGTAAGGTTTCATTGTAACGGTTTACTAAATTTTTAAGTCTGCTAAATTTTAAAGTGTTTGTTATTTTCTGGTTTTAACTTTTTTTTCGTTGTTCCTCATTTGGTGTCTTGAGATAAATTCACAGTTCCGTTCTTATTTGCTGCAATACTGCAACGAAAGAATTTATTTGGTGGTTAACGTGTATAACGGAGTATGGCTTGACTATACCCAACAGAATTTCGGCATCGTATTCTTATGGATTTAAACATTTAACTTTATCACGTTCAAAGCAATGCTTAGTAGTTTCTCGTCCACGAACTTCATTTTGGTTTATCACCGTCCAGATAGCTTCTCTGTATTTCCTATTCCTCTTCATGGGACAAAGGAGTGATATTATCACATATACCTTGGAAGATGAGTTTTGACCACATGTCTAGAAATCATCAAATCTTAATGGGCAATACTTTATAGGAATATGAATATGAATACGGCACAATTTCATTTTAAAGTTCAAAATTCTTTTGACTGCCGACTAACGTTGGGCAAACTTTAGTCAGGCTAACGATTAACCATTACTATTAAAAATCTAATTGTTAATCGTTACGAACGATTTACGAGTAAATTAAATTTTTAATCGTAATCGTTAATCGTTAGTCTGACTAAAATCTGTCGAACAACACTGCTGCTTACTAAAGACTAGAGACTAAAGACCTAGAATTAAAAATGTTCTTTACATTATTGACTATAGTTTAGTAATTACAAATTTCTTTCTGATTTAATAGCATTTATGTTTTGTGTAAATAAAATCTTAAAGTCATAGTTTTTTGATATTTTCCTTAGGCAGTTAAAGACTTGATATTATAAACAATTATTGTTTTTATACTGTTCATAAAATAATTCTTTTAAAAATACTTTCGAATTGAAAAAGGTAGTATAAATTACCTAAAAATTAAATTTATACAGTAACAATATAAACAACTTTTATCTGTGTTTAATGAATGAGTAAACTAATTTGCTAGTACAGAATGGTACGACTTGATTAATATTAAAACTATTATTCTCTCCTGATTTCAGTAAAGTGAAATTAATAAATTCTGCGGATTAAATTTACCGAAAGAATTGACACAGTAAGTTATTTTATTATAATTTATTACCCAGTGGTTTTAGTATAACCTTCCGAGATAAATTTATTATTACATGAAGGAAGGTAACAACAGAATGTCATGAAAATTCTTTAATTAAGCTGTAAATTTTCCTTAGTGCTTTAGTGAAACATTTTTTAGTGTACACTAAATATTGTTTCGGTAAATACATCTGACAGTGTAAACACTTACATCGAGCTCTCTACTCACTTGGAATTGGATGTTTCACGCAGGTTGTGCTCCTGAAATAATTTTTTGTGAATTTATGTGAATTACGCATTTGTTTTTTCTTTCTCCTTTTTTTTTGGTTGAAAATGCTGAACAGGATTTATCTATAACTGTCATGTCCTGGAGGTATTTTGTCAGAACGTATTTGATTTTGGTAATTGAAAGAGGATCAGGGGCTAATCAGGTAATTACAACATCAACCCTAGTGACGTTATTGTAATACCTTGCTTGGGGTTTTCATTCATAACTGAAAATAAAATACAGTTTTTAAAATCTACCGTCTTCTGAAAAATTGCATTTAGTAACTTAATATTAATCTTAGTAGAAATTTTATGCACAAACGAATAAAAACAACAATTAAAAAATTACGATAGCAATTTGGAATATTAGTATGAAGACATGAAATAATACAGAGTGTCCCTCGATAGATGAGACAAACCAATATCTTTCGGGTTTTTAAGTACAACTATAAAAACTTAATTTTCAAATGAATAGCAATGTTCAATTGTTATTTTTTAAATTACACCTGGGACACCGTCTCGTTTTTTTTGTTCAGTGTTTCGCCAAAGAGACCTAAAAAAGAGTATTGTGTTATTTTCTTATTTCTTATGAACGTAAAAACTTACTTATAATTAAAGGTAGAACAAAAATAATCGCATTTTATTTCTGAAAGATACTGCCCCATTACATTTTTAATAGTAGCCGCTACTAAAATTTTTGATTAGTATAAAAGAATCTTTTTTTTGTTGCGTAATATAAGACAAAAAAAAAGAACAAACCTACAAGCGAACAGCATATATTACCAGATTTAAATAATTTGAAAACAATTTCCCGTTTGCTAATTTAAATAAATATTAGAATTACAATAATTTCATTAAATTTTCTACCATCTGCAAATAGTTGTTTGTTTACATTATTTAAACAATTTTTCGTTTCGCTAATTAAAACGAATTTTGAATGTTTGTGTATTGTTTCAAATAAATACCGAGTTTGGAATTTAATGTAAAAACATGTTTACATAAAAATCACATTTAAATGAAACAAGTACCGAATACGTGAATCGTTTAGAAAGATTCGAAAAATATACTGTGCGAGGATTAAGTGTTACACCCCAACCTTAACTTTTTTTAGGAGGTAAAAAAAGAAAAACGCTTACACAGGTCGAATTTTTTTATTTAATCAAGACATACTCTGAAGTGAAAACATCCCCAATTTCAATACCTTTACGTGTCGGCTACCCTTTCAATTTTTTAAATGTTAAGGGGATTCGAATGATATCTCATTTGAAAGCGCTTAAGATTATCTATTTAATGGTGTACATAAATTGAAATTTGATTATTTTTCATTAAAACAAGGTTTTTATTTTTATTAATTTGTTGTTTAAGCTAGATGCATCTTAAAGTTTATTTTGGAATTTCTCAAAAACTATTAATCAAATTTCAATTTATATACACCGTTGAATAAATAATTTTAAGTCTTTTCAAATGAGCTATCACTCGACCCCCCCCCTGCAATTTAAAAAAAGTTGGAGTAGCTGTCACGTGAAGGGGATTGAGATTGCGGATGAAATTTTCATGTCAAAGTATGCATTGATTAAATAAAAATTCGACCTGGGTGAGCGTTTTTTTGCTTCTAATAAAAAGGTTAAGGTTGGATAAGACCTAATCCTCGCACTGTATATAAATTTTTGCAATCAAAGATTTACAAAACCATCTAACAAAACTTGAATGGAATCTGCTTAGCGAATTATTTGTAATTGTGGCGTTCACGAGTAAGTACATAAATAGTTTATGTTATTGAAAATAAAAACAGATGAAATAAATAAATGCCAAGTGTTTTAGATGCAAGATATAACAATAAACAAAATACTCATTATCATTACATAAAATAAAGGCCGTCGAAGGTGTACAAGTTTTATTTAGAATTCTTTATCTTTTCAATATCTTGAAAACAGCAGAAATCCGAAGCTTTTGTGTGATTTGGGTAAATCGAATTTTTAAAAACTTTATATGTAAATGTCCAATGTTTATTGTTATTCTCTATAGTCCATTCTTCTTTTAGAAGTTAACTTATTAATTATTACATAGTGAAACAAATATATTTTGTTTTTTACGCCACAATTTAGTTAATTTAAAAAGAAAGCTGTTTTTTCTCGTAAATGCGTCGTCTCCGAGTAAAACTGCATTTTTCCTAAGTTTATCTTAAGAAACTGAATTGTTACAAAATTCCTTGTTTAAGGCTAGCTGATAAGCATTAGAACTAATAATATTGTAGTATACAAATAGTATAGGACGGGCGCCCGGAATTTGAACACCCTGTATCTTTTGTTTTGGAATGACAAAACTCATAAAAAATGTGTATCTATGTCTATATAAATACAAATTTATTTAAAGCTTGTAACAGTATTTAAAAGCGTTATTTCTAATTTAAAGGTTACTCACCAAATAACTTAATGCTTATTAGAAACAATCCGACTAATGATGACTCATCTCATGATGGGCCGTAGATGTCAGATAGTTTTAAAAGTAAATTGGGATCTAGCAATACTATGATAAACCACAGGTCTGTTATTTAAATTTCTATCTTAAACCCAAGAAAAACACTAAGGGTAGACTTAGCTTATCGATATTTTATATATGTTGGACGCCAGAGCTTTTTTGTTTAATTTGGAAGAAAAACTCAAAATTCCAAAACAGACGTGGTGTTTATCAATAATATATGAGACACAAAAAAATAATATACAGTTTTATTTAATCAATATGTTTATCATTAACACAAAAACAACATAAAAATGTGAGGTTATGTACGATATTATCTCTGTTGAATTCCTAGCTCAGATTAATAGGAAATTCAAATTATTCTGGTTTTTCTAAGGGTAACGACAGGATTTTCACTTGAAGCCACTTCGAGAACTATTCGTGGATCCTTATAACGAATGCATCCGGGGACCCTTTCAATAATCTCGGTTTTTCTAGGTCATAAACAACCCTAACCGAAGTCAAAAGCTAAACATAAAATTTCACAGCGCTTGAAGAAACCAGCCAGCACAATATTTATTCAGACTCCGCTGAAGAAATCTTATTTTGACTGCAAAATGATAATCACTAATTCACAACCAACCTGTTGATTGTGCAACAACTTTCGCAATGCCCTCTTCTCTCGGATCAAACCGGAAGAACCACGCCTAAGAAAAGTGTCCAACCCATGCGTCAAATTTAAAATGTATGAGTATCCGAATTCATACAAATTAAAACTGAAGAGAAAATCAATGGTCTGGGATCAATGTTTCGCTTTTTTAAATTAAATTAGAATTTTTAAAGGATTATCAAACACAAATAAAGTTTTTATACGGGAGAATAACAAAGATTCAAAAAAAATGTTAAAATCGAACTGTTTAAAGATACTTCATTAGGGGATTCCCCAAACACAATAAAATTCGCATTTACCTACAAAGGATGATTTTAAATAAGAAAAACTTAAAAATATAGAATTCCTAATTCAATTTAATAAATGAACAAATCAAATTTTTAATTCAACAATAAATTAAATTAAATAAGTCGAGAGTATGCATCCACATTATTTTATGACACTCTCGTATGGAATGGAACATCGTCTATTGCAGCCTAGAATAGAACAAATTCAGTTTGAATTCTACGATTTTCTGGCTTTTATAAAACTAATTCAAGTAACAGAATATAAAAGATTTTGATTTGTTCATATTGGCAACTTATTTCGAGAGCATCGATCACAACAGCTAGTTTCCTAAAAATTCAGCGAATAAAAAACTTCTGTCTTCTTAAAGAAATACTGAATGTTGTGCATCAGGATTTTTAGACTTTTAATACCTAAGCGTAAACAAATAATATAAATTTGTTTTTCAGGAAAGCTGTTGGGAATTTCTTAAATAGCACCCAATATTGTATGAAACCGTATGAATCTGAATTAATCGATGACGACATGATACAGAGTCTATTGAAATTTAGTATACCTTCTAATGTCAATAATTCGGTCTGAATGATCCAATATGTGTACTGACGTACTGTACGCTTCTAGAATATTTGCTGTAGGTTCCATTCAATCTAAACCTACATGAACGTAAAGAGCATTAAAACCTCTACAAAATACGCTAAGAAAACAGATGAATATTATTAAAAGCAAATCCGATGGCATAATTCATCAGAGATCAGTGACACTGTAACAATCACGTTTTTGATTTGAAAAACAAACAACTCTTGAGAAAAAATTGTTTCGAACTTTACGATCGTTTAAATAAATACTTTCGCATAAATGGATCGTGATTTCAAATATCTCCACAGAAGCTTTTAAAATCCATTCCTGCAAAATAGAATATTGCTGCAATATTCGTATGTTATCGTTCCATAAACCTGTCTTGTGAAGTTTCCCATATAATCAAATATCTTTCTTAACATTATGTTAATAAACAACCTCGAAAACTAGATACTCGGATGCAATGAATAAAACTTTTTTTTTGTTGCCCCTTTTAGCAAATTAATTCAGGAAGGAAAAAAGTGATCAGCTGTAAATTTTAAATTGATTTCCTTAAATACTAATAATGAAAAAGGCTCTTAAATTCTCTGTTGCTTTTAGGTTGTTTAATTTTGTTTGTGAGGAAATTAGAGTTCTTTATATCCGGCCTCCTTTGCGTTACCCGTTATCTCAAGAAGCTTCATCATTTATTAATTTATAGCGACGTAACGCTTCTACAACCCAAGGAACTTTGAATATTACATACTGCGCTATAAGTTCTCAAATGTATTATTCAGAACATTGTTGATGTGTACTATTTGGGGTGGTATGGGGTATCTTATGTATGCATATATGTATATTGGTCATAACAAAAAATCGGAAAAATTTACATTATGTATTATAGCTATAAAGAGATTTGCATTTCTTTTTATTATTACATTTATATCACGAGGTTATTCCCTTCGGAAGCTTGAAATTTCCATCCCATATTTAAATCAAATAAACCAGAAGTGTGAACAATATTAATCATACTTACCTGTCAATAACCCAGAAATTAATTTTTCATCGCTTAAATTTGTGGACGATTTTTGTAACTCCAACCCTATATATATACGTATGTATGGATCTCTGTTTATATACGTGCGTGCTTTTATGAATACCTTTGTTTGGATGTGACAGAGAAGTGGCTGGGACGCGATTGTGGTATAAAACGATTGGCACAAGGGACGACGTTGACAACTTGGAGATGATCTCAAAAGACCCGCGGGAGACCAAGAGGCCGAACGTGGGCTTCACTCGGAATAGCATGGAATTTGAAAGTTTCGAAAAAGAGCGACTATAATGAACCGAAAGAAAGTATAAATAAACCTAAAAATAGACTCCATCAATACGTCGTAAATTTTGTTTTCTATTTTCCTGATATTTAAAAAGATTTTGTAGATGTAAATCTATTGGAAAATTATTAGAAGTGTATTTATACGAGGATTAGTTAATAAGCTTACCGATAGAGCAAATTAATACTATTGTTTTCTTCTTATTATTATCAAAGTAGAATACTTGGCGGAACGCTCGACATCTATCTAAAGGTTTATAGTCGGTTTAGTGTCTAATTCAAATAGAAAACATATAAAAGTAAATGCAAATTTTATAAAAGTGAAATAGTAACTTTTACATTTGTCGTTATCACTACATTACCTACACGACATTTAACTTAGTTAATCTAAGACCCTTAAACACTTTAAAATCTTAGTAATATATTGACGAAATATTTTTGAACTCAATTAATAAATAAATTCCAACTGCGAAGATATAAAAATAAGCCTAATTTAACAGTAACGATCTTTGTCCGTTGGAAATCGCAATTCTCCCTACTCGTTGTTTTTTTCACCATTCGATAGCCCGCATAAAACTAAAAGTTTATCGTTTTCAGCAGTGTATTTGGAGTTCCACAAAGACAACACAAATGCTCTGTGAATTTCTGTACATCAGAAATGGGAGAATTATAGGTTACTTTGTTCAGATGATCATCAGCTGACTAAATATCATTTTCCAACATCTCGAAAAGTATTACCGAGATTTCTCGCGTGACTTCTTTTCTAATATATTTATCATTTTGCAAATGTTTGTGGTTTATAGTCTTATCAAAAGCAAAACTTTA
>VTPC01000784.1:159609-170472 GCA_011009095.1 Ignelater luminosus
GTTGGCTTACAAACACCACCGTTGGATGGGAAACAGGAATTTAGTTAGTTGACCTGCGGTTCGGTTTAGTAGTTGTTTCAGATATTAGAATGGAATATTGTAGTTTCAGCAGTTGTTTTTGTTCCTTGGAAAACATTCGAAACTAAGTTTCCTCTAGGTATAATATATTTGAATGTAGCGTACACAATATTTGCTCTTACTGCACTTTACGCTTTATTTCTGTCTATAAAAGAGTTCCTTTTTTCATTATGAGCGTTACAGGGAGATATAAAATATTCTACCAACCATTTTCTTATTTTTCTTTTAATAATGCTGACAAGACGTAATAATAATCAATTAATATCTTAGTGTCGTTGGTATTGAAACAATCATATCAACCATGTTTATGCAAAATATAAATTTAAAATTTAATTGTCAAATTCATAGATACCCTGTATATCCAGAAACAAGAATGGCGTTTATATGGTTGCTTACTGTACTCTTTAATGGCCTGGATAAAATTCGAACCAGATTCGTCTGATTCACAGACATACGAGGGTAAGGTGAAAAGTTCTCGGCCTGCCACAGAGATGGCGTTCCAATCAGCGAAAATTTATGATTCCTGCCTAGGTGCACGTGCCATTAGTTCGTATGACAAGTTTCAACTTGTTCTCTCGAGTAGTTTGTTTACACGAATTTTTGCAGTAGACGTCTTGCGTGTTTTTCGTTAAAATGGATAAACTTGAATATCGTGCGGTCATAAAATTCTTCGTTTTGGATGAATTAACCCCTAAGGAAATTTATCCGAAGCTGACAAAAGTTTACGGGGACTCTGCTCTTTTAATGTCAACCGTTAAAAAGTGGGCAGCTGAATTTAAACGTGGGTGGAAGCCGGTGGTTCAGCGCCAAAGAAAGTGAAATCGATCGTATCTGCTGGAAAGGTCATGGCCAGTGTGTTTTGGGATGCGAAAGGGATTCTGTTAATAGATTACCTTGAAAAAGGCAGAACAATTACAGGCTAATATTACCTTCTTGACCAGCTGGCTGCCAAAATTCGCAAGAAGAGGCCTGAATTGAAGAAGAAAAAAATCATCTTTCACCAGGACAACGCACCTGCTCACAAAGGTGCGTTGGCAATGGGAAAACTGCGGGATTTGGGGCATGATTTGCTTGGCTATTACCCCTATTCTCCTGATTTGGCACCCTCAGACTTCCATCTGTTCCCAAACTTGAAGAAATTTGTTTCTGGGAAGCGCTTTGCGTCCAATGAAGAAGTTGAGAGGATATTTTCATAGCCTTCCAGACTCTCACTTTCGGGAAGGAATATTGATATTGGAGAAACTCTGGACTAAGTGTGTTAAAGTCAAGGGAAATTATGTAGAAAAATAAAATAATTTTTTAACTTAAAATCGCAGTCTTTCATTGTCAGGCCTAGAATTTTTTACCTTATCCTCATATATCTAATAAGTTAGTACAAAAATAGATTTTAGTAGGACGTAGATGGATCATCATACGGAGTTAGGATCGACACCTTACTAAATCAACTTTTCGGCTCGTAAAATTTTATAATAATAATTATAAAAGGAAAGAAAGTGAAGCAAATAAAAACCTTGAAACTAAAATTAAAAAGTATCAAAAGAAGCTTATACAAAACCTAACCATTTAGATTACCTGCAGGAACTTGCAATTGCAAGAAAAGCTTAAACAAGAAGCGGCAGCTTATGGATGTAGACTTTGAAGATACAATGATAACAGCAAATACTATCAACAGAATAAACAGTACTATTCTATGCCAGAGCAAGTCTATAACTTTTGGAAAGGGTTATTATGAGCACAAATATTAATTTACGTTAATGCTAATGGTCCATTCTCCTTAATAACGCATAGTCTTCTTCTATCACTCTCGATGTCAAAATTTATTTCTGCTAACTTTTAAAAAATGCTATGCCTTAATTGCCTTTTCTTTTGAGTTTCTCATCCGTTATCATAAATCTTCCTTAACACAATTGCCCAAAATCCGTCTGTGTTATCTTGTAAGTGGACAAAAGGCACTTCTTTTTTTACCAACAGGGCTATTTTGGCGTGATTAGTGTTAAATTTCTTTCCAAGCCATAGCACCGCATTCTACATTCTGAGGTTGGTTGTCATTGCCTCCTTCCTTATGCAAGTTGGAAAGTCCGGCAGGCCCAAGTGTAGACGTAAGGACCATTCTTATTGCATTGATATACTCAGACAGACCAGGCGTTGTAGCTTGGGAAGCCTTTGAGCGATGGTGGTGCGCTCTACACTAGGCCACCGGACCACTAAACCGTATAGTACTTTAGATCTAATAACTGCCGTGTAGATCTAGTAAGATATCTGACGATTGATTCCCTAGAGCATATCTATCACATAGTGCAACACATGGAAATTGTTGACCAATTTTAATAAAATTTTTATAAAATGTCTATTTTGATAAAACAAAGTAATGATTAAAATTTGAATAAAGTCTACCTATCCGTTGTTTTGTTTGTTTGTTTGTACAGATCGTGAAGAACGTCTTTTAAGACTTTTGACCACCAGAGACAGATTTTCCACAACTCGGTCAATTGCAAATGACTGGATGGGAGGTGTAGGATGCAGAATGTCAATGTCATCTGTTTATCGCCGGATAAAATCTTAGAGGCTGCGTTCGTATCGTCCATTTTTGTGTCTTCCTGTTACCCCACTTTACCATGTCTGCAGGCTAGAATAGAGCAACGAAAAAGCGAATTGGACACAAGCATGTCATCAAATTGTGTTCAGTGACGAGTCTCGATTTTGTTTGCGCGCCCACGACGGTTGTAAAAGGGTCAGGCGGATGCGTAAAGAACGCAAAGATTTAACATTCTTTGTGGAACGCCACACAGCTTTCACACAAGGGTGCAATATGTTATGGTAACGGATCACCCTTGGTCTTCCTTGACGGCAACTTAAACGCAGCCGGTTACATTGCCAATGTGATGGAGCCTGTTGCACTTCCATTTTGCAACAAGATAATGCGCACCCCCGTACGGCAAGGGCTACAACATGCTTTTTGGAAGAAGCTAACTTTGTCGTCCTTGCATGGCCTGCTCGGTCGCCTGATTTGTCACTCATTGAGCATGTATGGGATGTGATTAGTAGGCGGCTGAGTAATTTACCACACCCTCCAGACAACTTGCACCATCTTCGGCTGTGGATTCAGCAAGCTTGGAATGATATACCGCAGGCCGTCTAAATGAGTGCATAGCAAATCGTGGCGGAGCAACTTATTATTGAAAATTTTTTTTTATTTCTGTTCTTTTGTTTGGATGTCAGAGTATGTAGTTCTGAATTGGAATCTCAACTCGTGATCAGATAATAACTTTGCGCCGTTGCTGTTCTTAATCGATTAGTTAATCAAAAATAATCTTCGAAACATAGAGATAACTGCAATCACATAATGGTGGTTGTGTGGAATGGATGCAAATTATTTAATTAATCTACTTCATCAGTCTTGTTATCTTTTTCTTGAGTTTTCATTACTTCAGAATAACAATAACAATCTTTGAGCTGATTGACACTAGCAGCTAAGTCAGACTTTACTTTGTTTGATACTTTTGTTAAAGAATGTACAGTAGATCTGAAATTCTAACAACAGGAGAAGAAGTTGATAGAAAACTAGCAGTTCATAAGAAGCTTAATTAATTTGATAGATTTCATTAATTTCTCACAAAAGAATATTAAGAGGGAAGCAAGAAACTTGCACAGGTTTAAGGATGGAGAATGTGAAAACCAAATCAAAAAAAATCTTTAGTTGATTTAAAATACATTCTGCTGGTCTTTTATTTTTTAACTTGCTTTTAATTTATATCCATTAAGAAAAGGTCGATTTAGCAGCTTTTAAAATTTTGGCCTTTGTATTCCAAAATATGGAAAAAGTTTTCATTGACAAAAGGGAACGGAATTCCGGCGTTTTGATGACAAAGAATGCTGCTATTCCCTGTCATGTAGGTTTATATTTTGATATGCATATGGTGTATTAAGTCTTCATTTTAAGTGACAGTTTGCTTTAGGAAGTTACAGTACAATAAAAGTACTTAAAGAGTAATTCTCTCGTTTTACTTTGAACAACGAAATCAAAACTTATACCGCATCTTTTAAAAGAGCTTCTTCTTGATGAAATCGTGAGCTTGGCTATTTAAGGACGAACAAAATTCCCTACAATCATAATTTAACTGCCATGTGGTTTTTCAATAAAATTGCGTTAATTAAAAATTCTGTATTCAGTACTGGTATTTTTTAATTAAGAATTTTAATCTAAAGACGGAATCGGTAAGAAAGAGTACGTGCTTCATATGTCGCTTCCTAAATTCGACTCTGTTCCCTTAAATAATTCTCTTTAGAGGTTTCAAGCGGATGACAAGGAAACGAAGATTGGAAGATGCAATCACCATCTGAAAGGAATGACAAGTTGACGCGGACGTGCTTTGCTTGTGTAGAATGAAAAGCAAAGATAATTTACGGAAAAAATATGAACGAAGGGTTGCGATATTAATTAATCATTTCAAGTTGAGTTTTAAACTTTCAGATCTTTATTAGCAATTCCAAAATATCTACAAAAAGCATAAAATGTACTCCACTGTAAAACCCGCATTCGTGAAACATAAAAAATTTACGGGCGTTATAATATTTATGTATCTTCCTGCAGGCTAAAATAAATACGCGCAAAAAGTAGGAATCGAGTCAACTTTGTCAACATCGAAAAGAAAGAGGATACATTTGTAGATAATAAATCGACAGAGAATATTGTTTCAAATGGTTGAGATTGTTGAGCAAGAGAGAGTCTATGGAATCTTTAGAGCGAGTGGGAGCCTTTTTGTGACGGGGGGTGATACATCTAATGCATTAATTCCAGTCTCGTGCCTTTGCTTCACTCCTCGGTATCGAGGGTAAATCGGGAAATGATAAAAGGGATGATAGGGTGTAAGTGACACAACACGTGAATTTAGACAAGGCTTTTAACTAGCTCCGCGTATATGATTTCTTCACCTCATATTCTGGATCCTGAAAGCTGAAAGCTGTACCACTTCTTTTATAACACGTTTTCCGAAATTATGATAATGGAAAAATCATAATTTGGAATACGTAGAAGTTGTTTCGAACAAAATGTATTTATTACTACTGTCAAGAACTGACAGATGAGATTATTCTGCGAATTTCTCTAAATAACCAGCCGGAATCAGCTGAAGCAGAAATAATAAATTTCAATCACGTTAGACAACTGACACTCCGAAATAAACTTTTCTAAAAAATTCTCGCAAAGTAAATACATTTGCAGGCTCAGAATAAAAAATGCCAGATTCTTTGATGTTTCGAGAGAAACGCCCCGTTTGAAAACATGAAACGTCGTGCTTTCAAGAACTCACATTATGCTTAAAATCGTTTATACAGGACTCGCGCAATTCCTTCCATTAGAAACTGTAAAAAGTTTCAGGAAACAAAATCTAATCGGCATAATATTAATTTTAACAAATTTTTTCCGTGGCACGTAAAAATATTTCGAAATACAATCCGTTATTAGCGCGAATTTACCCGCAGAGAGATATAAAAGCATTTACATAAAGATAAGCCAGTAGATGAAGTTTCATAAACTCACTTTTGCAGATATGTGGGAAGTATAGGCCATAACACAATTTTTCCCCGTATACGAGCATTTTTATTGTTTCTAATTTAACCTAACTCTTTACCGCCGAAATTAAATAGTTGGTAATTTTAAATTATTTACGACTGAAATTTTTATTCGTAGCTAACATTGCAAATTGCGCCTGCAAATTTTATTTGACGTTCACGACATTCTTAAATCACAACATAAAATATTCCAGTGTTTCCAGCGAAATAAAAACTTTGAATTTTAAAAATGGCTTGAAGTTAGGAAAATTCATGTATGTACGGTATTACGAACTAAAAATTGCGGTTTCATTTCCTTCCAGCAACAAATAAATAAATTTTATAAGGGATTTCTTGCGCTGTTCTGGCAAAGTCTGTTCCAACTTACAAGTTTATTTTGCTTCTTTATCTTTTGCCAGTTCGGGCAAACAAAACAAAGTTTTACTGCAGTATGTACACTTCATGGTACCACGAAATACACATTTTACAAATTCTGCGCTGAAGCTTTTTGGCAAAAGGCTTTAAATTAGAAAATTATTTTCATATTTACCAATAACGTCTTTGAAAGAATCCTAAAAATTAAACTAATTTCTGTTTATCAATTTCGATCTTTTCAAAAAAGTTTATATTAAAAAATAAACAAACTTCAAAGCTTAATGAATAATGATTAAGCAGTGGTGGACTAGCCCGGGGGGAACTTTCCCTTTTCTTACGAATCTCGTTTATAGCTCGTTCGGATTAAATGGGGTTTGTTGAAAATGTTTTGACTTGCAGTTCTGTAAAAAGAAAAATTTCATCAACTTAATATTGACCTTTTCTGAAAGCTCATTTCATTCTAGCCCAGCAGTGCAATCATGTTACATTCAGAAAACATTTAAAAGATCGCACGTTTAATTTCACTGGTGTAAATTAAGTTTTATTCGGCAGCATTTTTGTTTATTAATTAAATCTTGCATTTAATTCTGTCGAATTAAAAGGGAAATGCGCAATTCACGTTTGAAATATATCGGGGAGGAATGTGTTTGGAGTACCGGAATTTTTGTTTCCGAAGTAATATAGGCAGTTAATTAGATTTATTTGATGTTTTCAGCTTATTTGATAAGCACCTATTGAAAATGCTGGAAGAAATTTTCATGTATCGATTGAATTTTGTAACAGTCTGTCCATTAAATATGAAAGTAGAACCAAAACCTTACCAGTCACTGCCTTGTTGAATTATCTAATGATAGTGAATTAGTAAGTGTTTTTAATATTTTTAAATTTATAAACCTTGTGTGTTAAAAGTCGAAATAGATGCAATTGGAATGTAACCTTTTCAGTAACAAATAAGATTTGTAAGAACATTGTAAGAATTCAGATTACAGCTGAAACTGTAAATTCGTGTATTGTTTAAATAATGTAACTAATAAATACTACCATCTGAGTAAAAAGTCCTGACCCGTTACTTTAAAATTCCTTGATTTTTTCCATTAGAAAAGAATGTATAAATTTCATTCTTTCTCTTAATTTATTTTCCTTTATATCAAGAGATTAAGAGCTTTTTCAACATCTTTTTAACAAATCGAATTTGAGTGGGACAGAATTTTTCATTATAACTTTAATATTAATTAACAAATTAGCAGGTAGTGCAAGATTCTCTATTGTTTTTTCCGGATGTATACTTTTTTATTAATTAACCTTTAAATGCAAGTGTTCTTAAAATACAGGGTGTCCCCAGATCGACTTAACAATAGGTGTGAAAGACAAAGAATTTCCAAGATGAGATTTGAGCCTGTGGAATTCAGCCCTTTTAATTAGAAACTAACTGGCGCCATATTTTTGTTTTTGAGAAATCAAGCAGGCTTTGATGGGTATCAAAAACTTATTTTCGGTGTAGGTAAAGTACCTTTTCTATAAGACATATTAAGAAATTTTATAAGCAAAAGTTGTTCAAAATGCAAATTTATGCCCACATACCAAATTGGAAAACAATCGGCACAATTTGATTTTTTTAAATTCCACTATCTGCATCACCATCTGACTCAACAAATTTTTCAAAAGTTAATCGCTAATTTACAGTTCGTTTTAAAAAATATATTGTAAAATAATTCATAATGCTAATCACGAATTTACAGTTTGTTTTGAAAAAAATGTCAGGTGGCAGAAAACTTCCTGAAATTTAAAAAAATCGAATTGTGCTGATTCTTTTCAAATTTGCTATGCGGGTATAATCTTGCATTCTAAACAACTTTTGCTCATAAAAGTTTTTGATATGTCTCACGGAAAAGGTACTTAACCTACACCGAAAATAAGTTTTTGATGCCTATCAGTCTGCTTGATTTCTCAAAAATAGAAATATGTTGCAAGTTAGTTTCTAATCAAGCAGGGCTGATCCACACACGTTCAAATTTCAACTCGAAGATTTTTTGTCTTTTACACCTATTGTTAAGTCGATCTGGGGACACCCTGTATAAGTGAAAAATCGCATTCTTTTGAACATAATTTGCTCCAATACATAAACGCCTATTTTGAAATTTTTGAAATTACTTATACTTATGCAGAAGTAAACTGCCATTAAAATAAAATCTACTTGATCAAAATCCGTTAGATAATTCTTGAAATATGAACTTTCAAAGTGAGAGGTCAGGACTTTTTACTCGAACAATAATAAATATGGATAGTACGCAATAAGCCAATTTTGTGTGATATAGTGTTCTTCAACAGCTTTATCTACCCTGGGCTTACCTAGTGTTGTTCCAATGGATAGAGAGTTATCTATTCACTTTGTTTTTTAAGTGCATTTTGGACATAGGTCACTTTCTATCATGACTTTGACGCAGTGGCGTGGTTTATCTATTGTTTGTATTTAAGTATGATAAAGCTTTATATTAGTCTTGATTAGTTATTGAAACTATCCATTGGTTTGTCGAGTATCCAGTCTGGGTTCTAGTGGTTGTGTCGTACAGAAAGGTAGCTTGTATAGTTTCTGCGCTTCCATATTGATGGTGTTTTTCTAGGTGCTTGTTAGTTGGCCCGAGGCTTACCCATTCCATTCTGTGTTTGTAACATTTGATCTTCGACGATTGATTGATATGATTTATACGAGGGTGATTTGATATGTCTTGAGATTAACATAGAAAGAAGTGTTTTTTTTAAGGAAAATCAATTTTAATTCTCCACATAGTCCCCCTTTAAGTCTATACACTTCATCCATCAATGCTCCGACTTTTTCATCCTCTCCAAAAAATATGATGTTTGAAAGTCTGCAAAATACGCGTTCACGGCGGCTATCACTTTATCATTTCTCGTGAATTTCTTTCCTGCAACTCATGTCTTCATGTTTGGAAAGAGAAAATAGTTGTTCGGAGGCAGATCTGGAGAATACGGGGCGTGGGGGACCAACTCGAAGCCAAGTTAATAAATTTTGGCCATCGCGAACATCGACGTCTGAGCAAGCGCATCGCCATATGAAAGAGGACTGCTTTCCTCTGCATTTGAGGTCGTTTGGACTTCAACCTGTCAAATAATGAAGCATAATACAATCCTGTAATTGTTTTTCCTTTCTGCAACTAGTCTACGAACAATATGCCATGTGAATCCCGAAAAATAGTCGCCATTACTTTCCTGGGCGATGGCACCGTCTTCGTCTTCTTCGGAGCAGGTTCGCTTGTTGAAGTCCACTGTTTGGTCTCTGGTGTGTAATAATGGACCCATGTTTCATCAACAGTTACAGATCGCTGCAAAAAGTTCATTGAATTACGATTAAATCGATCCAACAGCTCCTTTAGATGTCCATGCGCATGCGTTTTTGGTCCAATGTCAACAAGCGCGGCACTCATCGCGCGGGCAGCTTCTTCATGTGCAAATCTTAATGTAATATTTTAAAAATGCATTCTGTTGATATACCTGCGGTCTGTGCTATCTCCTTTATTTTCATTCGACGATCATTTAATACGATTTTATGGACTTTTTCGATAATATCCTCAATAGTTGCAGTTTTTGGTTTTCCTGGACTCTCTTCATCAAACACACTCGTACGGCCACGTTTGAACTCTGCCATCCAGTTTTTCTACGGTGGCGAACGAAGGGACAGACTCCCTATAGACAGCGTCCAACTCGGCTTTTATTTCCGTTGGAGTTTGACCCTTCAAACGTAAGAATTGTATAACTGAACCATATTTGACTGGCTTCATTTTCTACAAATCACTGCCATCGATTGACACAAACGACTGTCAAACAAAAACTACCGGTCTGACATTTTCAGCAGTGCCATCTGAAGGATGGACCATCGTAACTATAAAAGTATTTTGATCTGTGGCGCCATTTTCATGCTCATGTTAAACACTTATCAAACCACCTTCGTGTGTCTATATCGCTTCCCTGGAACCCACAGGCTTAGTCGAAAGTGATTGTATACGATCTTGGCGTTAGGGTCACCGACTTGACAGTTATGTCCAATGATGAATTTCGTAGGTTGTTTCCGTACTGCTACAAACAGCTTTTATTTTGGTTTCTTCTTCTTCTTCTTTTTGATGTTGTCTTGGCTGTCACTATTGGCTTTTTTGGTTTAGTTTTGTATGTAGCCTTTAAGCTCCATATGAACAATTTCTATTTGAGATTGTATGTGAACATTCATTTTTTGAGTTTCCTTGTGGAGAAGGTTTCGTACAGTATAATGGATTTTATTTAGCTGTTGTTGTACTCTATGAATCTGGCATGCATATGCATGGGATCAAGATTTTAAATCGTGTTGCTAGATATTTAACAATCTAAGATAGAATATTGAAAAAACTCAATTGGTTAGGCCTCATTGTTTTGTGATCTCATTTATCTTTGCATGGGATGCTGACAATCTTCAAAGTTTGTAGAGATTTAGCTGTTCATGTGGAATAAAGCCTCTATTGTTTATCCAGAGTAATGGTGGTGATAGTATGATCAGTTGTAGCATTTATATGATGATCTGTAGATTATCTTCTCTTGATAGACCGTCGTTTCTTCTTGGTTTTTGTTAAACAGAATTTTTTGGATGTTTAGGCTTTTCTCTATTAACATTCTTCTTTATTTATACAGATGGTGTTAATAATAACTGTCAGTATACTATCTGGGCACAGTTCAAGGAGCTATAACAACCATTAAAAGAACAGCAATACGAGAAATCTTCTAAATATGCTCTTGATTCAAATATTATGTGCCTTCTTCATAAAAGATTGGGCTACGTCCCTGCTCTTTGTGATACATCAATGCTATAATACTATC
>VTPC01000784.1:175472-189906 GCA_011009095.1 Ignelater luminosus
ACAGATTAAAAACAAGTAAAATAGTTATGATTAAAATAAAACTTGTCCGCATTACAAATTCCGCATTTAATAGAGGTCACCGCGCAACCCAATTTGAAGTAATTATCGCGGAAACGTACGTTTGACGTTGTAAATATAAAGATCTTAATAATTGTCTTAAGAACGAGTATCAGTGGCGTAGTTTACATTAGTTCTGATTTTGACTTTCTATCATTTATTCTTGCACTCTATTGTTTTCTATTTTGTGACTGTGTTGCTTTTGTATGGTATTTATAAGACAAATAAAATATCCGATCAATCTTTGTCTCTATATCAATCTTTATATGCAAACAACTTTTAGTAACCAGCAATACATAAAAAAAAGATTTAACGATAATATACGTAAATAAACAAAAGTAGAATATAGGTTGGGTCTACTGGGTATTTCAACGGAGGATTTTAATTTCACGTCAGACTAGCTGAATTCTGCCTTTTAAACTAAAAAAGGATTTTCCTGTTTTAGAGTTACAATTCCCATCAGCAATTATAAAATATTATTATTTGATAAAAAAAGAACAATTATTTTTAAATAAAAAATTTTTGTAGAAGTTTCACAATCTTTTATTTAAAAAGTCTGTTTAATATTTACTGTGCTCTAAAAGTTGTATACTTGAACTAGCATTAAACTTTAAGAAAGTTCTAGTGCAAACGTTAGTAAGCGGTAAGGATAATGAATTACTATTGGTTAACTGTTTATCCTGTTCACCACACAAAGCATTACTAAATTAACCACACACTGCGACGGAAAAGCTGCTCAATGATTTGCGAATGTAATCGAGAAATATATTTCCAGGCGCTAAGAAACAATTTTAGTTATTTTCCTGCTACTGAAATGAGGTATTTAGATATAATTAGAGTAAGTCGATCTTCACAGTTATTTAGTTTCAACAAAAAGATGATCCTTGTTTAATCCAGAAATTCGAAGCGAAGTTGAATAACTGTTACCAAATATAGTCAAAATTAAATCTATTGTGAATTATTGTTTCGCTTTCAGTTATGTTCGTGTTATTTGATACAATGTCTGAGTTTTTTTGCACGTTTATTCGATACTTTACAAGGCGTTATGAATTAATTTGAATTTATTTCAGGGTATGATTTCGGTATTACACCAATTTAATGAACATAATAGGAAAAGTAATAAAAGTTCATTAGGTTTAATAAAATTGCTGTTTTCCATTTTTGTGAATGTCACAATGTAACCATTTTATAAAACTTTAATAGCTTTGCTGATTTGATAATGTTAGATTTCTTTATTTATGTTGTGAAAAAACGCAAAGAAAAAAGAATATCTGCGAATACGCTGAATCATATCGCTAGAAGACTTTCTCACGAAGAATTGGAAAAATTTAGAAATCTTTGCTGTATTCAGTTACAACTAAAAAAAATCAAACCAGAGTATTCCAATAATAGGCTAATGAAGGTTAAAAGAAAACCAATAACGTGTTTTAAAAGACCGCACCGCCGCCGCCTGATCGATTATGAATTCCACTAAGAGTCCTTTGTCCAACACTGTTGTCAACACTACTTCACTTGGTAGAAACTAGAAAGTCTTCGTTGCAATAGGCATCCACTTAGCCGTTAGTTATATCGCAGCCTTGCCGTCGGAATGCTACATGTTATGAAATTGCAGTTTTATGAATAATATGGTTGATACATGATAAAAAAGTGATTTATAAAATCTGTACTGTAAAATACTTGATAAATTCTAACCTACATGGTATGACGGTATTCTACTCATTCTTGCTTAGAAATGCTCATACGATTTCAGGGTATCTGCAAAATGGTGTCAATGGTAATTATTTTATTCTTCTGGTTATTTTTGGTTTTTTCGATTTTTGTTGTTCCATAAATGAATTTAGTAACTCTTCCTGATCTCAAGAATGTATAATATGTGTAAACGTATGCTATTTGAACGTACTGTATATGAATTTATAATACTGCATTGTAGGAGTTTACGTTTCAGTACTACTTTGTTGACATATTGGAAATTAAATAAATAGAAAAACAACTTTTCAACTGTAATGTGACACTGTTAGATATGCTACATATTTAATAAATGTCGAAACAAAACAACCAAAGGTGAAAATAGAAACATCACAAAAAGCAAAAGAAGATATCACTTTCATGTTTTAATAAGCTGTCTGAAAAGTTAACTTGAAAATATCCCTACTACAAAGTTTCTTTTACTAAAATTGTCGCAACGTCCTACAACGGAAAAAGTCAAATACTAAACTTTAATTATAAAAGGATCTAAAAACACATAAAAGTTAATTTCTCTTTACTTTTTCATACAACGAAACATTTCTTTTTTTGGAAGTTTGCGGTTTTCTTTAAAATTAAAGAACGCGTTTTATATACTAAAGAACAAAAAAAGATTGTTACTTAAATTTTAGTATTAAATATGATGTTAATGTAATTAAAAACCAATCAATGGAATTCTTGTAAGAAGTTAACAATTTAAAGTCGGAATGGCATACTACTTAGCTTGACTTATAACATGTAGTACACTAAGTTAACTTCTGCCGTTAACATCAATCAATGGTACTAAATTAATGTTACTAAACGGACAATTAAGCAATATATTCTTGCATAACATTTTACTACTGGCAGCAAACTTGTCATATTAATTTTTTTTCTGTCAGAATGTAGATAAAATAGTCTAATATACCTCCCCAGAGTTATTATTACGCTAATTCTATCGGTATTGCTACAATAAGACTGTTTCCAGACTTTTGACTAACCCTGTATGTACTAGGTACTTACAGCACCTAAATATTTGTTCTTTTACTACTACGTTACTTCAAAATAAAATATACGTACGTATTACTAGATTGAATATTTATTTTAATTTTGTTAAACACATATAAGAAAATTTTTGGCCACGGGCGTGATTCAAATCCGTGACTTTTAGTTAACTAGACCAAAGCATCAACTCAGCTAGTTAAGGAAACGTAACAAGTTTGAATTCCGTCCGTGGCTAAAATTTTCTTATATGTATGTATTAGAAAAGAAACTAAAATAAATATATATTGTAGTGGTATGTGGGCCAAAGAGCAGTATTAAAAATGAAAATAAAAACAGAATTATGTATCTAATAATTATATCACCTATTTTTATTTTTTATTTCGTATACGTGCATATAGTAGATAAATTGAACTTTTGATAGAATAATTTGTTACTTAAACACTTCTCGAGTTATTTATAATATAATATAATCTTCTACTTTTATACTAAAAAGATTTTATCCTTGAAGTTTAGATACTTGATTTTAGTTTTATCGACACTTCCTTATTATGTTTTCAAGTTACTTTAACTTCAGCGAAAAAAAAAAAAGTTTTTGGAAGATAACACGGAAAGTTGAAATAAGTAAAAGTTAATAAAACGTTATCTATATTCAATTGATAAAGTTTAATTTTGAAAAATTACATTATAATTGCTTTAGGATAGCACAAAAAAGTTAGTCTGAAAAACGGTTGTTAATGAGTTAGAATATCGGGCTATCAAAAAACTGAATTTGCAATTTAAAATTTTTTTGCATTTTATACACTTTATCAAATTGAGTTTTACTGTTCCTAATCAAGCTATTGTTAAATTAAAACATTTTATCTACGCACGTTCACATGCTTATATAATTTTATTCAGTAGTAGCAAATAAAGTTGAATTTACATTGACATCTACAGGGTGTCCTTAAATTGCATTAAAAGCTTCAGGTAGCTGCCTTCCTTAATCAATTGTGATGAGAAAACTTCAAATGCGAACTCTCCAACGCAGTTAGTTTCTTTACACGAGCCAAAAAAAGAAACATAAGCTTGGCAACGCTGCTTAGTGCCTGAAAGCGGTTTAACCTTTACAGCTAAAGGTGGCGACGAATCAAACATCTGATCGCAATAAAAAAATTAAATCAGGCTAGCTATTTAAATAATTTAAATCTAAAGCAATCTAAAGTAAACTCATGTAAAAAATCACATTTATGAAAAAAACTACATTTTTAAAAACTAATTATTAATTTGTAGTTGAAATATCTGAATATCAGTGGTACCTGTACGTTTTGTAACAATAAAATGTATTTTAACTTAAATAATGGCACGTGCTTTAAACTAAATGTTCAAACTGTCTTCCAGCAGCTTCACGACATTTTATTGCTCGTGTAATCACAGCATGTTGAACACGCTGGAGCATTTGTTCATTAACAGTTGTTGCTGTTTCTTGTATGCGATTTATTAATTGTTCTTCATTTTCAACAGGGTTTAAATACACTAAATTTTTTAAATGTCCCCACAAGAAGAAGTCTAAGGGCATTAAGTCCGGGCTTCTTGGGGGCCAAGCTACGGGACTTCCACGACCAATACACTTTTGCGGATAGTTCTCGTTAAACCATTGTCGAACTCTGGCAGCATAATGAGATGGTGCACCATCTTGCTGCACCCACATATCGGACCAACAAACTAGAATTAATACATACCAGAAAAAAACGGGAACTGTAAATCAGTAAACAGAAACAGAACGGAATAAAAATTTTAACAAAAACAAAAAGTCAACAAACAACAATAACACAAACAACGGAAACGGAATAGAAAATAATTAAGGAAAAACTCAACATCAAACAGCAAATGTGCAAGAATAACTCAAATTACAGAACGAATGCGTAACGCCAGCTAACCACAAATGTCAAAATGTAACAGATGAATTATGATGTCAACAATTGTTTAGATTCATTTAAGTAAACAGTGTTTGCGTGGTTGCCACATCTGTTTTTACTAAATCTCTTAGTTTTAACACCCTCTCTACAAAGAAAACGTTAATAGTTAATGCATTCATAGTGGTAATTTTTTCTTCTAATAAGTTCACCTATTGAATGGATAAATGTTCCGTTAGATTTAATTGCCCGATGTCTCGTAATTTAATGTTAAATGTGTTAACTTCTTCATCGTCGTACAAGAAATCTAAGCGACTAGGGAAAATTCTGGTTGCAGATTTGAGTTCAGGCCTCATAAAGGAAGACGTCTACCTGCAGCTTTTAATGCAATTTAGGGACACCCTGTATATGGCTATACATTATAGTACTCAGAATTAAGAACCTTTTTAAATATTTTGTCGAAAAAAAGCAAGAACGAGATACTGACAATATTATTATTTTTTTCAATTTCTTTCTAATGTCCTGCGTTCTTCTACTAATGTACTTTCATACTATTAGTTATTCTATCATCTATTTCTCAATGTCTTTGTTTCCACCCAATTATCTTTTATCTTACTTTTAGTATTCATTGTTTCTATTTCTTTCGTATTGATATTTAGGTTATGTTTGCTTAACACTTCAGTTTATTTTTTCAGTTTGACTTCTAGATTTTTTTTTACTGTTTTCAAAGAGTACCAGGACATCTGCATAATAAGAAGTAGTTTATTCATCATGATTTATTGTAGTTTTTTGCATTCTAAGAATGTGGCTTTAGTTTTCCTTTTCTTTTTGACCTAGCGCACTAATTCATCTATCAGGATGTTTGTCTTATACCTACTTCCGTAACAAAACTTTGTAATGTACTTTCTTCTGTATGTTTCTGTACATAATATTTTTTTCACACTGTACAAGAAAACATTCATAATCATAGTGCAATACAGTACAATATTCAATTGTTTGTTGCAAATGTTTCTCGATTTGTTTGATGAGAGCTTTGAGTAGGTATTTAATTTGTTTCAGTTGTTGAATGCGTGGTTCAACATCTCCCTATTTTATTTATTTATGAAACAGTTTTTGGAATTGGTTACACCTTTTCATAAACTTTTAGAATAAATCTAACCACTATTGTTCCAACATAAGTTGTGCCTTCCTTTTTTTTTAACTAATTCCACGTTAAGATGTATTACTTTATTTTCTTTGTGATTTCTACCGTGTTAGATTCAGTGTTACTTACATACTTCAAATCAAATTTATATCAGGACGTAATCATTTTATTTTTGAATATTTATGAACTATTTTTATTATATAATAGGTTTTTTAATTCTATAAATTCATTTTGCGTTATCTCACTATTTAAGTTTATTTTTGAAATTCAAGACTAACATTACACAGGTCTGCGAAGTTAAAAAAAAGTTTGCCAATTTTGATTTGAATGTGGTATTTGGGTAATCGCATACATACTAATTAAAATCTTACTTGTATCACGTAAGATTTTCTTAGAATAAAGAGGATTATCAATTAAATATCTATTGTATATCTACACCGTCTTTTTTGTGTCCCAAAGCTATTCAGCCCCTTTTATTAGCTAAATGTACATTCTGTCACCATATCTATGATTAACCAATCTTGATATGGTCGTTCTAGTTCTTTATCTTTGTGACTCTTTTCTCCAGCGGCGTAAAGTATTCCTTAATCTTTGTCGAACGGGAAGGGGGATGGCAAACGTTAAAAGGATCCAAATAGAAGCTGTTTGCTTTAGTACTCAGTGAAATCTAACAGAAATGGATAATTATTCTTTTTACTAAAAATTATAGATTACAAATTGTACAGTAATAAAAGAAAACATTAATTTCAAAAATAGTTATTACACTTGAAAACTGAACGACCCTTTTCTAAAAGACAGCATTTTAAAATTCATCTTAATGCGATATTTGAGGTTGGTGTCTTTTACAGATTTCAGCAGTATCAGGTCTAATATCACATATAGCTACCCTCGTTTCCTCTTCTAGATTACTAAGCCGTTGCCGTTTTTTAGTTTTTATATTGGTTACTGTTGAGAAATCGAGCTCACACAGATATGATGTTGAAGATTGTAACAAAATCTTAAGTGGCTTTTTTGGAGAGCGCTGGGTATTTTTCTTGAACCGAAATCCAAAATTCCTCAAGAGTTATATCGGAAAATTTTATTTTTAGAGTATGATCTGTTGACCAGTCGTAACATTCAATGTTTAAGAATGGGAAGTAATTCTCAACTTTTTCTTCCAAGAACGTTAAATGTTCTTTTATAACGGAAGAATTTTTCGACATTTTTATATTGAAGTGAAGGAAACAGATCTACTGCATTTTTTTCTAATATACGATTTTTCCAAAGAGATATCTTTTTCTGAAATACTGACAATTTGTCCGTCGATGTTAAAATATTTTCATTTCTTCCTTGGATGCTTCTATTAACGCTATCTAAATAACGGCTAAATATGCCATTTTGGCACACCAAGTATCACTGTTAAGACATTTTACAAAGGAATCTGTATCTTCATTCTAGAAGAAGCCAACAACTCATTTTTAAGTTCTAAGATTCTACATAGCGCTTTACTCATAGATAACCATCTCATTTCAGTGTGCAAAAGCAAAGATTCATACTGAGCTTCTATAGATAAGCAAAGATATACAAAGAAGCGAGTTTTCAAAGATCTTGAGTTAATGTAATTTACCAGATTTTAATACTAGTAAAAACAGTGCGTAGATATGATATCTGAGTGGGTAACAAATCCTTTAACAGAGTCTATCATTGATGAAGCACCGTCCATACAAATTCCTACACATAAGTCCCATGATATTTTTAAATGTTTCTAAATACGACGTAATAGAGTCAAAAATGTCAGGGCCTGTTGTACGTCCGGTAAGTTCTCTGCAGCATAGAAACTGATTTCCTATTTCATTTTCATTAACGAAAAACGAATTCTAGTATATGAGCTTTACCACTAATGTCAGTAGACTCGTCAATCTGCAGAGCAAACTATTGTTTGGAAAGTTTATCTGTAACTGTTTCTTCAATATTATCTGATATATTCTTAATTCTTTTTATGGTATCGTTTGAAAGAGGAATTTTCATTATTTTGTTTATTGTATCGTTATAATCTTTACTGTTTCACAACATGCTAGTAAACTAAGACACTCTGCTATGGTATGTGGTTTTAATTTTAATGCAATTAATTCCGCTACCTTACAGGAAGCAATTCGAGCCTTATCAGAAATTTTGACAGTTTTTTCAAAATGTTTTACTTGTTTTAACTTGCGTGTCCATCAGTCTCTTGAAATAATTTTAAGTTTTTGAAGCAAGATTGGCATGTTTCGTAGTAAAATGGCATTTCAACTTCGCAAGAACCATTGAGCTATTTAGCATTTTTCCCCACATGCAATGCATTGTAGAATTTGAGATTCTTTCTCACCAGTTCATGTAAATCCGAAACTTAAATGTTCGTCTGAATATTGTCTATTAATCTTGCTTATTTTACTAGGTATAATTTTACGTCCTGTATGAGTCATGAGTATTTGCAGCAACATAATTATGACTACTTCCGCTTGTACTCGTTCCATCATTGATACTTTGCTCAACAACACTGTAACAGGTAGTATGTTTTTAGTTCTTATTTGTTTTGAAAAACGCCAGGCTTAGAAAACTGAGTATCAGAAAAGTCAGTTATTTTAGAAACACTTTCTGAAAAATCAAAACAATTTAACACTAAATATTTAAAAATGAAAGTTAATGGAGAAAAATCTCATTCAGTACAGAAACTGTAAATTTAGTTTTATAACTTTGTTCCCTTGTTTTGGATCTTATTCAAGTTCCGAAAGGAATGACAAACGTAAATTAGAATACATTATGTTTGTCTTCCGTGTTTATAATATTAATCTCAAAGATTATCTGTTTCAAGAGTCAAGTTTTTACATTATCGCAAGAGAAGCATCCCTTGGGAAATTTTGAGAAATTTTCGATTATTCTAAATTAAAGTTTGTGGCAGTTACGTGACGTTAGAACGACTGATGGTAAAGATATCAGACAAGTCTAAACAATGGAAGGAACTAACTGGAATTCTAATATCACTTACATCAAGAAAATGAAGCAGTTTAGACTTGAGTGCTAAATTAGCTAAATACGTGTATAATTATACTAATCGGAGGTGTTTGGAGTACGCTGTTAGAACAGAAGGTGTAGGTATTGTTCAAATGAGCAACTCACGGTAGTGCGTGCATTGTTACGAGGATTAATTTAGAGTAAAATAGTCGAAAATTGAGAAGATCCCACGTTCGGGCGCCGCTACGACACTCGGAAACGGTGCCAGGATGCCGAGAAGAATATTTTGAACTCGCGGAGAACTTCTTTATACGAACAGAATACGGAATTAGAGGTGTCTTTATCCTTATTTATTTTTATGATAGATGACTAAAAACTGTTTTCAGTCTTTAACGGACGTTACTGTAGATTAATTCTTAAAATACGCATTAAAAAATTTCTTTCTGTTTTTATATGATCAAAAACAGTAAAAATTGAAATACAGTCGAATTATCTTGTAAAGGCATGTACACACAACAAACAATGCTGCTGATTGTGTTATTTACTATTAGAGATTACTTCTGTACAGAATTTTCATTTTGTTTGAATTGTAGTCTAACTCGGAAAAGCAGACATATTGAGATAGCTGTGATGGAAAAGCTCCAGGCTACCCAGATAGGGACCGAGGACGTGTGTTGATTACGTATAAGTCGCCGTTACGTGATTGTCTGTGCAAAAACCTTCATTAGCCGAATTGTCTAATTAGAGACGCCGCCTGGTGAATTATATGCGCTTGTAGGGATATTCATATTTCACATGTAGTACATTAAAGAAACCTTTTAAGTTAAAACGATTTGAAATTAATAGATTCATTAATGTCTTTACTTTGTTTCAGGTTGGAAAGGCAATTTGCTGCGCGCAAATGCGTTCTTCGTAAATACATATATCGTAACTGTCAAAGAGCAGCAAAATAGAAACGTTCTCGTGCGACAGCTTCTACAGAATCATAGCAAGATGAAATATCGTTTCGTTGTGTTTTTGCTCCTTATATTTCAAGTAACGTTTTTAAGAGGGTCTCCTGCTATCCAAAAACCGCGTGTGACTCCAATATCGAGCACAACCGTTTCATTTGCTAGTTCGCCTATCACAAAACTATCGGAACCCACATCGGCGACTAAAGTGAGTGTCTGGCAGAGCACAATCGCTAGTACTACGACTTTTACTTCACAACCTACCACCACTACTAATATTATTACTAGCACTAGTAGTACCGATAGTACTAGCAGTTCTAGTGTCACGAGCAGTACGACTACTACTAGCACAACGGCTACAACCACGGAAAGTAGACCGGACTACCTTATGCCCCACAGAATACCTTCACAACTAGAAGAAAAACTTCAATCTCTGTCTTGTGATTTGCCGCTTCTTCCGAGTGAATCTCGCCTTTGGAAAGGAAACGAAACTCACGAACTTTTGTTACCGATAACGGTAAGTTTTTGTTTTAAAATTATTCGAATTTTAAATAAAAATTTAACGACGTGAACCTGTGTAATGGTTGAAATATCCGGTTATCCGCCCTTAAATCAACCGCTAGTGGATGAACGTCTTTGCCTGAATGTTTAAAGCAGGTATTATTAGTCGAGGGAATACACCAAATTATTAAGGGTGAAACCCATCCTTGCCACTATTGTGCATCTGACATCTAATTAAATTGTAGAAGCTCGCACAATTAGTAAATATCATAGTGATATTGAAAAAATCCTTTTGACTATGTGAATTACCCTTTCTAATAATGTTAACTCGGCAAGATGTTTTTTAAAACAACTTGCTTTTGTTAAAGGTCATGCTTTTTCAAATAAAGTTCTTGTTTAATTATAAATCTAGTTACTCGACCAGAAAAATTACTTAAAATACTGTTTTTGATGCTGATTGTACATGTAAATAATAGCATTCATTTTCTTTTACCTCCCTTTTCGTTTTTCTCTCTGACCACTACATTCCCCGATATTCCTTTTACCCTTGTAGAAAACATACCACATGCTCGTGAAATAAGCCACTCCTGTTTTAGACGCATTTTCTCCCATTTGTTCTGCACTAACTCTACCCCTTGGACTAAGTTACACGCTGAACATCACTGCATTCAATTTTTTCTCAAAACAATCACATATAAGCATATAATGGTGAATTGTAACTTGATCTAATAAGTTTTAGGTATCTATCTTTCAGAATTTTAAATTTCCGTAATAATTTATTATTCAGAAGGTTAAACATTTAAGTTTGTAAGTCGCATTTGTAACTGCTTTATAATTAAAGACCGTTCGTCCGTTCCTATTTATAAATAACAACAGTCTTTGTTATGTAAGCTGGTTTTTTATTTAGACAAACACTGTTTTGACAAATCAGGCAATATTATCGACAAATATTTGCTCTAAAATTGTACTGTTTCTAAGTAACTGTCCTAGTCTGTTTCAAAATTGTTGGTTTTTCAATACAATCTGTCTTCTGCGTAATTCGTCTTACGAGGTACGCACTACTGTATAAAAGTTTTGAAATCAACTTCATTAAGAACTGAGATTTAGGTTATGATAGTATATACAACTCATAAAAGTGTGTTACGCCACTGAAAAATTTGTTTTTCTATTGTTATAATTATCATTATTGGGTTGTGAAATTTCAGATACTTTTTGTTACGCTATTTTAAAAATATAGAAAAATTTTCTTGGAAATTAAGATTTCACAACTTTTCTTGGTATAGCAACGTGATGCTTTCAAATTGTTTTTTGTATGAAATCTTGTTGGCCAACACGGGCCATTTCTGAAATGTCCATTATAGTCATTTGGTCTTGAGTTTGTTTACTCTTTATCGGTCTGTGCCTCTATTAGATCTTGGAAAAATGAATTTTGTAGATTTACCCTGATTTGAAGCTATTTCTACCAGTTGTTTATAAATAGGCATCCTCTCCAAATCTTATTAAGCAATCCTTCCACTGACCATTGCAGGTAATCCTTTCTACTAGAAAGTTTCATCTTAGTTGCAAAGATTCCACGAAACTACTGATTCTTCAAGAAAAATCTTATATGAATGATCGGGATCTTCTGTACATTATTGCTTAGATCATCAAGAAAATCACTTAGATCTTTCACAATGTCTCTCTTATCTTTGCCCTCACACTAATTTCCATTTTATGATACTCTCTTATTGTTGTTGCTTTGAATTTGTTTCCAAGTTTTTTAACCATTTTTGTCTTGGTTGTTTTTTACATTTCGTTCTTGGTACTTACCTTTGCAGAACTCCTTTCAAGATTGATCTTCTGATCTACTCTATTTAACATTATTCAACCTGCCAAAAACTGGAACGGTAATAACTCTTTAGTATACATTTCTTGTTGTTCATGGCTTATTATTTTTTTATATACATATCATCTGTAGACTCTATCAAATAAAATCAAATTGTCTCTTTTACATATTTTTATTCTGAGTTCAAACCTTACGGATCTTATAAAGAACTTAGTAGCTATAGTCACTTTTGATGACTTCATTCCTGTTACATACTTCAACTAACCATCTGAAGACCAATGGTCAGATTAGATTTTTTACAAACTCTAGATTCTTTTGAATAATTACTACTCACGATCGTGTCATCATCATCATGACACTATTGATTTTGTAAATAAAAAAAGAACCGTCGGTTAGAAAAACTTTGCTTTTCAAATTATGTTGGAATTGTTAGTGCAGTCTTCTGGTGATCTAGAAGCAATAGCTGGGTGGGGTAGTTTTGCTTCGATTGGGTTCACAAATCCTTACGAATGTAGTGACATCTCGGATTTTCTTACATTGTTTCCTCTATGGTAGCGGGAAAATATGGTACGATTGAAACTATTAAAATACAAAATCATCCGGCAGTTAGCTACAGTTGGTTATTATATAATCTATATATTAAGTATAAAGCAACTATAGGAAAATAGCTAAAAGGGTCCAAAGTTGCTTTACCATATTCATACAAGACTTTCAAGATAGTAGGCCAAATGAAATATTTTTAAATTACATATTATGTATAGGTCGTTTTTTAAATATAGGCCCGTTTACAGTACAGTTCTAGTTAAGAAATTATCGTCGTCTGTAGTATATGTTAGGGACTGTATACTTTGCACCAAAAAAGAAAATTAAAAGTGAATTGTAAGAAATAAATTTATTACTGAATTAAGCAAAAAATAGATGTAAAGATGTGTATAATTGAGAAAACTGAGAAATTGAAAAAGTTACTTTCAAGGTAGACCTACTACTTAACGGCTTTTTATAAATTTTTCAAACTTTTTCCGACTACATTTATTTCTGTAAACATAAGTATGAAATAAATACGTACAGCAATACAGCTAACGGGTATACGCTGCGATTGGCATAATATAGACAGCACGAGTCAAAGAGAAATAGAAGATTTAAAGTTTTGGTGAATTTGTACCTATGTCTTGACAAATACTTAATAATTGACAGTCTAGTAAGTTACATGCAGGAAACGGTGCACGTTACATACTCTTTCTGAGATGATCTCATCCAAGTATGATAAATGTGACCCATTGAAGCAAACGAAATTTCTAACACCTATATGAATTCTGTATATACATAAGCAAAATGAATTACCTGTCAGTTGCTACAAACATGGGTGCAGATCTTTTATTTTAAGTTAAATAGAATCAGCTTTGCCTTGGTGCATCTGATTAATGTAAGTTACAATCCCAGAAGTGGTCGCTTTTATTGACTTAAACATACAGTATGTCCGACAAGTATGGAAGATCGTCAGTAAATATGCATTTTATGGAAAAATGTTTCGTATAAAAGTTGTTTAGTGTTTAGTTTTACATTACAGGGTAAACAACTATTTCAAAAAAAAAGCGACCAATAACGCTTCAACTTTTTTCAATGAGAAGGTATCTCTTTATTGTACTCATTTGATAGAGAATGTTTTTTTCTTTTCAATGATGTAAAACTTTGATACACTTGCATAAGGAAATTTTGATTAACACGCAAAAAAATTGTTTGAAAGTTTATTTCAATATTCATCTGTTACGAATTGAAAATCTCTACAGTTCATAGAAGATGCTCAAAGTGTGCACCATTTACAGCTTGGCAATGATAAAGTCGTTTACTGCATTTTGAATTGTTTCTGGTGTGATAGCTCTAATCTCTGTTCTTATACGGTCTTTTAGAGTTTCCATATCTTCAGGCATATCGACATAAATTTTACTTTTGAGATGACCCTACAGAAAAAAATCAAGTAGACTTAAATCCGGCAAGCGAGCTGGTCATTCTCTTCTGTCTATCCATGGATAGGGGAAAGTATTGTCAAGAAACTATCGGACATTAATTCCGAAAAGAGGAGGAGCCCCGTCTTGTTGCAACCATATTCTGTTATGGGGTACATCTGGATCTAGTTCATTAGGAAATAGAACAGCTAAAGCAGGAACTAAGACAAATCTTAAGAAATCTAGATAAGCATCCGCTGTTAAATTATGTTCTATAAAAAAGGTCCAGAAATCTAGGTTTCAATAATTCTGCTGATATTGGATGTACCCTTCTACATACCAGCCAGGATTTAGCAAAAACCAAAAGCGCGCGTTTTGTTTGTTAATGGTACCATTCAAACAAAACGTTGGCTCATCAGCGAAGA
>VTPC01000785.1:6418-17557 GCA_011009095.1 Ignelater luminosus
CCCGTTGAAACTAACTAATTTCACTTTATTTACTGTAATTTAACCTCATTAACCTTTATTTTCAAATAATCTGTTATATTGTGGCCACAGAACATCAACTGAAATGCGAAGATTAAAATCCATAACCTACAAACAACAAACTGCCAAACGGCAACTTCAAGTCAAAAGCGAACAGCACCACCAACCTTATCGTCTCATTACCAACAACAACTACCAAAATCTTTATAAATCACTAGAAATTTACGACAATGACCTTCAAAAAAAGAATCTAAATCAAAATTTTTACATGTAAAAATACCTGACCACAATACACGGTCAAATTCGAATATTGTCAATAAATTTATGAAATATACATGTAATTTATCATCGTGTATTACGAGTTTTAGAAATGTACTGGGGTGAGCGTTACTCCGTAGCATAGCCAACGTCGAAAAATAAAATTTCGTGCCACTTTTAAATTAGTCATTATTATTATTATTATTATTAATATAGTTTACGCAATTCACGAGTAATAGAATCTAGACCGCAATCAAAATGTTCACTTTGTGGTGTATTTTTATGTTGTAATACCAACAAGAACTGTTTTGTGTTGTATCATAATATTATAGTCTTTCTGTGTAAATAAAAAAATGCCTATTTTTGTAAGATATAGCATCTACTTTTTGTAATATAATTATTCCAACAGTTAAAAATAAACAATGAATTTTATTGAAATATTTCCTGACGGGACCAATACATCCCGTATTATTATGAAGTAAACGAAACCCTTTCAAAAATTAAAAATGTTTTCTGTGTTCATTGATCTCTGAAGCTACGTAATTAATACAAACATTTCAGTTCAAAACTTGCTTGGGCAATAAAGGGTTAAAATATGTAGTTCTGTTCACGGCTTGTTTTGGAAATAAAAGTTTCGGACAACTTGGCAACAGTGCAGCGTTTGTTTTCTGCTGTTTAACAATTTCAGTATAACCTCACTTCAATTATATTTGAATATACGATGAACGTTTTTCAATCTAAATATTTACCATTTTTGCTTTTTAAGAATGCAGTCTATATGGAAAAAAATCTAAAGAAACCTTCAATTAGATCTTCATTTCATAATTAGAATTTAATAACCTGACCCAATTCTGTTACCATTACTTTCCGGATTCTTTCGAAATTACTGTTACTATTGTGTTTAGACATCAAAATGTCTTGTGCATTTAAAGCTTTTTTTAGAATGATAAAATTCTGTTTCAGACTAATTTATCAAGATGTCTCACAACTTCAACTTAAACAGCCAAATCAAGTGCCTGGAATGCAGTGAAAATTCAAACTTATGGTACTAATGATTTTACATATCAGACCAAGAAAGATAATTATACAAATGTGCTTTCCTTGATTAAACTTTATTTACGGCTTACATTGGAGAAAAAACGACGTCCAGCATGTCATCACTTGAACAAAACCTATTTACGAGTAATCATCAGAATTGTAATGTTAATACATTCATTGTATTTAATATTTGGAGGGTTTTATTTATGCTACTATTAGAATACAAAAAAACTTTGAATTGTTAAGTATTTTATTGATTATAAACATATACTTAAGTTCTTTGTACTTAAGTAATGCAAATTACATTAAAAAATTTGTGAACGACAACATTTCAGTTCTACTACAATCAAGAGTGCACAAAATACATTTAGAAAAGTTGTTTACAAGTGTTTAGATAAATTGTATTACGCTAGAATTACAACGTTTAACATTTGTTTTGGTTTGTACGAAATATAAATTACTCAGTAACAGAGAATTTCTACAAATTATCATCAATTACAATACTGAAATAATGGATTTTTTTCCAGAAATTCGGGCACTTGTATAACTAAACAAACCTATTTCTACATTTAATGTCTATGAAAACCTTATGTTAAGTAGTTCATTTATAAGACTTACAATTTTTTTTTGTTTTATAATATAAGCAAAATATTAAAAATCAGTACAGATTTTACTTCTAAATCTTACATATAGGTACCTAATTTTATTCCTTCTTTAGTGAACTTAAAAAAAAATTCTAAATTAAAACAAAGAAACTGCAATCACTACTTGGTTATAATGAAAACTTGGTTTTTATAATGGAATAATTTAACTGATAAAATGACCCTTCAAATACTTCATCATTCCAAAAGTACGGAAACGTTTAACCCCAATTACTTTAAACAGAGCATCGTCACAGATTGCATACTGTTTGTTCTTAGGATCATACAAATCACGCTCTTTAATAATCGACCATACTTTCTTAACCACCTCATGACGAGCCATACTGCTCTGACCAACTAAAGCTGCCAATTCAGGAGACAGATTCATGGTTTTGGTGTATCCACTTCCACTACGTTTTCCTCCTCCACCACCACCACCGCCGCCAGCACCAGCTCCTCCCTGCTAAATAAGAAACTATTTCAACTAATAACCTTTTTAGTACAGCTGGAAAAAGAAATCATAATTTGTTAACAGTAATAAGAGAATGGGGCTTCAACAATCTGGAATGAAGTGTCAATGTCATCTTGACATTTACAGGATTGTTTTCAAGTTGCTAGATAAAACGTTGACAAATACTTACCTTTCTAGACCCCTTTTTAGCTTTTGCCCAGTCTTCATCAGAATCAGACTCAGATCCCTTCTTCTTTTTGGGTGGAAGTTTTCGTGTTTTAGGTGGCTTAGACTTTTTCGGGGAATATTCCTCTTCTGAATCACCCTCAGTTGGTTCGCTTCCTTCTGAATCTGAACCCTTCTTTGCTTTCTTAGCTGCTGGTTTCTTACCAGTAGAATTACGCTTGCCCTTTTTGTCCTCTTCGTCTTCCTCTTCATCCTCGCCACCCTCTTCCTCTTCGTCTTCTTCTTCGTCATCCTCTTCGGACTCAGATTTTTTACCTTTCTTATTATTTTCCTTGGAATTCACATATTCCATGACTAAAGTGTCAATTTCTTTTTTGCGGGCCATTAGGTTAGTACCTAATTTTTCTTCTAGCTGCTGTCGTACTTTCTTGGCTGATGTTGAGGCCAAATCCGCATCTTTTAGGATGGCTACAGAATAGAATTGTTTTGATTTAAAATTACAATAAAAAAAGCTGCTTTTATTATTTGTTCATTTCGAAAGAGTTGCATACATTAATTAAAAATGTATTTTAATAATTAATTAGTGTTCAATTTTGTAAACAAAGTAGTTCTATATAAGTAAAATGATGTCATATTCATTCTAATGAACCCAAAATGTCCGCCAAACTCTAGTTTGTATTAATTTTGTCATACCAACTCAATTACTGATATAAGAAATATTTTAAAATTAATAGAATTTTGATTGCTACCGTTAGTTATGTAGCAAGTTTGCCGCCATAGCAGAAAGAATGCGCGCCACCACGGTGAATATTTGGCTGTTACAAAACAAGCCTAGCCACATTTGCAGCGGCAAACAACTTTTTATTTATGAAAAAGTATTAAATACTAATCTTAATCGTAACAATTTGCTCGCAGCGTGAAAGTTTGATGCTTCATTTACAATTTCTTTCAGTGATATTTTTCATGACAATTTCATTATGTGCGAGATAAGCCTAGAAAACTGAACGCGTAAATAGGCGAACATTAAAACACATTTCATTTTTCCTAAAAAAACTTTAAGCGAGCCGAAATCCGGGGAGAAAAACACCTACGTAAATTGGGTTAAATTTTTTGGACAGATTTTGTTAATGGCATTTTGAATATAATAGCATAAATACAGAGATATTCCAAAACGAAGCTGCGAATAAATTCATGGCTACTGTTAAAGCGTCCTATAGCCATTGTTTGTGTACGGCTAGAGATACACTCGATGCAAGAGTAAAATGCCAGATTTTTGTTGTGAACGTGGGTCAAGCCATATAGAAAAATTGTCCAGAAAAAAATTACAAGCCTTATTTTCTATATTTCGAATCTACAGGTGCAAAAATAAGAAAGATTTTTAAGCTTACCGGTAATTTCCTTGCGGAGATCGTCTTTCGAGATGTCAGCCATTTCACCAGAATGAGACGCACACAACACAAACAAGGATAGAAGACTGGAACCAACTAGAACGATTCGGCAATCGGTGGCGGAGAATAACGAATAGTACAAAACGTATTGCTGCTTGCTTATTCGAAACCCTTTTATTAGCTATTTTTAAATTATAATTAAATATTGAATCGAAACTTGCAGTTGATGTTAAATGAAACTAGGTTTCTTACTTATCAACATAACTTCATTATAACCTGTTTTGCATCATCGCAAAGGTATGAAAATGTTTTTTGAAGTTTGTTTTGCAGTTACAGCCAACGAGATTTTAAAATTTACTCATTTAGCGGGTATTCTACTTTTTAAATAAAAAAACGCATTAAGAAAGAGTGCGGACAAGAAGACATTATTCCTTGCAAGGGGGCGAATCTGCTAATTTTATATGATAACATACGTACCTAATTTGTTTTCCAAAGTTTTTCTAAGCTGCATAGAAATTTAAAAGATTCCTGTTTACTGTATTATTTTGGTTTTGTTTGAATTCATTTATCAGTAATTTTTGATTTAATTTAATTAAAGTAAAGTAATTGCTGATTGTTGTATTTTACGTTCCATGCAGTTAAAGTTTACCTTTTAATATTTAACACAGAATAAGTATAATATTCTTTTATCATAGCTCGTAAATACCAGTGGCGTAGCTTGAATTTTTAAAATTTCAAATTAAAAAAAAAATAAGTGGCAAAGGTGTGTAACAAATAACAACGTATTAAAGTACCGTGAGAGTAACAAAAAACCAAGTCAAAGATACCCATGGATTCTAAATTTCTTGTCTTTGATAGTTTGCTCATAGTATAATAATCCCTATACGCTGGTTTCCTATTAATAAAAAGTAAAACAAAAGCTATTAAAATTAATATAAGTGACATTTAAATTTCTTTAGGTTATTTTTAAGTGATTACAGTTAACATAATTCATAATTATAATAATTTATATAACTTTGTGAATTTAACAATAAATCTTCATTTAGAATCTTATTTTCGTAATGGCATTAAAAAATGAAAATGGTGAATGGGAATATTCAGTGGTCAAAATGATTCAATTATGACATTTAAAAGTTGAATATTTAAATTCATAATTTAAGGATTACTCTAAGACAATCTTTTAAAATTCCAGGGGTATCTTTGCTTGGTTTTTTATTGCTACCACGGTGTTATGCGTTTGTAAAGTGTTTATGATCTATCTTTTGTCAAGAAGTATCGAATCCAATTATGGCTCATACTGGACTTATCCCATATCGTCAACGTTCTTACAATACCTGCTAAATGACATTTTCCACAAATACGTTTGTTGACCTACTTAGATGCGTATATTCAAGTCGCATATACTAACAATATCTGCTAAGTACCAAAAAACATCATTATTGACTTATTCAGCTGAAGCAATACGTACCACCAGCAGTGGCGTACCTACAGCAAATGAGGCCCAGGGCGGTATTTTTTGGAGGCCCCGTATTCAAGCTTCACACAAACGTGGTTGCGTGTCTACGATCACACATCCAATCTACCAGTGTTTTAAAACTATTAAAAAATAACAGTTTTTATAATATAAATGATACCCGCCGGGGGGGGGGGGGTTGTTTCATTTGGCTGTGGTAGATGGTAGAGCGGCAACCTCTACTCATCTTGGTTGGAGTCCGTTTACCGTATATTCTTGGCTAATTTGTTTCACTTTTGTCGATTTTGAGCTGTATGTTTTATCTCTCCCCATGACATATTTAGTTGCTGCATTTTCCTGGAAAGGTTTCTTTTCTAGTGTGGTCTACCTTTCTTCCGTTTCCCTCCTACATTGAAAGCTAGTGTCTGTCTAGTTAAGTCGTTGTGTGGTTTCCTTAATGTATGCTCAATCCACTCCCATTTTCTGTGTCTAATTGTTATCTCTATTCTTTCTTTGTTTGATATCTCTCATAACCTTAAGTTTGTTATTTTATTGGACCAGAATATTTGGTGGAGTTTTCTTAGACGTTTATTAGTGAATGTTTGTAACATTCGTATACCTTGTTTATTTAATGTCCATGTTTCTGCACCGTACAGTAATACGCTCTTAACGTTGGTTTGGAATAAACGTAATTTTGTTTCAACTGTAATATTTTTTGATCTCTATATTTTGCTCAGTATATTAAACTGCACTTCCTAAGTAACAGAATTTTTCAACCTCTTTAATATTTATATGCTCTATGCTTGTACTTCTTCCATCCTCTTCTGCGTCTTTTAGGATCTTTGTCTTCTTTTCATTTGTTTTAAGACCAACTTGCTCTGCAACTTCTTTGAGTCTATTGTTTATTTAGTTATTAGGCATATGTCTTCTGCAAACTCAAGGTCTTCAAGTTTGTTAAATGTGCCCCAATTTATTCCGCATATATTATTTCTTGTATTTTCTATCACCCAGTCTATGATGATTAGGAATAAAGTTGGTAATAAAATTCATCCTTGTTTTAACTCCTGTGTTAATCATAATTTTTTCGGACGGTTTACCTGCATGTTCTACTTTAGCTGAAAAGTTTTCATACATAATTTTTATCATTTTTCATATTTTTTTTTGGTAGTTCATATGCGTCTAGAATTTCCCACATGTTCTCCCTCGTTACTGAATCAAATGCCTTCTCGAAATCTACCAAGTTGATGCAGATACTTGCCCCCATTTCTTTGATTTGTTCGAGTATTATCCTCAATATGCATATTTGATTTACGCATGAGCGCCTTGCTCGGAAGTCTGCCTGGTTTTTCTTTAGTCCCCTTTCCTTTCCTTTAGTTTTCATTCTGTTTAATATTATTTTACACAATACTTTACTAGCCATGCATAGAAGGGTTATTGGTCTCGAGTTTTCGCATCGTGTGAGGTCTTCTTTTTTTGAAATATTTATAATTATTCCTTGCGACCAGTCCTCTGGTATCGTTTCCGTATTCCAGATTTTGTTCATAAGGATGTGTAGGATTTCTATAGATCTTTCCTTGTCTTTTTTAATAAGTTCTATGGGGATATTATCCACGTCTGCGCTTTTACCATTCGTCATACTGTCAATTGCTTCCTGGATTTCCTTCATTGTAATTTCGTCTTGGTTTATGTTTAGCGGCTCGCTTCTCTCTAGTTCAACTATATCTCTTGTTTCTTTCTTCTTGTACATTTCAGCAAAGTATTCTGTTCATCTTTTTATGATGTCGTCTTCGCTTTTGGGTATTTCTCCGTTTGCTCCTTATATTCTCTTAATTGACTTGGTTCTTTTTCCCGTAATTGTTTTTGTTATTTCGTTTAGGTATTTTATACCTTGTGATATCCAGGTTTAAATTTTAAATTTCGCGCGTTAGAAAAAAAATCTTTGAAATGTTTGGAAAGAGTGGGATGGGGTTGGCGATAGGAAGGGGTGCAAGGGGTTGAGGAAGAAAGACGCGCTCTCTTGAGTTGTGGCTACAAAAGAGGTGAGATGGACCGAATGACTGCACATTCCAGGTCCAGCGCTCGAAAGAAGCAGACGTGTCTTAGAGCGTTCTCTCGGAAAAGAGACTCCAAGCCTAAATACCACCATCGGTGGTATTTATCCTTGACTTAACTTGCGTTTATCCCCGACAGGCTACCCACTCACCGACCAAGACTGCCAACAAGATCCACCAGCATGTCACTCGCCAACATGACCAACGAGGAATTCGATCAGATGTTCGACTTCCCTGGAGCATTAAGATACCCATTCCCCTATGAGGAAACGCCCTAGGGATTCAGCTTTAGAATCCCCATCCCAGAAGAAAAACCAGGTCCCCGCAAAAGAAAGAAGAAGAACAAACGCCAGAGAGCGCGGCAGGCCGCCTTTCACGAAGCCATCCCGGAAACCGCCACCGAAGACACCGCGGACTCCCCCTCACCGGTCCCGCCTCAGTTAGCGAGAATGGAATCTCGCCCCTCATCCGCAGCGTCATCACGATCATACGCAGAGGTCGTGCAACAGCAGGTATCTGACGCGCGTTCGCGCTCGTCTTCGATAATGTCTGTTCGCAGCATGGAAGCCGAGCCCACCGCCGACGACGACTTCGAGGAAGTCAGCCGCCACTCCCGGAGGAGCCACCGTCCACCGTCCGCGGAAGCACCGCAACCGGCCCCTACGGCTAACCTGCACAGGGGCCCCGTCACGTGTCCTCCAAGGGTACCGTCCGTGATCCTTCACTCGAAGGCTGCATGGGTCGTCGCCTCGCGGAGATTCACACGGCTGAACCTGGTCGTCGTGAAGGCCAAAAACCTTCGCGACGGCATTTCGGTCCAGCCGGCGACGGTGCGGGACTTCCGCGCCATCCGCAAGGTCCTGGAAGAAATGAAGGTGCCCTACCACACCTACCCGCTACCGGAAGAAAAACCCCTCAAGGTCGTCCTCCGAGAGATCCCAGAGGTCATCACCACCGAGGAGGTCCGTGAAGAACTAGAAAGAAGAGGTCTCCCAGTCCAGTCCGTCCACCGCATGCACCGCGGACCGGAGAGGATCTCCACGCCTCTGGTCCTCGTCCTTCTGGACAGAACCGCCGAGGCTCAGGAGATTTTCCGGGTCGCGACCGTATGCGGTCTGAAGATCCAGGTCGAGCATCAGCACAAGAAGAAAGCCATCGGACAGTGCCATCGATGCCAGCAGTTCGGCCATTCTCAGCGAGGATGCAACGCGGCCCCACGGTGCGTGAAATGCGCCGGCGCTCATCACTCTGGGAACTGCGTGAAGTCCCGCGAAACGCCAGCCACATGTGTCGGCATCCCCGAGTAGTCAGAGCGCCAGCGGACAACGCGCGGCCCCAGAGAGTGCAGCCCTCCGCTGACACAAACCGCGGCCGCCCGACGCCGACACCATGGTCAGCCTGACCGACACCGACACCGACATCACGACCGTCCCGCCCTTCCGCTGCCACCAGTTCCGGCGAGAAGCGCGATCGCCCCGCACCAGCCCGAAGTCTTGGCGTCAACATCGGCTCCCTCACCAGGTCGTTGCAGTCACTCGGCCGGAATTTCTGCGAGGCCCCTGGCTTCGTGGAGATGCTGGCCGCAGTGGGCGCCTTCGTCCGCGAAGTCATGGCCTTCTGGGCTCCCTAGAAGACTAGAAGCCAGCTTCCCCCCAGGTCCACATCTGTTCTCGCTGGGGTTTTCCGTGGTTTCCCCCAGCGGTGAAGGCAAATGCCGGAACAGCTACAGCATCAATCCACGGCACACTAATCACATCTAGACACACACACCACTACACAAACACATACACACTGTTACACAACACACTACACGAACACCAACACCATTCTGAGGGAACCGTTTTTTTCCTTCCCCTGTCTCTCGAGGCCAAGAAGATCACCGCTCCAGAGATGCCGCATCAACCACTTCAACCAGATCATCATCATACCCTTGCGCCGGCGCTGCCCCTCTTCTCCGAGTCCCTTGCCTCCTCGCCGCACCTTCCTCTTCAAATACCATGCCTCCACCGATGCATACGGACGTTGCGTTCTGCTGCCAAAATTGGGCTTAAGAGAAGCTAAAGAGCTTCTAAAGCCGGTGCCATGTGCACCAATCGTTGATTTCTGTCTGTCTGGGAGACTGCAAAATTACTTTACTGTTGATGTAAAATACATTTTTGATTTTTATTGAAAAATAACGTGTTAAGAGTGAAGTGAACTCAATTACCTATTTTGATTTTTGTTTTATATTTGTGATTATGCTGAGGTAGACGAGATTTAAACAGATATTAAAAATTGCTTGTAAGAAACCACGTGGCTTTCTTTGTGTTTATGTAACAATCATGCATCTCATGTAGACTTTTAATGTTTATTCAACTGTTTTATGTGTTATAAATGCAGGTATTTTGAATGCTTTTAATATCATATTTGACTAAAGATATATTTCTTTGTTACAATAATTGTGAAACGAAATTAAGAAAGCTTTTGTATTGTATGCATTTATCTTGTGATCACAGATAAAGTTTAAAGAATAATGGAATTTAGTTTGGAATTCAAATGTACTAAATATTACAAAACAACATACAAGACGATTTGATTTATTTTCATACACTAGCACATGTTAACATGGATGTTCTGATACTCAACTGTGACATGTGAGCACCAGTAAATATTATAAAACGCACATGAATTTAATGGTCGATGGCTCTCTTTATTAAAGTGTGAACTGCCTTGGTGTTATCTTAACATTTTCATCCGTGATGGCAGTCTACATTCTCCATTGTTTTTGTGTGTTTATTTGTTATAACAAAATGTTTTCTCTTGCAGCGTTCTTCACCCCTGGGGCAGCAGTTATTATTATTTGATTATTATGTACTATTATGACCCGAAGCACTATCTTAATAGTTCCGGGTGTTTTATTTATTATGTTTTATTTGTGGCACGAAGCACTATCTTAATAGTTCCGTGCTTTTATTTATATATTTATTGCGGGAAATGATAAACTGTTCACAATTTTTGGCTGCGGCCGGAGACTAAGGAGCTATTGGTAATAGAGTACGGTCTCTTCCCTTTGTCTTTGCTAACATATTCTTCAGTTTTGTTTGATGATGAGTGCTACAAGTACGTATCCGAGTAATGGAGAGAGCAGGACTAGTTTAATTTATGTTGCAACAAGTGAATTTGAAATGTGCATTATGTTGTGTGTTCATTTTATCATTTGTTTATGTCTGTACCTCACCCAGTTCTTATGAAATGAATTTGTGCAAACTTATCGCTTATTATGTGTTTTGTATTATTTATAATTATTTTTTGCTAATTATTATTGGTTATGTTGGTACCATATTATTGCTTGCTTTTATGTGACATTTAATTATTTTATTGAATATTGCTGTGTCTTGTTGGTTTCAAGTTGGGAACGTTTATTTTTATATTTGTGCATTAAAACTTGTATTGTTTGTTTTAAAAGAATCTTCGGAGGTTTCTTGCTGGTTCTTCCTCCGAACTGATACCTGAACCAGTGTCTAAAAGTTTATTCGGCCTTCACAACAAAATTTAGCATTCAATATACAACGTTCTATTTTAACCATAATCTGTGTTTTATTTGATTTCCTGTCTTCCCCACTATCGTTAGTAACCAGTGTATCTAGTTTTAGGGAATTTTAGAAACACAACGTAG
>VTPC01000785.1:17657-58205 GCA_011009095.1 Ignelater luminosus
TTTAGAAACACAACGTAGGGTAGGTAAATTGGTTTGACGATCACGATTGGCCACATTGATTCTGGGGTTTGCTTTCTGTTAGATTTGGGAGGGAAATTTAAATATTTGTCAGGACCTGGGGCTTGGGATACTACAACCTCTTCTTTGGGTTGCTTTCTCTGTTTCTTCTAACAGGTTTCCAAGGTAATTTCTCTTGTTTTTTTCTTGACCTCTTTTTCACTTCTCTGTTTTTATTCCAATATTCTCTATGTATTTGGTTTTTTCTTGTTTCGTTTTCTGTATTCAACCATTACCTGTTTCTTTTTCTCCTCGCTTCGATTGTATTCAATGTAGCGTTTGTTATCTATGGTTTTTGTTTTTCGAATTTCTGTCCAATTGTTTCTCTTGCGCTTTTCTTTACTGCGTTTCTGAAATGTTGCCAAATGTTCTCCACCGAATGGTTTCTAAGTGGGTTAATTTCTCCGATATTCTTTTGCATGTTCTTCTTATATTCCTCCAGCAATTTGTCATTTTCTTTTAATTTGGTAACATTAAATTTCGTGCGCACCGGTATGATGTTGCTCTTCAAGCTTATTTTTATTTTGCTCTAAGAAGTTGATGGTCTGTTCCTACATCTGCACCCCTCCTTACTCTTGTATTTTGTAGGGAGTTCCTCCATGTTCTTTCAATCATTATTTGGTCAATTTGGTTTCTATAGATACCTCCAGGTGATATGCAAGCTGCTTTGTGATTGTCCTTGTGCTTGAATAAGGTACCCGCAATAACTAAATTATTTGTCAAGCAGAAGTCTAACTTTCCCCATGATATTTTCCTTGCCTTCATTGTCTTTGCCCACTTTTGCATTTAGATCGCCCATTAATAATTTTATGTGCCTCGGTTGTTTCCGTTGTATAATCTCCCAGTTTGCTTGGAGTTCCTCATGAAAGGTATCTTTAGTTTGATCGTCTTTATCATTTGTAAGGCTATAGACGTTTATAATAGTTATATTTCTGCATTTGCCTTTAAACCGTGCCCATATTATCTTCTCTGTTTTGCCTTACCATTCCAGTAAGCTTTTTTTATTTCATTTATCTGTTAATAGCTACTCCAATTTCTTTCTTTGCGGTTTCGTCTTCATATCCTGAGTGGAGTATTTGGTTTCCATTTGCGAGTGCCATATTTCCTATTTCATTCCACCTATTTTCGCTAAGCCCGAGTATTTTAATCTTATTCTTTGTCATATCCCACGAGATTTGTTCGGCTTTGCTTATCTCGGCCATTGTACAGACGTTCCAGCAGCCTAGAAAGAATTTAGATTTGTTTCATATTATATTTACTTGTTTTCTTTGTAGCATATTCAATTCGTTGCCCCCGTTCGTTGCCCGTTTCAACACCTCTTTCTCTGTTTTTGTTGTTTGTGTCGGTTTTATAGTGGTGTATTCTGGTAGTTTTTTGGAATTTCTTCTAGGATGTGCTTGTCTTTGTTCCATTTGCATATTTGCCCTTGTATAGTAATCTTTTGGTAACCGATTTTAACTTGGTTGCCCTTGCATATTTCTTCTTTTGCTCTATTTCGGATTTCGCGTTGTATACGCATCTCTTCTTTCGTTAGATCGTTGTTTATATATAATCAGTCTCTGTTTCTTTTTGTTTTTCATTATCTCGTTTTTATCTTCCTTGCTTGCTGTTTTTACCAAACATTTCTATTTCCCAACTTTATGCCTCTTCTATTTTTACTTCTTTGTATAATTTGTATAATTATTGATGGCTCATTTGGAAGCCCCCTACAAGATGAGGCCCGGGGCAAACCGCCCCCTCCGCCACTGACCACCAGCAATGCTTTATTTTGGCACGACAGTACCTGCTATCTGTCAGTTGCCAATGGTAGTTTATTAGAGGTTAGGTCGCCACACGTGTTAGTCCAGATTTAAATGTGTTTTATGCTGTTTAGAAATAGACTTTACCAATTATTTTGGGTTTCTTAGAATTAAGAAGATATAACTAGTTGCTGCATAAAAAAAACTAATTTATATAAAACCATGCAGTTGTGACTTTTATCACTTTTAATTCAGTTTCTTGCGTTTAGCAGGTTATGCTAATGTACATAGTTGTCAGATATTGCAAAAAGCCAAAGGCGGGAGGCCGTTTTAAGCTCGAGCTCGTCCTTGTTTTGCTGTGTGTGTGTGTGCGTGCGTGCGCGTACATGTAGCAGTTGTAGCAGCGGCTGTAGTACTGACCTTGAGATGATGGGTGGCGAGTTCTCGATGTTGTGATAGCGGAGAAGAAGAGGCTGTGTTGTGATGGTGGTGTAAGTGATGTGATGTGTCGTTGGGTGACGCGGCGCATTTGTGAATGTTGGTGAGTCCGTGGAAATTTCTGTTCGGCCATTCGTCTTTACCACTATGGGAAACCACAAAAAAACCTTAGTGAGAACAGTCGACCCGAGGATGCAAAGTTCTCACCACAGCTGGCACTCAGTGTTGCCAACAATGGCGATTTTGCGGGATAATCGTGGAGCGCAAAAGTTCTTGTTGGCGCTTGGCACATTTTTTAGCGCTTAAAAATTGTTTAAGATTGGATGTGTTTGACTTTAAAATATAATAACTGTTATTACTTTTATTGCATCTCAGCAATATTTAATTTTAATATATGTACAATTCAAACTGGTATTCGACGATGGTGCCCTCTCGTAAACAAATTGAGAATATACGTGATGTTGTTTAAATGGAAATCTTACCGAGATTTGAATTGGCGCTTAATGTGACGCTTTTTTCATCTCAGATGGCGCTATTTGGCGCCTTGACTACTTTGACAGAACGGAACTAGCGTTTCTATAAGATAAAATATTGGCAACACTGCTGGCACTGTTTTGTTATAAAATCCACGTTTAATTTTATATATTTTATTATATAAATATAATAACAAAAACATTAACATCTTCTTGAGTGTATATATCATTTCTGATTAAGTGGCTAATCTAACTTACATTAGTTACTAAACTTACACTATTGCCACACCTGCATATACATAACAGGCACTTGTGAACAAACGGTATGAAAACATGTAATGTTGAGATTATGTTGAGGTAAATTGAGGTTATATTTTAGTTGATTATTTTGACAAATGAGAGGAAATTATAACCTAAACACATTATTTCACACCGTCGAAACTATTCTATGTAATTAAAAACTCAAAATGTCTAAGTTTGGTTAAAGATAATACGTTAGTTCATTTTTCTGTATTTACTATTCTTCTTTTTGATCATAGATGTAGCTTTAGCTAACCCTAGTATAGCTATTCAATTCAATAAGAGATGGCGTTACTCATACATCACGCATAAATATAAAATAACTAAACAGTATATATATATATATAAAACGTCTGGTTACTATTCAGCTATGTCGTAAGTAAAATGCATCTCATTGAATGAATCTAATCTACTCCTAACTCCTACTTACTGCAACGCTTGGTTTTCGTCAAATTACTGCAAAAATGTAATTACTAATGCATAGTCGATTATTGACCATTATGTATAATACCATAAACGTCTAGTAAAATATACGAATAAACATTTGTATAGGAATTTAGCAAGATTTGTTTACCAAACTATATAGATAGAAAAAGGCAGAAACAACATTCTACATGCAGTAGCAATAGTGTACGTTTCTTTTGAATTTATATAAAAAGAATAGTTTACCTGGAATATGCAATCACGAAAACTATGACGATGTTTGTAACAAAAAGAAAAATGTATACAAAGTTTTTCCTAAGTTCACGACATAACTTCGCATGCTTTGCTGCAAAGATCAAAAGAGAATCAATTTGTGGAGAAATGTAATTGAAACAATTTTCTTGGCTTTTTACAGGATATCTCGAATTTGATGATGTTAAATGGGCACCTTGATCATTATATCAGCTCAAAATGATTACGCATAATTCCATAGCAGAAAAACTTAATACCTTTTTTTTCGAATTATAACTTAAACTCCAGTTTCTTCGTATTTCAACAATCGTTCACAGCTTCAATATTTTTGGATCAAGAAAAACTTTTCTTTAAAAGTTGGGCTATAACACAATCATTTTTTTGGTAAGTAGTTGCACTAATAACGCAAATCGAAGATATTATCAAGCTTTGACCAAGCGCTGAACATCATCATCAGATTGCAAAATCTAACAGCGAATCAAGTTCACAGTTTTAAAAAAATTATTTTAATTTAAATTTCTACAAGTTGTTTAACATCAAGACCAGAAATACAAAATCATTGATACCTAACGAATGATATCTTCGTTACGTCCTTTGTGTCGAAGGCTACTTCTGCTCAGAAAAATGTTAATAATACCCGCGACTTTGGGAAAAATCCGAGTTAAGGTAGCTTATGTTCGTATATTTGAGTGATTAACTTTATAAACAGAATATCCTTTTTTTTGAAAGCAAAACGTGGAAAACTCAGAATTACATAGTTGTTAAGCTACTGAAATCTGACTAACAATAAAAAGTATTTCTTTATTTAAGTAGCTACAGCTTAACTATTTTTGTAAGAAATACCTGTAGCTGTAGGACAGGGCTTGGCAACCTTTTTGGAGCAAAGAGCCATTTTATCCCAAATGTTTAACTCTAGATTTACAAAAAAGCCGCAGTGGGTACAGGAGGGAGTTTGAGATACAAAAATCTAGCGGAATATGGTAAATATGCAGGGTATCCCATGATGTACCTGCAATATTTTATTAACGTATAGTTTAAGTTATTACAAGTCAAAAATAAACAGTAAATTTTTTATTATTTTCAATATTAATGTAGTTATAGACATTTTAAGTTGTAGACATGCACCGTGGCGAGTATTAGTTGTAGAGTGCCATGAAACAGAAACCTGAAATGTCAAACGTATTGTTAAAACAAAGTTTTGATTTGGTTATTTGCTTTGTTGCAGCTTTTATTAAGTTAAAAAGTTATTGTGTTACAGTTTGATTGTTTAGTTATGTTTACTTTTACAAATGCTGAATATGCCAATATGCACTTCGTTTATGGTTTTTGTAATGGAGAGCGGCAAAAGCTGTCCGAATATACCGGAGAAGGTTCCCAAACAGTCGACTTCCATCAAGAGAAGTGTTTGTACGAGTACATCGGTATTTAATTGAAAAAGGAACAATTTCATTCTTGAAATGGATTTCAATAAACTCACTGAGTTCTGCAATTTCATCGTTCAAACTCCACACCTTATTAGCAGAACCTTGTTTACCGACGAGGCGACTTTCACAGGGAAAGGGATAATGAATCATAGAAATTTTCATGTTTGGTCCTTTGAAAATCCTTATGCAACAAACGAGACTCGTTTTCAACACCGATGAGCAGTAAACGTTTGGTATGGGGTAACTGACGATACACTAGTTGGACCATTTGTTTTTGAACAAAGTCTAAATGGCGAACGGTATTTAAACTTTCTTGAAGAACACCTGCAAGATATGTTGGATGATGTACCACTTGGTGTCCGACAAGGTTTTAAAACATCTAAATATTGTGGTTTACATAAGTATTAATTTTATTATTATCATTACATAGGTATGTGGTTTCAACACGATGGGGCTCCACCACATTTTGCTAGACGTGTACGAGAATTTTTAAACCGTCAGTTTGGAGTGCGCTGGATCGGTCGCGAAGGGCCCCAAGCCTGGCCACCGAGATCATCAGATCTGACGCCACTGGATTATTACCTATGGGGGCATATGAAAAGTATGGTTCATGAAACCCCATATCAAAATGTAAGAGAACTAAGAGACCTCATATTTGATGCTGCAACGTGTGTTAGAAACTATCCAGAAATTTCTAAGAGTGCAAGAACTTACTTATGAGAGGGCGGCAATTATTTTGAATAATTATTATTGCATTGCATTCGAAAACGATGTTTTATACGGAAAAAATGCAAGAGTAACTCTTTTTGTCAAATCAATTGTTGGTTTTGAAAACAGAAAAAAAATCTTTAATTTTTCAGTGGCATAGCAATTTTATTTAGTGTAGGGGGTTAGCCCCCTGCAATTCCCCGACTCTCATAAAGATATCAAACACAAAACTACATAGAATGGTAGACACCTAAGAGTAACAATAATGTAGAGAATCTCGTCCCGATATCTCACCTCGTTCTTGAAATATCTAAAAAACCAAAAATACATGTCTATGTAAATTTTTTATTTATTTGCATGAGTACCACACGTCCTTAGAACTTTTGACACTAGTTTCTTAACACCCCGTAGAAAGAAGTTACACAGGGTGTCGCAAGAGTAACGCTCGTACTTTCGGTGATCCATTCAGTTAATTAAAATAAATCTAGAGTGGCAAAACTTGTACTTTTCTATCGCTATTGACTGAAGAAATAATAAACTTTAATGTTGAATCAAATTGTATTTAAACAACATAGAAAATTATTATCTACATTAGAAACGACAAAAGCTTAAAACTACAGTTGCCTGAACCTAAGCGATTACAGTTTTTGCTTCGACAATCGACAACTTTTGTACACATATTTTCTTTGATAAATTCTCTCCAAAATAGTTCAGGGAATTGATGTGAAGTGACCAAGGTATGGGTCCCCCTGTATAATCCAAAACGCCCCTAGTAAGAATGAAAAATTGAAAATTTGAGTTGAAGTTTAGAAATTACTGTTTGGTCCGATAACTCTGTAACGAAGGTCGATCCAAAAAGCGTTACTTTGAAACATCCTGTATAGCAGACACGAAAAGACATTATTTTTCCATTAAAAAACGACTCAGTTGAAAATTTACTCAAAATTTCTAATTTATCCTCAATAAATCACCATCTTTTTAAGAGCTCATTAATTTCCCCACCAAGTTAAAAAAATCCCAATTTGGGGAAAAATCTCTATACCTGGCAACACTGTAGTACTCACAACTTGTATTCAATTTTCATTTTGGATGTTCATTTATCTAGGTATTCATGTAATTAACTTATTTGATTCAAAAATCAAAGTTAACTATTAATAAATTGATTATAATCTAAATACAACCATAAGATGAATATAGTATTCTTCAACAATGCAAACAAGGTTTACAAAGAGCCGCAGTGGGTACAGGAAGGAGTTTGAGATACAAAATCTAGCGCAATATGGGTAAATATACAGGGTGTCCCATGATGTACCAAATAAAAAGGAACTGGGTTTAAAACCAATAAGCAAAACCATGTTTTAAAATTAAACAAAATTCTGTATGGCTTAAAACAAGCTTCCAAGCCTTGAAATGAAAACATTGACAATTTTCTAAAATCTCTAAGATTTATTCCATGTCAGAGTGATAAATGTTTGTATTGCTTTGTTAGTGATAGCAAAACAATCACGCATAATTTAATCGAAACGATTTGAATATTTTAAACTAAATCTTAAGACGTGAAAATAATGCAGGAACTTTTCTAGTCGCCGCTTGAGGGCGCTTATTTGAATCTATAGACGTTCTCTATTTTTTCACAGAAATGAAACGTCAATACGTCACTATCTTTTGAATTATAGAGAAAAAAAAGTATCGAGCCTTTATTTATTTAGTTCTCGTTAAAGTTATTGGTAAGGTACATTTATGTTTCTGTAAACAATCTCAAGCATTCGTTTGTTCTTCGATCCAATGGGAGGTAGCTATAATTTTCTTTGTGTTCGAAACGTTTCATAACAGTATGCAACTTATGAACTTCAAACTCATACCGATCTTGCATTAGTTGTACTTCCTGGTTTGATCTAAAAGTGTTTAGGTGTAAGAAATTAGAAAATAATGTATTCTAGATTTATTTTGAAATATTATACATTTCCATATGTTTTTCCGTAAGAATTCCTGGTTCATATTTTGTTTCGTTTCTGTTGGCATATTCGTTTAACGGTAGAATTGTAGAGCGTGCTCGTAATACATCAATTAGTCTTTTACTATTTTTATATTTTCTAAAAATTAATTCTATTTATTTATATGATACATACTATGTTAAATTCTATTTTGATACTGATTAACTTACCGACAAAGATCTATATATGGTAGCATTAAGTTGGACAAATGTTGCCTTAAAGTGTCATGCTCTTTTTTTAGTCTTTGTTCTGATAATTTTGTCATACTTTTGCTTACTATTTTATAGAAGAAAATCTTAATTGCATCTAATAGTACTTGAAAATTTACATTTTTAAAGCGTTTTTGACAGATCTAAAACAAAAGAAAACCTTAAGTAAGGAATGTTGCGTTGGTCAACTTACTTTCGGCAAGAGTTCTTTAATAGTAATTTTCAACGAACTCCAAAGGAGTTACTGAATTTGCGAAGTCTGTCTATCTGTATGTATGTATGTCTGTCTATCTGTATGTATGTATGTCTGTCCGCATTTTTGTCGAATTTTGAAATTTTGACTTCAGATTTGGATTCTACATCAAAAACTAAAGACCACATATTCCTCAAGAGAAGAATTCCTCTACAACCCTCTTTTGGGCATTCATTGACTTTTCTTGAGAAATCATGTTGGGCCTGTTTTTCACCGCCCTCAGTAATTAAGTACTGGGGCATATTGCTTCTGTTTCCGGCCACCCCTCTGGGTAGGGCCTAAAGGTCCGAAGCAGGTACACATATGTCCTGCAGTTTGTTGCATCACTTGTATTTTGTAAATCATACAGTCCACTTGTGTTTTCCGTTTAGTTAAAATAAATAGTTAAGTAATATCTTGTTTCAATTATTACTCATTTAATAAGAAGTGTTGAAACCAGCAAGTTCAACATACATAAAATTGGTCCTATCGATCCGCATTTCAACACTTCATTGTGGCATCGAGTTTGGCTGGTCCTCGGCAGACACCCTGATGTTATATTACGTTTAACACGACAATCGAAAGTGATTAGCAGGTGAGCTTTTCCTTTTTTTTCATAAATACCTTTCCTTGTTCGGTCTGTACAATAAAATTGCCTCTGCGTAAGTTGCTTCTTATTGTATTACTCTTTGCTTTATTGTACAATTTTTCATGTGTGGTATTTATAAACAGATTTGACGTGTTTAAACAAAGCAGATGCATTCGGTAAGCTGTTAGTGCTTATGTATTGATTAATTCATATTCGCGGTTTTTTCAAAAACGTTCAATTCAATGAATATCTATACTTAAATAAATGCGTATTTAAGTGATTAAAAATTGCAAACAAGCTAAAGACCAGTGCTGTCTCACACTTTGGGTACTTTATAGTCACGTGATTTGTCTCAAATGTTATGTAATTGAATGAAACACACGGAGAGTAGCTTAAAAAATTATTGATGCTTTTGTTATGTATTTTTAAGGCGGCAACTTCCAATAAATATTACTATTCTGAAACCTTCTAGAAAAGTTTATAAGCAGGTGACGCATTTATATAGTTAATGCAACATAATTTACTTATTCATTAATAATAATAAATAAATTAATTAATTAGTTTATACGTAATTGTAAATTGGTTAAGTTTCATTACTGTGGGGTTTTGAAAATTTTCGGCTTACTTCGAACCGCCGTAGTGTGCATTGAATTATCTTCGTGTAAATCTCAATTCATTTCATAAAATATTTCGGTCATATTAGTAAGCACTATGGACACACTACTTAGGCAAAGGGGATCCGTCAAGGCTCGTTTGACTCGTTTTGAGGATTATCTGTGCGGAATTAAAACTAAAATTGAGACGAATAACGGCGTTCTGGAAAATTGTAATGCGATTCAAATACGTAAAAGGCTTCTCACAATACAGCCGTTATTAGATACGTTTGATCAGCTTCAATTACAAATAGAAAATGCGAGTGAGGATCCTGAAAGTGAGTCAGAGCATATAATGGAATTTGATAAAAATATTATGAAACTATTTCTGATGCGGAAAACATTCTAGAAAAGCTTTCCTCTCATGACAATCTCCCTGCAAAACCCAGTTCGGTTGTTTCTTGTCATGAGGTTCTTGTACCGGGACCTGTTGCGGTCCCATCTGACGTAGTTAGTATTAACGGAGGTTCGCAATCGTCAAGTAGCACGGGTCACAAAGGTTTTGTGAAACTTTCCACTATAAATCTCCCAAATTTAAATGGAAACCCCGAAGAATGGTTAAACTTCCGAGATTTATTCATAAATCTCATACACGAAAATGAGGTCCTCACTGATGTACATAAGTTACATTACCTGCGTGCGTCACTTACAGGCAAAGCCGCGGAAACGATAAAGAGTTTGGCTATCAGCTCCGCAAATTATCAGATCGCTTGGGATAGTGTAAATGATCGATTCAATAACTCGCGTATTCTCGTTCACAATCATATTAAAGCATTATTTAACATTGAAGTCACTACCAAGGAATCCTCAGCAAAACTGAGACAATTAATTGACAGTGTCAAGAAAAATATTAGGGCTTTAGATTCGTTGGTCAATGAGGAAGATATTAATTTACTTAATTAATTCAAAGTTAGATCCGACAACCACGCGCGGGTTTGAAAATAAAAATGATTCTGATAAATTCCCTTCTTATGAAGAGCTAATTAGTTTTATGGAGAAGAAAGCATCCTTATTAGAAACAATCGATCAAAGAAATCAAAAATCGCACACAGAGCGCCTTACAGCTAAAGCGTTCGTATCAACTGCTATATCTTGCCCTCTTTGTAAAGGTTCCCATTCCTTAAATTCTTGTGAAAGGTTTAAGCAATTCGGGTTGAAGGAACGGTCGGAAAAGGCAAAGGAACTAAAGGTTTGCTACAATTGCTTAGCGAAGGGTCATTTCACAGGTAAATGCAAATCTAGGTTCAACTGTCAGCGGTGCAAGTCTAGACACCATACCTTGTTGCATCAAGTTGAATCAGTTTCGTCAGTAGAGGTTGAGCAGGCCACTGTAAATCTTTCAGCATTCGGTTCCAATCAAACAACCGTTTTGCTATCCACCGCATTAGTGCGGATTTTAGATTCGGATGGAAATTTACACCCTGCTAGGGCCCTGTTAGACTCAGGGAGTATGTCCAATTTCATCTCGGAATCATTGTGCAAAAGGCTCCAATTGAGTCGTTTCCCGGTTGATCTGCAAATTCCTGGATCAACAGTGCTGCTTGAAATAATATCAAGCAATTCTCAATTTCAAATGAAAAGTAGTTGCTTACTCATTCCGCATATTACAGGTAATATTCCGGAAGCCAAAGTTGATATCACTGGGTGCCCGCGAATATCCATCTCGCCGATAAAAAATTTAATATGCCAGGTAAAATCGATATTTTACTCGGAGCTAGTTGCTTTTGGGAAATCGTGTACGTTGGTCAGCGGTCTTTAGGTTCTGGGAAACCCATACTGCAGAAAACTAGATTCGGATGGCTTGTTAGCGGAAACGTTCAGTTCATGTCTCGTCCTTTCTCTGCACTCTCTTGCAATCATTCCCAAACGTTACAAATTGCTGAACAGCTTAGCAAGTTTTGGGAGATCGAAGAAGTCCCTGAAGCAAGGGCGCTTTCCAAAGAGGAGATTCTATGTGAAGAACATTTCTTGGAAAATCATCGACGCGACGCGAACAGCAGGTTCATCGTATCGATTCCGTTAAAGGAACCAGTTACCAAACTTGGGGATTCTTTCGAAATGGCAAAAAGGCGATTTTTAAATTTAGAACGCAAGTTAGAATCCAATCCCAATCTAGGGACGCGTTATCGAAATTTTATGCGAGAATATCAATCGTTGGGGCATATGTCTCCATCTAACCCTGAACCAATTGATGTACCTTTCTTCCTTCCTCACCATGGGGTGCCGAAAGAGTCCTCCGTAACTACCTCCCTTCGGGTTGTATTTGACGGTTCCGCAGCTACCACAAGTGGTACCTCATTGAACGAGATCCAGATGATAGGTCCGACTATTCAATCTGACTTATTCTCAGTTTTGCTGCGATTTCGAAAGCATTCTATTGCCATTTCGGCGGATGTCGAAAAAATGTATAGGCAGGTCCTTGTCGAGCCTAGTCAACGCTCGTTACAGCGTATCCTATGGCGCGATGATCCTTCTCAACCAATTCAGAGTTTCGATCTAAACACTGTAACATACGGCACGGCTTCAGCCTCCTTCCTAGCAATACGTTTTTTAAACCAAGTTGGTATCGAGTCTCAGGCAAACCATCCTGATATTTCCAAGGTCATCTTAGAAGACTTCTATGTCGATGACTTATTGACTGGATCGAATACGATTGAGCACGCGCGGTCTCTCTGCGAATTCCTTGCCCTTGTTCTAAGCTCAGGCTGTTTCAAATTGCGCAAGTGGATTTCCAATGAGCCCGCAATCTTGTCTAATTTCGATGAAGTAGACATTCATCCTAACGTTTTAAGATTTGGTGTCGATGAGCTCGCTAAAACACTAGGTTTGACATGGTCCTTTAAAGAGGATAATTTCTTATATTCGATCAAACCTTCCTCCAACGTTAAGATAACCAAACGCTCTATTCTATCCGAGACATCACAGATTTTTGATCCTCTCGGATTTCTTAGCCCATGTACAATCATGGCGAAAATTCTCCTTCAACAATTGTGGCTGGAGAAAGTGTCGTGGAATGAGTCCTGATCTCAAGGTCTTCACAGCAAATGGCTATCCTTTCGTTCTGAGCTCGTGCACTTGAACGATATTAAAATTCCCAGACATGTCGTCTGCAACAATTCGACGCGTATCGAACTACATGGCTTCGCTGATTCCAGCACCTTTGCGTATGGTGGATGCTTATACATTCGCTCGATCAATGAGAAAAATCAAGTTTTCACGCGTTTGCTTTGCTCAAAAACCAGAGTAGCTCCTTTAAAGACCATCACAATCATCAAATTGTCAGCCGCGCTAATCCTAGCTAGACTCGCTTCGCAAGTAATGAGAGCCATTCAAACAAATTTTAGTAAGTGTGTCCTGTGGTCAGATTCTACAGTAACCCTTGGCTGGCTCAAGACTCCTCCCAATCTCCTTAAAACTTTTGTGGCTAATAGAGTGGCGGAGATACAGGAAATGACTGAACATGCTACTTGGAAGCATGTTCCTACAAATTCCAACCCTGCCGACTTGCTTTCTAGGGGCGTTCCTCTCAAGGAACTGGCAAACTCTTCTTTATGGTGGTCAGGCCCTGCGTGGCTCTCCTTACCTCAAGAGTCCTGGCCTAAACCACCTGTACAAGCTCCTGTTTTACCCGGTTTGAAGGATAATGCTGTCAATATGCTAACGGTTGATCTACCAGTGTTTCCCTTTGCCAATTATTCCAACCTCAACAAGTTGGAACGCATAGTAGCGTACTGGTTGAGATTCACGGAAAACTGCCGCAAACGTTTAGGTGACAGAAACGTCCAACCAACTTCATTTCGTGAAATTCAGACCGCCCAGAGGCGTTTGGTAAAAATTGCTCAGGCGGAATCATTTCAAACTGAGATCCATTTGCTAGAAAATGGAAAACCTCTAAAAAGCACTTCGCGATTACTTAATTTGGGTCCTTTTCTAGACTCCAGAATTCCTTCTATAATTATAACAAAAAACATCCGCTAATCTTGTCTAGCAAACATTGTCTGACTAAGCTAATCTTTTCGCGCAGGCATGAACAGTTGTTACATGCTGGTCCCCAGATGTTATTAGCTAGCGTTCGTGAAGTTTTTTGGCCCCTTGGAGGTAGAAGCTTGGCCCGTCAAACGGTACACAATTGCGTTAAGTGTTTTCGTGCTTCACCAAGGCAGATAAATCTCATCATGGGCAATCTACCCATCTCTAGAATTCAACCATCACCGCCATTTCTAATTACGGGCCCAATATTGCTTAAAAACAAAAAGGGTCGCGGGCGTAAGCTTTTTAAGGCCTACATTTCCGTTTTTATATGTTTCGCCACAAAGGCGATTCACTTAAAATTAGTAACGGATTTGTCAACCGAATCATTCTTGCTAGCGTTGCGCCGGTTTTGCGCTCGCAGAGGCAAACCACGTGACATTTATTCGGATAACGGAACGAATTTCGTTGGTGCAAATGCTGAATTAAAGGAATTGGGCACGTTTTTGAGAAAGAACCTCGAGGTTATACCTGCACAAGCTTCCAATATGGAGGTAAATTGGCATTTCATTCCCCCGCATGCACCACACTTTGGTGGTTTATGGGAAGCCAGCGTCAAATCTGTAAAATATCACATAAGGCGCGTAGCTGGTAAAGCCTCATTAACATTTGAAGAGATGTATACTCTTTTCACGCAAGTAGAGACAATCTTAAACTCACGACCGCTGTGTCCCTTATCAACTGACCCTGATGACCTAGATCCTCTCACTCCTGCTCACTTTCTAATTGGAAGGTCATTGGTGTCTGTACCCGATCCGAATGTTTCTGCGGTTCCGAAGAATCGATTAAGTCAGTTCCAAAGGGTTCAACAAATCCTACAGCATTTTTGGCGGAGACGGTACCAGGAATATTTGTCCGATCTCCAGACTCGATCCAAGTGGCTCGTCAACAGAGATTCCCTGCATGAGGGTGATCTCGTCCTCTTGAAGGCCGACAATCAACCGCCCTTGTTATGGAAGTTAGGGCGAGTTATTGCTCTTCATCCTGGGAAGGACAACATCAATAGAGTGGCGACAGTCAAAACCACCAGTGGCATCGTCAAGCGTGCCTTCTCAAAATTGTGCCCTCTCCCGAACGATCAAGTGTAAAGTTTTGTGAAAGTTTGTGATGTGCATCATAAACAATCATTGCATTAACTTTACATTCGTTTTTTTTTATCATTTATTTGTTAATGTTATACTTTAGCACATGTTAATTTTGTAAAATTTGTTTTATTGAAAGCTGGAGCTTTCGAGGTCCGGGGGCATGTTGGGTCTGTTTTTTACCGCCCTCAGTAATTAAGTACGGGGGCATATTGCTTCTGTTTCAGGCCACCCCGCTGGGTAGGGCCTAAGGGTCCGAAGCTGGTACACATATGTCCTGCAGTTTGTTGCATCACTTGTATTTTGTAAATCATACGGTCCACTTGTGTTTTCCGTTTAGTTAAAATAAACAGTTAAGTAATATCTTGTTTCAATTATTACTCATTTAATAAGAAGAAGTGTTGAAACCAGCAAGTTCAACATACAGTATCCGAAAACTTCAAATTGCTCTAACTTCTTACCTGCAAAAGATAAATTAATAACTATTACATATTTCTAAAGGTGACTGAATGCTCTACAACTTCCTGTCTGACGACTTTTCTGTAAAACATAAGGCTGAGGAGTTAGAAGGACAAGTTTGACGAAAAATGTGAGGCAAAAAAAAGTTTTTCAAAAATTATCGATTTTTGCTGGCGAATATCTCGGAGACTACAACACATAGAAAGAAAATTAATACAGACAGTCTTGTAGGAAATTTGATTATCTATTATTTTGTAGCGAATACTTTTTACCGTACGACGCATCGTTTCCGGGTTATAAGCAAGAAACCGAAAACAGGGACCTTTCCACTCCCCTCCCCCCTGAAGTGGCAAGGCTAGAGGCGCGGACTTTTAGTATCTTTGCCTCCTAACTACCCTCAACACCTTCCCCAAGAGAAAAATTCTCCCCCATTTCATATCCTCTACAATCCGATTTGGGGCATTTATTGACTGGACTATAAGACAAACGTATGCTTTTAGTTTTTTGATATCACCTCGGAAACATGGTCAAAATGGCCGCCAAAATTTGAAAAAAGTAACAAAACATGAGTTCGTTGTGGTTATGCTTTGCATTCCCAGATGTTTAGTTTTGTAATCTGAGATTTTTATAATAATTCGGGGACCTTATAGCTATTGGAAAATTTCGTTTATCATAGTTGTGACCCACATATTAAAGAGTGATCAACAAGTACTATTCAAAGCCACGTGGCCACGAAATCGCCAACCAAATAAATAGATACTACACTACAAGGTGATGCTGCTGGTAATTCTTTACACTTAATCTAGCATTTCAGCTAAGATTTGTAATTTGTAATTTATTAATATTATATTCCAAGTATCAGCCCATAGCCAAAAGTTCGCTTTTTAAATGTTTCTAATACATTTTCCATCACAGAGATCAAATTTGAAATTATAGAAAGATTTAATTTTAATCTACAAACAAATATTTTTTGTTTTAAGAATTTAACTAACTTGTACGCAACAACCAATTTCAACGTACTAAACAGATGTGATCAATTAGTTTAGGTTTTCGTATAACATATAGAAGTCTAGCATATCTTTTTTCCATGATGATATCAAAGATGCAATTTACGATATAGGTTCAAGAGCGGAATTTCGATCAAAGTTGCTTGACTGAAAAAAACTGAAGTAAAGTTTCTTTTTTTAATATTAAATTGACAGCGATACTACTCATTTTATAAGTTCGACGTAATTTGGATGATGTAACAATTAGGTATGAATCAAAGTACAGCTTCAAACAACTTCAAATCCAAAGACACAAAGTTCCGGAACGTTTACACTATCTGTTTCTAAGTTGTCCAAGGTACTGTAGTTATCCTAGAGAGGGTGTAAATAAGTAACATCGACAAACTGATAGGATAAATTTCTGGTGACCATGCAAGGTGTTCGGCAATTGTCGGAACAGCTTCAAAACTGAGACCAAAATGTTTATCGAAGAAAGTTTCTGAATGCGTAATTGCTCCTTGAAAAAGCAATTTAAAAATTTTAAATCTGGCAACATAGGACAATAATTATGAAGATCCAGGAACCAAACAAGCCTCTCTTGATTTATTTAAGATTTAAAACAAATTAATAAACTTGTAAATTACAAATTTACTCAAATCGATTGTAAAAACTAAACTTAGTTTAACAAATGTTCAAATTAATGTCCTCCGTTAGCTTCCAGGCAGGCGGTTGCTCTCAATGGTACTGCATTATGAACATTTCTAAACACTTGTGGAGTAATTAACTATACATTGTCCATTATTTGTGCTTGCAGGTCTTGTAAATTTTCTTTTTCTTTATAAAACCCGAAACGAAAAAATTCGAAAAATTTAAATCAGGGGGCGGTCCCCACCGTGGTGGTGGCTACGATACAGGACCATTACGACTTATAAATGCCGTGGAAAATTTTTGCTTCAGCGTCCCCTGACGTTATAGGCATAATGAGCTGGTGCGCCATCATGCATCCAGATCAGTCCATTTTACAGATTGAGTGAAACATTAGTCCATTAACAAACTGAACATGATTTTTTCTATTCAGGCGTGATAAAAAATGAGGTCCAATAATGTTGCCTGCTAGTATTCCCATCCAAACATTTAAAGAGAATCTGACCTATACGGTTTCATACAATGTGAGTCCACTGATAGATATTGTGACAATTAAAAATGCCATCTCTATGGCTTTATCCGTCCACAATATTTGCTTATGAAAATTTTGGTTCAGTTGCTGTAGTTAATGTAATTTTGATAATCATTCGATGTTAACGACCGAACGGTACGAAATTGGAATTACTAGGAATATTAAATCGGCGAGCAACTCCTCTTGTACTACTTCCAGGTTTTTCATAAACACTTTGTAAAATTTGTTCTTCTTGTTGAGGGTTAAGACGAGTTCACGGAGAATCAGCATTAATTCGGTTCGGGATCATTTATCCAGGGCCGTGCGGTGCTATCATACAGAGAGGCAGCCGCATCAGACGGCACCATAAGGGGGCGGCATAAGCAGCGAAATCAAAATACAATTTGAACCCTTCAATAATAAAAAATCTTTACAAAACCCTTTTCTATGTTGGTCTATGTTGTTCCGATATTGATGTATACGATTTAGGATTTATCGCACGTCTCTGCCTAAGCGCTTTCGGTACCCTTTGATTTCGGTTGCCGGTGCAGATGCATCGTTGGCGAGCGCTTGCCGAAAGAAGTTCAATAAGCCAGACAAAACTTTAATTTTCTTCATTATTGTTGGTAGCATTGAGATTATATTACTATTATTGGAGGTTTTGAAAGAAGCAGAAGATTTCATCAGGAATGACATTTTGCCCTAAAATCAATAATAAAAAGGTTCTTCGTCTTGTAAGCTCAATCGGGGGACATACTGTATATAACCTAGAATGTTAAAACACCAGGTGCGTTTTCGAAATTATGAAGGGTATCAGGGTTCTTACCCTTTTAGTGATAGGTGTCACGTGGGTGCCAAGGCTTTTTGAAATGCTGATGTCAAGACATTTAATTTAATACATAGTAATATATGATGTTTGCGCTTCAGAAAGTCTTAGAATTAACTTAAATAGTTTTGACCCCCATCCACTTGAGATAGCAGAGTGCTATAAATTCCGATTTCAAAATCAAGGCCAAACAATTAGCGATTATATTAGTCAAATTCCCATTATGCAAATAAATGCAAACACATAGATAGTACTTGTAAAACAAAGATCATATACGAAAATTATGCCTAAAACGAAAGAATTAACTTCATGCTGTAAATTCTACAAATGAGAATTGTAAGAATTCTAAAAACAATGGGTCTATTGCACGTGTTAGATATGTATATAAATTTTGTTATAAGTCGCGTATTCTATATTAAATAAAACTACTTTTCTATCTTTATAAAAGCAATTTTTGTTTTTTAATTTTCAAAGTATTCAAATTGAGTAATTGTTATGTATTTTCTTTTTTTTTGAATACTTTTACAATACTTTATTAGAAACTTACATTAATTTTTTTTTTGATAACTTATACAGAATACTTTTTTCTGTAGTTACAATACAAGAATACAAATCAAATACTGATTTAGTCAAAGTGATCCGATACAGTAATGGATTTAGGTTTAGACCCGCGAGGCCCGGGCCTAGGGCGGCAAGATTTGAGGGGCGCCAAAATTTGAGGCGCCGCAAAAGTTGAGACACGATAAAAATTCGAGATTCGTGGAGTTTCTTTCCCAGTGACTATGAACAAATTTTAGAGATGTTTCAAAAACATTATTTTTTCCACCGGAGAATTATACCTTAACATGGTTAAGTATCTAATTATTGAAATAAAAAAAAATATTAATGAACCAATTGAAAATTTCGGAAATTATAAAAATATAAAAGAATTGAATAGATTTTTCTCAACTCTTTGTCTTTTGCCACAGTAATTGTTTTTTATATTTTTATTATTACACAGGGTGCCCCGTAAATGCTTTAGCTTTAGGTAGCAGCCTCCTCAACCTATTAAGATGCCAAAATTGAAAACACGAATGTTTCAACGTACTTAAATTTGCCACACAAATCAAAAAGAGAAAGTTTAAACTTGGCAATGCTGCTGCAAGCTAATGCAAAATTATTCGAATACAGAAACCAAACCTCTAACACGTATTTATTAAAGAATTCCTATACGCAAATGATTTATTACTCCTGGCACCAAGTAAGAGAGAATTACAAGAAACAATTTTAAGATGGAAAGAGTTTTTGGAAGAATACGGCATGAATATTAACCTGAATAAAACTGAAGTGATGATAATAGCTAACACACAGGAAACAGTGGATGTTAACGTAAATGGACAAAGACTAAAACAAACTAATATGTTGAAGTACTTGGGAGCCATGTTCGATTGCTAAAGAAATATAGAAAATGATGTAAATAACAGATTGAAAAACGCAACTGTACTGTTGAATGCGCCGAAGACAACTTTCTTTCAGAAAAGAGAAATAAATAAGAACACAAAAGTAAAGATTTATAAAACGGTATTTATCCCAATGTTAATATATAGCAATGAGTCCTGGACTCTACGTGATAAAATGAAATTTAAAATTCAAGCTGCGGAGATGAAAGTACTCAAATGTATAGAAAGAGTGTATAGAAGTGACAAAATAAGAAACGCGACTATTCGAGAGAGGCTTGAAGTGACGCTGCAATTAAAAATAATTGAACGGAGACAGTTACAGTAGTTCGGTCATGTAGTGCGAATGACAAATGACAATAGGGTAAAAGGGATATGGGAAACTAATACGGACACGAAAAGACGCACAGGTAGACCTAAAACAACCTGGAATGACGCCGTTAGTAAACTAGTAAGAGATAGGGGCTCAACATGGCCAGAGATTAGACGACTGGCGATGGACAGAAGAGCCTGGAGAGAACTTTGCAATACAACCCTCGTCACCTAACCAATAATACGAGAAAGAGAATAAGTAAGTACATAAATAAGGAACCAAAGTATCGCAAGAAATCAAATGATAATAGACCATAAAATTGTTAAAACTTGAAAGAATTGCTGGCAACTATTTTCATCGGATTTATCAGTACACCCAAAACTTGCATGTTTGTCATATCTATTTTTTTTAGTAAGAAATCAATTTTTAACAGTATCTTCAAAAAGAGAAATATAACAGTCCCGTGCTTTATCAATGGTAATTGTTGTGTCAACAGATTCATTTTTTTAATTCGTAATGGCTTTATTTGGATTCGATTCTTTGGTTTCTGTTTATTTAGTGTTAAAGATGTTAACTTCTGATCACTTGTACAAAAAAACTAAGCTGAGGAGAAATTTTCTTTTTGTAGATTTGCAATAAGCACTCATAGAAGAACATGCTTACCTGAAGCTTTATTGGCATTTACGGGACACCCTGTATATTTTATACAGGGTGTAAAAAAATGGCTGAAAAAAATTTGTTGTATTTATTAAGAATGCGGAATCAACTAAGCAATTTACGACTTCCAATAACTTCTTCAAGATACTGTTAACAGCAAAATAGTATCGAGGCTTTCTGTTTATTTTTTACTGTAGAATAACGTACTGAAGTCTTTTCCCACCATTTACACCCTGTATACACCTTTAAGAAACAAAAAGGGTGCCGTATCATAATAGGCCTAGGGCGAAATCAAACCTAAATCCGCTTCTGATCCGATATTTGTGAATTTTTGTATATAGTCATAATTTGATATTCTAAATAACTTTCCTTCTTAACATTTTGCCGTATTATTGACCGAAATGGTACTTTGCTTCAACATAAAAGAGTTTTATCTCAATTGGTCAATTGTTATGACCGTCTTGGATCCTAAAAACTAAAAATGTACTTGAAATCCTTTTTCAGACCAAGCAGGGCGGTATCCTAAAACATCAAAACGAGATTCAACAATTTTTGATTAATTATACCTATCGTGACACACATTTAATCGTTACGTTACATAACGTTATTATAACGTTAATAATATTTTCTAAAAATAACTGCAAAAATAATTAAAAGTCTGAACTGTCAACTCTTAAGCATACATAACAACTTTACAAGTATACAGTGTGTCCGAAAAGTATGGAACACCCTATATATAGTTTTTAACGACGCAATGCAGTGTATTTGCAAAAGTTAACAACGATTTTCTAAAATAACGTTATATGAATCGTTATTTTATATAACTTTATAAAATATTGTTATGTTATTATACCGAGAAATTAAAATTTAATCGTTATTATAACGTATTGCTCTTGGAGGAGAAAATAGTATATTACGATTGTATATAGTTTCAGGTAATAAAAATTCAGTTTTTGGTAGAGAATGGATTAGGGCTTTTTAAGTTGAAGACTCTTTGGTTGAAGTTATACAACATATACTCGCAAATACTTATTCATGCTGTTCAAATAGGTGAAGAGGCCAGTCTTAAAATATTCCTAAGCAAATATTATGTAGTATTATTTAATGATGAACTAGTGGAAATAAAAGGTGATCCAGTGTCTATAAATTTTAAAACAGATGCTAAACCTAAATTTTTTAAGGCTAGGCCTGTTCCTTTTGCTATAAAAAATTAGTTGAACAGAAAATTGACCACCTTGTCGAAAATGGTGTACTTGTAAGAGTTGATTGTAGTGACTACGCTACACCCGTAATCCCAGGTATGAAACTGAATAATAAAGTACGTTTATATGCAGATTTTAAAATAACATTAAGGAGGTACAGGACCTTAGTGAAAATGATGAAAACATCATGAAATTTTGAGGATCAATAAAAATATTTATAATATTTGTTGTCTGGAAATTTTAGCAACCTAGGGTTCATAGTTTTTTTTATAAAAAAATATTAAAAATAGCCAATTTAACATTATAACAGCATATCATACCCCATGCGTACCTATATATCAATACTGTTAGCTATGAAAATTTATAAAAATAATTAACTTTAAAAAACACTAATTTTTAAAAAGCAGTCAGCCATAGTTAATGTGGGTTATGTTGGCGGCAACGGCGCGACGGCGGATTGAGAGGGAAATTCAAAACTCAAGGAGATCGCATTTCAAAAAATAAATGTTAAAGTTTTTAAAAAACTTTAATTTTATATTACAAGACATAACAAAATTAAATAATAATTCGTAATAAATAAATTATTGCCCAATCTTTTTAATATTGCAAAAATAATTAAACCTTTTATAAAATTGTAGTTTTTAAATTTTTCAAATAATTCAATAGATTAGTGATAAGTTTTTTTTTTGACTTAGACATTCGAACTTTCGTTTTTGTTCAGATTTGTGTTGTGCAATCCGTTGGTTATAAATTTTTTCAATGACTTGTTTACCTTTCCAAAAATATCGTTGTTTCTCTTCGTTTATTTTTTATTGCTTTCAAGAATCTTGTTAAATAAATTTCACCTCTGCTTTATTTGTAAACATACATACTTACGAAGCACTAACACAATATAATACAGTAGACGCATGCGCAAACACGGTTAAAGTTGCTACGCTGCCGAATTTTTTATAATTTTTTATTATTTTTTAAAAAATATATAATAATAAAAAATTAATTATTTCATCTAAATTTAATAGTAATTATGAATCATTTTGTAATGATTTGATAATTACATACATAAAAGAATAATTTCAACAAGCCAAAAGTCATTTAATCACAAGTTGAAACATTAATTTTTAAAAGTACAATCCCGAAAAAAGTTTATCCTGTTATTTTCAAAAATTAATTATTTACAAATGAGAGTGCGTAATGAAGACCAAAAGTATTTAATTTTAAATACTCATAAAGGTTTATATAAATGTACTCGAATGATGTATGGTCTTAGTTGTGCACTAGATATTTTTTAATAATCTTTTCAGTAGTTAAAAATTGTGGTGAATGTACCAACAACAAAAATAATCCTTTCAATATAAAGCATCATTGGATGTATTTATCAGTGCCTTTTGAGAGGATACATGTTGACTTTGCAGGTCCTTTTCTTGGAGTTAATTTTCTCATTTATGTAGATGCTTTCTCAAAATGGCCTGAGGTACTTATTTTGAATAAAATCAACAATGAAAGTTTTGCAAAGAATATTTAGTACATTTGGCATTCCAAATTGTTTATGCACTGTTAACGGAGTACAATTTGTCGATTCTAGATTTGCTTCGTTTTTAAAAGAATTAGGAATTATACATAAATGCTCAGCTCCTTATCCCCCAACTAGAACGGCCAAGTAGAGCGTAACGTCCAAACAATCAAGAGTAAATTAAAATGCTTACAAGCTAACGAATCTGTAGTATCGTATAACTAAACATCCTACTACAAAGACGTCCTCTTCTGGCATGCTATTAAATTATTCAGTTAGGACAATATTTACATTAATATTCCTGAATCAATAAGTAAATTTTCTGAAGTAGGAGATCGGATAACTGGACGAAATTATATAGGGCCAATCAAAGCTGGAAATCTTGAACAAGAAATACTCCGTAAAATAAAAAGCCGACATTGGTTACAGCTCGCACTTGCAATGTTATGAGAGGATATCATCAAAAGATTTTGTAAAATAACAGCAAATTGTAAAATGTTGTATTTTATTGAACTAAAAATTGATGCTTTCAGCAAAACTCTTATTATTCGCAATGCTGCATAAGCACTCTGAGCCGACTCGTATTTGGAATTTTTTATTCGATAAATTATCCCTGTCATTCCGAATCTGTTATAATTTTAGTTTTGTTATCGGAACCATTTATTGGTAAGCAATGCAGTTTAGTTTCAACGAATATGCCAATATGTACTAGGTTTATGGGGTTTGCAAAAGAAATGGTAATGCCTCGAAAGCTAAATACTTGAGAAGGTTTCCGAATCATCGTCGACCGTCAGCAAACGTATTTAGAAGATTGCATAGGTCAGGGGTCGGCAACCTGCGGCTCGCGAGCCACATGCGGCTCTTTGACCACGCGGCTGCGGCTCTTTTCGGAATATGCCTTTTCGGCCTAGATGTAATTTGGTATTTGGTTGCTGCACGTGGTCAAGGTCAAGGATGGGAAATGACTGATGATTGGTAATTTTTTGCTTAAAGCATGTCTGGCCCTGGTCAGAAGGGAAAGTGCGGAGGTACAGTGCGGCGGGTCGACTCCGTCGTCGGTCCGGTCTCCAGTTTTCCGTCGGCTTCACCGTCGTCGCAGGTGTAAGGGCAACTACGCCGAGCGCGCCCACTCATACTACGAGTGCACCGCGGACGGGACGGTATGTTTCCGATAAAGGGTCTCCATGAAGAATTACTGGCTTTGGTACCGCTTAAAGAACAAACTCGAGGTGAAAATATCTCTGCAGCAATTTTGGAATTTGTGACTGTTAGGGAAATTAAGATTAATAAATTGGTATCTATTGCTATAGATGGAGCACCCAGTACGACGGGTAAACCTAAAGGCTTTACTACCCTCTTCAAACAAAATGTGGAACACGATGTTTTTACGTTTCATTGTATTATTCATTAAGAAGCGCTGTGCGCGCAGACATTTCCCATCGAAGTTGTAAAGATGACGGATTTGGTAATAAAAATAGTCAACCTAATAATTAGAGTTCGTTGGTTATCCAGAGGAGCAGCTTTGAAACGTTTGGCTTCATTCTTTGAACATATTAAGACCTTTTTAAATTAAAAGGAACAAGAATAACCAGAGTTAAGTGATAAAGAATAGTTACATAAATTTTACTTTGTTGTTGATATGACATCACATTTAAACTACCTCAATCAGAAGTTACAAGGTAGAGGTAACATTGCAAATACACTTTTAAAAACTGTCTTTTCTTTTAAACAACTACTGTTGTTTGCGGAAGACTTCAAGGGTGGAAATCTGTTTCATTTTGAAACTTAAAAAAACATCTGGAAACTACTGGAAGTGCCATCCATAGTAAGTTTCTTTTGGCAGCAACTGCAGAAATGCATGATTCATTTACTGATTGTTTCAAAGATTTCAGAGATGAAAAGTCCACTCTTTCGTTCTTGACAAAACCACTTGTGCATAAATTTTTCGCCATTTCCAGCAGTTGTCAGAGTTCAGTTTGAACTACAATTAATACACTTAAAAAGCAACGATTTGTGGTTTTCAAGATATACGCTTTTACAAGTGGAACTAGAAAACCTGGATAAAGAAAAAGCAACTTTAACCATGAATCATAAACAGATGGAAATTTCCAACTGTCAAAAAGAGGATCAATTAAATTTCAAAACATGGAATAGCCTTTCGGATTATGATCATCAAATTTAAAATACTAGCATTTGGAATCTTGAAAATCTTTGGGTTCACTTATTCTGAGCAGACGTTTTCCAACATAAATGCCATCCAAAGCGAGCTAAGAAGTCAGCTTAATGATGTAAGTCTCGAAACTTGTCTAAAATCGACTTCTAACTACTTACCGAATATGAAACAATTGCGGAAATGCTGTGTCAAAAATCCCATTAATTCGTTTTTTATTTACTTAAAGTTTTGTTTTGTATTTGTATTTGTTTTTGTATTAAATACATTTGTACCCATATTGCGTTAAAATATTGTATCTCAAACTCCCTTCTGTACCCACTGCGGCTCTTTGTAAATCTTGGGTAAAACACTTGGGATAAAATGGCTCTTTGCTCCAAAAAGGTTGCCGACCCCTGGCATAGGCGGTTGAGAAAGACAGGTCAAATCAGGGCCGTACGGTAGATTTTGTCAGTATGACGCAAGTCTTCGAAATGCCGCTCCTTAAATGTTTTTTCTTTAAAATAACCTTCGATTATGATTTAAAAAACGGCACAAAATGTACGAATACTATTTTTATTTTGAAAAGTGCTCAAACTAACGCCTACAGCGCCGAAGCCAACGCCTGCCGTGCTCAAGCCAACTCCTGCAGCGCTCAAACCAATGCCTTCAGTGCTCAAGGCAACGCATGCAACGTTCAAGTCAAAGCTAGCAGCGCTCAAGCCAACGCCTGTAACATTTAAGCCAACACCTGCAGAGCTGAAGCCAACGCCTGGAGCGCTCAAGCAGTGTGGCTATTGGAGTGAAGCAAGTGAAGCGCCGATTCACCTATTTTCTTTCTTTCAATAATTTCTAATATTTAATTACTTAAGTAATTTCGTTTCTTAATGTAAAATAGTAAAATCTTGAATAAAATTAGTCACGAGAGCAATGCAATTGGCATGAGATACTCAAAACACAAATCACAGACGTTGTACCTGCCCCTGTTATGGACCAACACGAACGCAAAGCATAAGGACACTTGCACTAAGCTTAACATTGAGTTGAAGCAGTTGAAGCGATATGAAAATTTTAGGCGAACGTTTCATTTTTTAGTTGCTTTGACGATGTTTTCAGTTTTTACGTCATTTAAGATTATCCGAGGAAAATTTCAGTTAAAAAGAAACGAAACTGAATGTAAGACAATATTTAATGAAGCTTTGATAAACACACATATTAATCAAAGTAGGCAAGTTGGAGGTGCCTTGTCTGACGAACAAATATTCGAAAGTTAGAAGCTGCTATTTTATGAAATCTTAGATAGCATTTTGATGCAAATAGACACTAGATTTCAAGACATGGATAAATTGTTATTCATTTCTCTTGCTGGCGTTTCTAAGTTTGATGAATATTCTAAATTATTTCCCACGGAAAAACTTCATAATTTGAAACAAACATATTCCAGTTTATTTAGTACTGCGGACGTGCAAAGACTGAAAAACGAATTAGACCTTATATATTCTGATCAGCAATGTAGTAGCAAGAACCTTCAGAAAGTAATGCTTTTGTTGCACGACAATAAACAAATATTGAAAGAAGCTCATAAATTATTTTGTCTGATTCTTACCATACCATCAACAAGTTCGTCAGTAGAAAGAAGTTTCTCGCGCTTGAAAAGAATCAAATCATACTTGCGCAATTCAATGGCGCAGGAAAGACTTTTACATTGAGGAAGAATATCCATTGAAAAAGGACTAAACCATTTTATGATGATGTCATCAACAAGTTTGCTGCCTTGAAAGATCGAAGAATAGATCTCGTCTACAAAAGATTAAATTTTTCATTGTTGTAGGTATTTTACTGATTTTGGGATGAGAAAACTGACAAGCACCCTTTATCTTGTTAAATTTTTGTTCATTTCTAAGATTTCAATGCAAAACGCTTCACCTGTTTCGAAACTCACAAGCCGCACTGTGCTGAAGCGCTCAATGCTACCAACAATAATGAAGAAAATTACAAGACGCATTACTGTAGAATAATAAGCGACTAAGTTCCAAATTTACTCGGAAATTATTTCAAGATTGTTAAATAACCGTGTAAGTTTTTCTTTGCGGGTGTCGTTCAAGCGTGGAAAGTTGATTTTCGTGTAAAATTAGAACTTAGTTTCTATTCTAAAAATAATAATCTTTTAATTTTCTTCATTATTGTTGCCAGAGCTGGGAATTATTTAACATTTTAAATACTTTTGATTATTTAAATACTTTAAAATATTTAAATACTGTTATTTTAAATACCTTTAAAGTTGGTTATTTATTATTTAAAATTTAAATACTGTTGAAAAGTATTTGATATTTATTATTTAAAAAAGTATTTAAATACAGGAGAAAGTATTTAAATGTTTTCATAATATTTAAAATAACGCAAAGTATTTAAATATTACACAAGTATTTATATTATCTGTGCTTCGTAGAGAGATGGGAATCATTTAATATTTTAAATACTTTTGGTTATTTAAATACTTTTAAAATTGGTTATTTATTATTTAAAATCTAAATACTAATGAAAAGTATTTGATATTTATTATTTCAAAAAAAGTATTTAAATGCTACAAATAATATTTAAATCTTGAAAAATGTTTAAATATCTAAATAATTCTAAAGTATTTATGTATCAGAAAAAGTATTTAAATGCTAGAAAGAATATTTAAACGTTTTCATAATATTTAAATAATACAATATTATTTAAATACTAGTAGCGGTTATTTAAATACTATTTAAATATTTAAATAATAAAATATTTAAAATACAAATACTATTATAGTTGCCAAAGTATTTAATATTTAAATGTTTTTAAAAAAATGAAAGTATTGATTATTTATTATTTAAATATTTTTCCAAAGTATTTATCCCAGTTCTGATTGTTGCTAACACGAGATTATATTACCATTATTGGAGGTTTTGAAACAAGTAGAACATTTTATCAAGAATGGCATTTTGCTCTAAAACTAATAATAAAAAAGTTTCTCGTCTTGTAAACGCAATCCAGGGACATACTGTATATGTTACTTTTTTAAGTAACTACTAGTACTTGCTAAAAATTTTAAAAATCAAGAACCAGTACCGGTAGTTTGTGGACATAATACTGGAAATTCCAGTACCAGTACAGCAATTTTAAAAGTACTAAATTACTGATTACAGTATTTATTGCACATTCTTGTACTGAGTAGCTCAACTCTGTGCTTAATAATACTTTTCTAACTGTAAACAAACGAAAATTTTGTTATTCTGCTGCAGACAACATTCAATTATTAAAATAGCAAACTTGTTTGATATAATGTTATTGTTGAAATCTATTAAAAGTGAATTCACTCTGGGAGCTGTTGCCATCTACTGTCACACACCAATACTAATACAATGCTTAAATTTTCAAAAGTTCTTCTATACGTGTAAAGATGGCAGGTATTTCTTTAAACGGTCGATTTTTCCGTTATTTAACGTGTAAAAGAATGAATGAGATGCCTGGTTGGCGTACGATTCTTCGAGATGGCGCATCAACGTAGGTATCCATTTTTGTTTCCATTTCTGATTGTGATAGACAAAGATGTAGGGAACGTATTACACATAAAGTAAAAAATGACGAATGCCCGGCGTGGACCGGTTTATTGGTTGGTTCTTCTTGTTTAGAAGTTGGGACAAGTTTTTAGTGAATGCAGTTTGCTGCCATGCAACTAAAAGGATTTCGTTGTACCATGACCCGATTTTGAGTGCAACGTATACTAACTTGTATGAAAACATCTTTCGTTTACCAAAATGCAAGATGCATCCTCCCTGCACATACACACATATACGCGATATTATTGCGGCATCGCGAAGGCCATGGCCTTTGCAACAATGAAAATAATGTCGTTCGTCGATCTCGGGCGGTTTAGATTCTTTCTGAAACGAAAAATATTTTTTTGTGCTTTATCAAATTGCAAGATGCATATAAGTGCATGTACATAAATCGTAGAGGTACTTTAATAATACACATTCGTGACTGATCGAAAGTTGCAAAACCATTTTTACGCCTAGATATCTAGACGTATCTCTAGGACACACATTTTTATAGCATTTTAAGTGCTATTTGACACCAAATCCTTGAGCGTACATTTTTGCTATGACGGTACATGTTGTTTGTGCACTTTATTGGTGCAGTGTCTACAATTTACTTAGTTATTGATTTTTCTGGTGGGCTCCTTATCGTAAAAAAACTGGGCGTTGGTTTAAGACGCGGGGATGTAGTTTTAGGCGCCTGATATCAGCGTCGCGGTGTCACTATGGTTACCGTTGATTGATAGGACAGTTAGCCCCAGTCTTCCAGAGAGAATAAAAAAATGATTATCAAATTTACACCCTTATCTTTAACACTTTCCGCTGAGTATAATTCCTACCCGATTTTTACTCTAGAAATTTTAATCTTTCCTTTATTAAAATTTCCTTTTTTCTATTTCGAAAATCTATTCCTTTTAATTAATCCATAATATAGTCCAAAAAATCTAACCACTAGCTAGAGATAAAATTGTAGCAGTGGCAGTAATAAATAATACCGTCAATTCAAGTTTCTATATGCGGTTTTAGTTTCTTAAAAACAGTTTTGGTTTCAGATTAGGAAACCACACCTTTCTCATGAAAGGTTATTAGGTCGTATATAAAGACTAAACAGCAATTAGAAAAAAAAAGGGACACCTAAACGAGGTATATATTGGCAAAAAATGTAAGAATGGGATTTTAAGGAAAAAGGGTGGTTGTTAAATCGCATTTTTTAAATTCCTGCCATTCCTGCATTTTATAGTAGCTATCAGCGTTCATGAAAGTTTTGATAAAAAAAAGAATGAATTTACGATCGTTATAATGTAGAGATAGGATTTGTATGCACTTAACTGATGCGCATTCATTGTCCCAGAAATGCTGTGCTAGTTTTGTACATATTACTGTTTAATATTATGTGATAATTTACGTACGGATGCTGATACTAATAACTCTATTTTTGTTGTAAACCCAAAAAAAAATGTTTTTTAAACTATTATACTGGTTCAGTTAATCGAACTGGTGGGTGTGTTTCTATTATTTTGGCTATCTATTTTCTAGTAGAATTTGCTGTTTTTCCTGGAACGCGAACGACAATGAACTTTCTTACTGGAATATCATTAGTAAATCTTTAACTGACTCATAATCTGAAGACTCTTCGCAGACAACTTTTGCTTTCTTGAAGCAATCTCTGCTTTTCCTTTAGGGATTTCAATTGCGCTTTCTGATTTATTCTTCTTTTTCGTTCTTGTTGCTGTTTGGCGGTTTCCTCTAATTCTCCTTTGATAGGTGTACTGATTAAAATGATTGATTTTCTTTTTTACGACCTCGGGCGGTTTTACGATTACACGCTTTTGGAAAAGGCCATATTTGCTCATGAGTTTTGTTGCTGGTTACTTCATGTGAGGCCGATGGTGCAAGAATGACATTTGAGGGGGATACATTTAAAATTGAACTAGACCTTGAAGGTTCTGATGATGTATCGTAATAGAAACATTATAGGCAGATGTATATCAACTGAATTGACTTCGGTATCTACTACGGACCGTGGTCGGTCTCAGCTTACGTGGAGGAGGAACTCCGAATTGAGTAGCTCTTCAGCACTTTGCGGAAGACATACTAGGCGGGGAAGTCCTCAACTCCCACACGGCTGATAGGAAACGTTTCTACAGATATATAGAACAAGTGTGAATAAGGTTACCAAATAAGCACTGAGGACATGGCATAGAGCAGCAGCTATGTCATCATTGGCTCAAGGTTGCGAAAAATTATTTCCATACAGGCTTGATGCCAATTACATAACGTTTTATCTGTCTGAGATCACTGCGACTCGCCAACTCGTTCGGCAAGCGTGACGTTTCAATAGCTAAATCCCCTTCTAAAATCATGTAAATGTAGAGTTTAAACGAAACAATACCCCAGGTGGGTAGAGTTATACACTTGGAATGCCACTCTGTAAACAAATCGGAATACCAAGCGCTAATGAGACACCAGAAGAACTATGAGAACAGAAGAGGAAAAGGCGAAAAAACTATACACTTAAAAATCGAACACCTACTATACCAAACAACTCAGAAGTAGACTATAGCGTAGGAGGTGTAGCTTTCATGATAAACAAACAAATTAAACATCTGATAACAAAAATATGCTCTGTCTCAAAAAGAGCCATATATTTGATATTAAAACTAAACAAACGATACAGAGTGAAAATAATCAATTGTTACATGCCAACCAGTAACCCAGAAGACGAACTCGCAGAAGAAACCTATATAGATATTGCCTGTGCGAAAAGAGACGATAACACTCAATATACCATTGTAACAGGCGACTTTAATGCAAAAATCGGCGGGAGACATCACAACGACACCTAGTATCTAGGAAATTTTGGTCTAGAAGTAAGAAATGGCAGAGGACATATGATGCTAAATTTTCTTAACAATGAAAAGCTATACTGCCTGAATACATTCTACAAGAAATCCAAGCAGGGAAAAGGAATGAAATAGACTGCATCTTTTCAAACGACAAACGAATATGCAAAGATGTCTCCATCTTAAATCATTTTCACACAGGGAGCGATCACCGAATAGCCCGAGCCACCATAGAAATGAACACAAAACTGGAACGCAAGAAACTAGTACAAGCTAAGAAACTACCCACAGCAGATTTCATATGACCTAAACAAGAACAATTTGAAAAAGAGTTAGGAAAGAAATTAGAAACCCCAACAAGCGATGAAAACAAAACTATAGACGAACTGGCTGAAAAACTTAGTCAGGACATTCGAACCGTCACAAAAAAAATGGGTAGTAAAATTAAAACACAAAAAGAAGATAAACTGTGACCAGAAACAATTAAAATGATAGAAAGAAGAAGAAAGGTGGACAGAAGTGCACCTGCATGTAAAGACTTAAACCGGGAAGTAAAAAAACAAATCCGAAAAGATGTAAGATCACACAAGACTAAACAAATCAAAATATAGAAAACAACCAACAGATGAAAGTACTAAGATCAAAACTGTCCACGGGTAAAATCGAAATCACGAAAATAAAAAACGCTCAGGGAACTGTCGCATCGAATAAGGATGATGTCAGACGCGAAATACAAACATTCTACACAAACCTGTATAAATGAACATCAGAAAAGCAGATATCCCACCAAAAACTATACTAAATGTGGGATCAGAAAATACACCAGAGACAACAAAAGACGAAATAATGCTAGCACTCAAACAGATGGAAAACGAAAGGGCTCCGGGAGAAGATCGTATAAATACTGATATGTTGAAATTAGGAGGTACTGCTCTAGCGGAAAGTCTAGTATTTAATCCTACTAAATAAATGCATGCATGAGGGAAATATTCCAAAAGCATGTCAAAATGCGGAAGTAGCACTTATTTTTAAAATAGAACATAGAAGATTACCGCCTTATAAGCTTTCTATTTCGCGTATACAAGCTTTTTACAAGAATTCTTACAAACCGCCTAACAAATAAAATGGACGCCTACCAATTACCACAGACCATCCATATGATCATTGAAAAATCAACGGAGTATAATATCCCAATACACTTGGGCTTCGTGGACTATCAAAAAGCATTTAATACGATTGAAACATGGACAGTACTCTCGGCAATAGACAACGCTAGAGTAGACACCTAATAGTCCACTTTTACAAAAATCATTTACGACGTCACATTCCACGTTAAAATCAAAGAAGACCTCAAAACTGACAAAACCCAAATAGAGAGAGGTGTTTGTCAAGGCGACTCCATTTTCCCCAAACTATTCGCGTTAGCACTAGAAGACGTGTTCAAAAGACTATCTTGGGAAAATATGGGCATAAATGTGGATCGCTCGCCTCTTAATTATCTAAGATTTGCACCGACATAGAAGAAATTAAAACGATGTTGGAACAACTTAATGAAACACCAAAACAAGTAGGTTTAAGGATGAACTCCAACAAAACAAAAATAATGACTAACAGTCCATTAAAAATCAAAATACAAGGAAATACGCTAGAAACAGTCAGTGAATACATATGTCTGGGACACAGCATCAAAATCAGGAAGAAAAGTAAAACGACTGAAATAAAACGCAGAACAGGGCTGACATGGGCAATCTTTGGAAAATTAGGATACATATTGAAAAACTCTGATATACCTATGAGTCTCGAAATAATAGTATATGACTCTTGCATCTTGCCTGTCGCTACCTATAGAATTGAAACAACAGCTCTGACAAGGAAGAGACAATATACCAAACACCGAGATACAAAGAAGAACAAAGATAGCTGACATTGTTGAGCGTATGGCAAGACTGAAGTGGCAATAGGTGAGACATGTAGCGAGACAGGAAACAGACCACAGACATCGAGAAGAAGTGTAGGGAGACCCCAAAAGAGATGGTTGGACGATATAATTAAATGTGCGAGGAGAAGATGGATGCGACAGGCCAGAAATAGAGAAACATGAAAGAATTTCGAAGAGACCTATGTCCAGCAGTGAACGATACAAGGCTGACGTAGAAGAAAAAGAGAAGAAGATGTGCCGGTAACATCCTATAGTAAAAAATCTACATCAGTCAACACATCAGGATAAAGTCTTCAATGTCAGTAATTTTAAAGCATTTTATAATAGTATATGAATTGCACATGCAAATATTTTACCAACAATTCCAGCTGTATCGTAAATGGTAATTCTAGGAACATTACTAGTATTTCCTGAAAAACTTGTTATAAAATTTGCGTTATATTTTGATTTAAAAGGTTCAAATACTGTCATATCCAGTGACTGCATCTTATGACTACAGTGTGGACGAAAAGTTAGTAACTGGATACCCTTCTTGGTCTAGCAGTACAGCCAGCTGGATACAAATATCTTAATTTTTTTTCGGACTTCGTCAAAACTAGCCGCTTAGATCCATGTGTACCACATGCTAGACAAGACGTAGAAGAAGTACTATAGATAAATACTGTATGAATTTTGCCCGTTAGGAACGAGTGCAGCATACTTGATTTCTGATATTTGTGTGTTTTTCGTTACAAACATGAGCTCTCGCAGAAAAAAAAGAAGGTAAATAACTATGTTCTTGGTATCATTTATTTGTTTATCTAGTTTAGTTGACTAGGAATATGTTGTGCTGTAGTGCTATGTATATATTTTGACGAATAGCAAATTTAGATGCTTCTTACATAACCACAAAGTATTAGTACAGCTGGCTGGACTTCAGGACTAAGCCCTATTCATTTCATATTTTTTAGATTATGACAAAAATCAAAAATTAACTGATGACAAACCTATTAAATAATAGCGACTTCTACCTTACCGACGCCGAGGACAATGATGTACGGTGCCTTCATCGTAGAAGATTCAGATGACCATGGCAACCCCAACGATGACTTGGTTTTCGCTGAAGAAACAAATAAAGAAGCAGATTCAGATTTCGATAACAATGTCAGTCAAGAAGGAAAAAAAGATAACTTACACAATAAATCAGAAAGTTCCGAGGATAATCTGCCACTTTTTGAAAGTAAGAACGTAAGCTGAAGTAGAAAAGAGACAGCTTCAATGCTCATTTATTCGAAACAATGGATGAAGACTGGTATTGTGAAAATAGGGCGCAAACTGGATGCTACTGACCTATTTTGGATAATATTTTTGCAGTGAATTTTGGGATCTGCTGTCAGAACAGAGCAGCAAGAGGTGTTTGTAGGACAACATTACAAAGTCGTTAAATTCTATTCCCAAGGAATACAAAACGCTGACTGGTGCTCACATTATTGCTGGTTGTATGAAGTTACCACGTATCCGAGTATAGTACAGAAAAGGACTGCAGGTGCCATTAATAACACAGATTCCTCGAGACAGGTTTTTTCGATTAAGAAATTTTTACATCTAGTTAATAACTTAGAAGTTGACTACGCAACCAAAGCTGAAAACAAGTTGTGGAAGGTCCAACCTTTGCTTACCATGATATAAATCAATGCATTTAGTTACCAAAAACAAAATAATTGTGTGTAGATGAACAAATTATCACATTCTGTGAGATAACTGTTCTAAAACATTTTGTCAAAAATAAACCAAACTCAGAAGGGCTTAAATATTTTATTTTGGCAACACCAAATGGTTTGGTGTTAGACCTATCACCAATTAATTAAAGAGTCAGTTAGATTCCGACAGGCAGCTACACAAAAATGGCCGAAGATCATTTAACAAACTTGTTCGAGAAGCAAATATCTACGACTACTGGCGTTTCTCAAACGAAGTAAAAATGGGTGCAAGCCTAAAAAGTCAAATATATTTTTTAAAAACCAAATTCATCAATTTGTGCAAGAAGTTAACGATGATCGTTATTTAATGAGAAAGGTTTTTATAGATCACTTTAATTTTTGGTATTTTTGTAGCTTGTCGTAGAAAAGAGCTAACCTATTTAACGTTGACAGATATTGAAGATAGAAAAGCTTTTATTAGAATTACACTACCAAACACCAAAACCGAAGTGATACTACAGGAAATATTATAGGATCTGACTGCTTAGATATTTTTAGAAAATATTTTCATCTTCACCCAAAAACTATAACGCATGATGTTTTTTTCTTATTTTATGAGAATGGCAAATGCACATCACAACCTGTAGATGTAGATATCTTTGGCCGCATACCAAGAGAAATTACTACGTTTCTGGGCTTGTCGAATTCGCAAGATTATACTGAGCATTGTTTTAGGTCATCGGCATCTTTACTGGTCCATACAGCTGCTGATATAGATACCTTGAAACGGCACGGAGGGGGGGGGGGGGGGTGGCGATCATCAAAGTGTTGCCGAAAACAAAAAGAAATTGCTACACCATTTAAACCTAATACAACTTTAACGGCTTTTAGTGACATCGGTTACGGTCGATGAGAGCCAATTCATCCCTTAATATAATAATAATATATTGCCGTAAATTCATACATATAAACATGATAGTGTCATTCGTAACACAGAATATGTTTACATGATGTAAGAAAACCGGTGGTCACTTTCATTCTCTTGACACTCGTGTCAGTGTTGCCAACCTCTTTATTTCTCTTGGAAATATACAAAATATCTCTTAAATATCCCTTAATTTAGAAACTACTCCTTTTTTATATAAATGGTTTTTATATGCTGAACTTTACTCTTTAGTGCCCTACACAGGCCAAAATTTCCAGTGCCGACCCGACTGGGAGCAAACTAGATGCGACCCGAAAGAAACCTGGTAACTTCGTTATTGGCTGGACAGGCCCGAACGCTCCAACAGACCGGAGGCCCAATCGGTCTAACATGCCGGAGCTCTGAACGGATCGACAGATCTGAGAAGCCCAAAGGGCGGAGAAATCCAAAAGGTTCAACAGACCCCTATGGCCCAACAGGGCCGAGAGGTCACTCTGTGACGCTGAGCCGAAACTGAATCGCAAGAAGGGTTATGTCTTCTATGATCAAGTGGCGTATTTAAACCACATACTATCCAGCAGACCTAGTTAACAAAAGATTGACCTTCTCTTAGAGATAAATACGAGATATCAAATCTCTTGGGACACAGCACTATGTAAAATAGGGCCAGTCTCAGAATTTAAAGTGTACAGTGGCAAACTGAGATTTCTGCGCTTTCCCATTGCCTATATGTGTGGGAAGGCACAGCTTGACACTATCGTTTTTAACTCTCTTCAGTGAAGATCAAGACTTGCGCCACTAGAACCCAATACGTGTTCGTATTCGTCTTTAGTTTTGTTAAGTTTAATAAAGGGCAAAGCCTAACCTTGTGACCTGGTGGCACATTAAGTGCCTTTAAAATGAGTAATAGAAATCTTAGCCCTACCAGTGTTCGTATTAACTTTTCTTCAGAGAATTAACGAAAGGCGAAACGTGACTTTTCGTCACCAAAGGTGGCTCGTTGTGTGCCGCAGTCTGACACGTGTTTGTATTCAACACTCTTAAGATGTGTTTGTATTTATTTTTCTCGAAACGGCTGATAGAGGGCAAATGTCAAATGTTGCTACTTAATAGGTGTTCGTATTTGACTCTTAATATGGTTGATGAATGGCGCAGCCCAATACGGATTCGTATTTTGTTTTCTTAAGTTCAATGAAAGGTGAAGCCCAAAATTGTGATCTGGTGCTGAGTTGAATGCCTTTAAAATGATTAATGAAGATTGCAGCCGTACTCGTGTTCGAGTTTAGTTCTTTTCAGAAGATTAACGGAGAGTGAATCCCGACTTTTGGCCACCAAAGACGGTTCGTTGTGTGTCTTCGTATTTAACCCTCTTAAAAGTGACCTTTTGACGTGACAAATGTCACAGTTTGATAGGTGTTGGTATTTGATTCTTTTAATATGGGTGGTGGAGGGCACAATCCGACACGCATTCGTATTTTGTTTTCTTAAGAAGATTGCAAGTTTTACTTGGGTTCGTATTCAACTTTCTTGAAATTATGAAGGGAGGGCGAAGCCCGACTTTGGTTCACCAAATCTTGATATGTGTTTCTATTTATGTTAAAATGGTTAATGGTGTGTATGTTCGTGTTTAGTTTTCTTAAGAAGGCCAATAGAGGGTGAATGTTGCTTCCCGGTAGTATTGGTATTTGACTCTTAATACGGATGATGGAGAGCACAGCTCAACAAGTATTCGTATTAAGTTTTTTAAGGTCAATTAGAACCGAAACCTAACCTTATTCTACCGAGATTGTTCTAGTGGTCTGTTGAGTGCCTTTAAGATTTTTGATGGAGACTTTATGTGTTCATATTCGATTTTATTCAGAAGATTAACAGAGAGCGAAATCCGATTTGGGGTTACCAAAAGGGTTCCGTTGTGTGCCGCAGCTTGATACGTGTTTTTGTTTAAATTTCTTAAAATGTTTTTTCCTAGGAGGACCAATGGAAGGAGAAGCACGACCTAGGGCTACCGGAGATGGCCCGATAATCTGTTCAACGTCGCTGCCCTATACGTGTTCTATTTGTCTCTCTTAATGTGGATGATGGAATATGCAACTTAACACGCGTTTGTATTTGTTTTCTTAAAAAGCTTATTGGAAAGCGAAACCCAATGAGCGCAGCAGCCTGACATGTTTTCGTATTTGGATATCTTAAAATGGTCAGTGGAAGACGCAGGCCGATGCGTATTTGTATTAAGTTTTCTTAAGGTCAATGAAGAGCGAAATTTAACTTGTGTTAAGGAAGGTGACCTGGTTGAGTGCCTTTAAAATTATTAATAGCCCTAACCCTATCCATGTTCGTAGTTAGTTTTTTCAGAGGATTAACAGAGGACCAAAGGCTGCTTGTTGTGTGCAGCAGCCTGAAACGTGTTTATATTTAGATCTTCTAACGTAGTTAATGAAGGAAGCAACCTGACGCGTGTTTGCGTTTAGTTTTCCTAAGAAGCAAACCACGACCTCAGACCATCGGAGATGACCCGGTGACCCGTTGAGTGTTGATGTCAGACACGTGTTTTATTTGTCTCTCTTAATATGGATGATGGAATGCGCAGCCTGATACGTGCTTGCATTTGTTTTCTTAAGAAGCATTATGGAAGACAAAGCACAAAGAGTGCAGCAGCCTGACATGTGGTCCTGTTTGGCTGTCTTCAAATGGTTAACAAAGGACGCAGTCCGACCTGTGTCTATAAATATTTAGTTTTCTTAAGGTCAATGGAGACTGAAGCCCAACTTGTGCTATCAAAGGTGATGTCGTGATTTGTTGAGTGCCTTTGAAATTATTAAAGGTGGTCGAAGTCTTACCTGTCTTAATATTTAGTCTTTTTCAGAAGATTAACGGAGGATGAAATCCGACTTTTGGACACTAAAGACGCCCTAACATGTGTTTGTATGTAACACTCTTAAAATGGATGATGGAGAGCGCAGCACGACTCTTGTTTAGTATTAGTTTTCTTAAGAATCCAATTGAGAGCAATTCTCTACCTTGTTATACCAAAAGTGACCCCTTGAGTACATTTAAAATGGTCAATGGGGGTCGTAACCCTACGGGTGTTCGTATTTGGTTTTCTTCGGAAGATAAAAATAAAGACAAGAGTTTGTCTTCTCAAAAAGAATTAAATTAGTTTTCAATTTTTTCAGAAAATTGGCTGAGAGCGAAGCCCAATTCTGAGCCGGTAAAGATGGTTTCTATTGAGCTCTCTTAAATTGTTAATGGATGGCGCAGCCCGACCTGCATTCGTATCTATTATTTTTAAGAAGGTTAATGCACGGTGAAACCCAATTTTGGGTGGCCTTTTGATTACCCCAAGCTGATACGTGTTCGTATTTAGCAGTTCAACGAGAAAACCTATGGAGTACAGCTGTCTTAAGCTATCAGCAGTCTTTTGATGTGTTCGTAGTAGACACCGATGCTAGTAATTTCGGAATGAGTGGCGTCCTTTTTTGCAAATACAAGATGTTCAAGAGAAATTTATTGGACATTTAAGTAAGGTCTAGGTTTAAACTAGAAAGGGATTATTGAGTGATTCAAGGAGAGTTGCAATCCATTGGAAAACTTTCATACTAAGAATTGTGTGATCGCAATGCTGACCATGTATCTCTACGATGGTTATGGCAGTTAATGTATCCTATAGATAGGATAAGTTAGATGTAAACAACAACGACGCACAATACATCGAAGTGTTCTTGTCCAGATAATCATGATTGCTGTCTTCAGATGGAAAAGAAAGCAAACAGAGTTTTATACGACAACGGTGCGAGTTAATGGTGTGGTGCAATAGAAGAGAGTCAGTTATCAAAATAGAAGAAAGCAAATTGAAGAAAATAATCAAAAACATCAGTAAACAGCTAATGAAAACAAGTAATAGAAAATCAGAAGTACTGAGACAATAACAACATTGCAGAAAGTTCAAGCTAGATTTTTCTGAGTTAACTCAGAAGAAAAGCAAGAAAACTTAAAATCCCGGTGTCATAAATGCAAAACATTTGCTACAGCTGGGACGTTCACAGAGGGGTATGATAAGCATTTGCATATTTACCAAACCATTTCATCTGATTAGTTGAAAATTATAAAATAATATTTGTGACGCTAACAATTCTTGTAAAGCGCTATTTTTAAGATGCATAGTGTTCAAGTCTCAACCATCACCCTTTACGATTAAGAACCTGTGACTGTTTAGCCTGCCTTCAGTAGTATAACTATACCGGTTCTAGCTCAACTCATTAAGGCGATGACATCACGATTTCTAATTACCATTAATGAC